>CM067535.1:5199700-5687200 GCA_034509925.1 Hirudinaria manillensis | reverse complement strand
TAAATTAAAAGCATTAAATATTAACTGGAACCTACTGTAGAAAATCTCGTGAGATCATTAGGAAGTAGTAAAATATTTTTAACTTCTACTCGTTCACATCGTGACTGTAAATAAAGTGCACATCGTCGTCAGCATTAAAAAAGATATCGTGAGGTGGAAAATCTTTAGAATTTTGAAAAATGAAGTCGTCGAACAGCCACGGTGATCCATCAAAACTTCATTTCTCATTAGAAATTCAAAACTGGTGAGATTTATATATATATATGTATTTGAATTCATCTAACCCTTAACCTCTTTAATTAAACAATTATATTATCTTATTTATCATCACTAAAGTATTGTTTATTTGTAGGTTATATTACAATAAATTATTTTTAAAATTATGAAATTAAATGAAAAAAACTACAAAAAAACAACCGTTTTCGATTCGGTAATCCGAAATCTGGAATATTACGGAATATTTAAAATCAGACTTCAAATGATTAAAAGTGAACCTAATACGAGAGACGGGCGAATTGAGTGCGAGAGGCATGAAAACAAAATGCAGGAAAGAATAAAGAAAGAAAAATAATGAGTGAATAGCACAGGGGTTGACCAAATGGATGGCTGGCGAATTTCTAATGAAGTCCATTTTCGTACCGTCCAACCATTTTAGATTTTACGCCAAACGTAATTATTTGAATTGCAATGGATGATAATTGAAATAAATAATTGAGTTATAATAAAAAAATCTACTAAAACAAAAAGTAAAAGAACATAAAAACGATATAAAACTTTTGTGAAATAACATATAATCGCATAAATCGTATAAAATAATAAAATATAAATAATATCATAATATGATAATATCATTACATCACTTTAAATAATATCACAAACTAATCACCATCTCCTGACGTCTGTTCGGCAGACCCCCGATCAGCAGTTTCTATGTCAACATTTCCCCGCTAAAACCATTTCCAGGCCGTCACTATGCGAAGCCAATTAAACCGGTTACCATGACAACCTCTTCGATTCCAGATCCATCCAGAGATCCAGAGTCGCATCATCATCGTCTCCTCCTCCTCCAGTCCGGCCTGACTCAGCATGATCTTCTTTCTGGTGACGCTGTTGGAGATCAATTTCGAGGTCATCGAATGTCAAGTTAGGGGTGGCCAAACGATGCTCAGAAAGATTCCCGTGGGTGAGATTCTCAAACCTATTTAATTACTTTGCCTCTCGTGGTATTTTAATTTATAACGTTTAAATAAATAAATAAATAAATACTTGTTAGTGTTTCATATATCTGATTAATGTTCAGTTATTCTCATTTAATAATTTCAGGGAATAGTTATAATTGTTTAACCAATTGACAGTAATATTTGTACAGAAATTATTATACAATACTTGTCAGCATCTTATTATTTACGGTAGTGTTTTAATAGTTATTCACGACGACCAACTACTTGTTAAAAGTGCTAATAAATAGCAAAATAATTTTTATGCTTCTGTCATTTTCAAGCGCTCCATTTCCAGAGCAGAATGGACATAAGTAATTCTCGTGTCATCTCAAAGGACCAACTAGCATCGTAAATAAGGAGCGTAAAACATCGTGGCAGAGAAGGTGTGGCAGAACCAACAATGGAACGGTCGACCTATTATCGCTCGCATGTTAAACAAAGAAATAAAACCCAAAATCGTTGGTAATATACAGGAAAATATTTCCTCGGTAACAAAAAGGCAAATGGAAAATACTCGGATTACTTTCTTTTTGAGGCATTTTTCTGTGTATAATGCTTATAATAAATTTTTCCCTTAATAAATACTCAATGGATGTTATATGTAGTTATTATTTAATAATATTTACTGTACTTTATTGAGTTTAATTGGTAATTATAATTATAATTATGATGATTATAATTATCACTTTTGTAGACTGAGTTGTAATTTATTTAACACTTAAATTACTAAAATTTAAGATCGAAATGAAGACCAAGTAAGTAGTGAAAAACTTTCTTTGGATGAGCTTCGTCCATTCATCATCATGCAATTGAATTTCTTCGACTTTGACGCTGAAACAGGTTAAAAACCCCTGGCTTTCCATGCCAACGAATTGGCCTTTCCACGGTTGCAACACCATAAAACAAAAACGATGCAAAACAAATTAACAAAATACTACAAAACGGCACAAAAATATCCATAAAACGCCACAAAGCAATCGCTCGGGCGCAACATTTCCTGACCCACGATTCTTCCAGTTTGGACTTTCGGCCTGTTTTGGTCCTCAATGTTAAATCATCCTCCCCAACAACGATGATGTTTCTGAAATGATTATTGAATTATAATACTGTTGGTTAATCAGTTAAATATATTTTATTTTCATTTATTCAATTCAAAACTGTTGTGACGATGTGCGAGTAGGCGGGGCGAGGGGATCGAGCGATAGTTTTTGGAGCGCGAGGGTTCTTTCGAAGTTTGGGAGAACAAATAAAGAATTGTTGCGTTCTGGTTGTTTCTGGTTTTTGCGTGTTGAGTAATGTTTCGTTTCTAAAGACCTAACAACTGGCGCAGTCGACAAAAGAAAGTTCAAAATTTGTTTAGTTTCCAAAATGGCCGACGTTGCAAAGTTCTTGGAAGCATTTACACAGCAAATGGAATTGTTGGTCCGTTCAATAGCTACAAACGCTACACACCACACCATTCCGAATTTTATTCCTTTCGAACCTAGCAAAGAATTGTGGAATGATTATATGAACCGCTTCCAGTCATTCATTGAAGCGAATTCAATTCCAGCATCGAAAATTACGCAAGTGTTTCTGACAAACCAGTCCGCTTCTATTTACAAACTTTTGCAAACAACAGCTTCTCAAAAACCAACGCCGTGCGAAGTAAATAAATTGGACTTTGCTGAAATCCAAGCGGTGATGATGCATAACTTCAACCCCAAGAGATTTGTGATTCGAGAGAGATTCAAATTTTGGACTGAGCTAAAAAGACAACCAGGTGAAACAATTCAGGAACTCGCGGCGAAAATTCGAAATGCCGCCACCACATGTGACTTCCCTAGTATAGAAGACACACTAGATGAAGCTTTAAGAACAAGATTCATGTGTTCAGTTGACAACGAGGCTGTGCTCAAAGCGTTGTTCAAAGTTCCAGAAGATGAACTAACATTCAATCGAGCAATTGAAATTGCTATGGAAGTTGAAGAGTCTGCCAAAGTTGCGAAAGCTACAGTACACGGCACACCAGAGGACAATCGGGAACTGGTAAATAAAATTTCAAAAGAGACAGAAAGTAAACCGGACAAAGCAGATTCCAAGCCAATACGAAAAGAGTATTATTCGATAGAGTACCGACGATCCGAAAGTCATGGTAACGCGGATGCACTTAGTCGGTTACCAAGTGGGAAAGATGACAATTTTGACGTCGGTGAGGATGAAGACGACGACCTTACAGTTTGTATAATCAGTGCCATAAGTAAACAGATCCGACCAACTGATTCTCAGGTCTTGACAAAGGAATCGCGCAGAGACAGGATAATTTCAACTGTCGTACGATTCTTAAAAGAGGGATGGCCTCGAGTTGTAGATGCACAAATTCGACATTTTCAAAAGTTGGAAGATGCTCTGACAGTGCAAAATGATTGTCTTATCTTCGGAAACAGAATCGTAGTTCCTGAGAAACTTAGACTACACGTTATGGGTCTATTGCACCTTGGACATTGCGGTATGAGGAGAATGAAGCAACTGGCACGAACCGTTGTTTACTGGCCGGGAATTGATGCCGACATTGAGGAGATGTGCAGGGAATGCACATCTTGCGCGGAACATCAGAACAACCCACCAAAGTTCTCAAATCATCCGTGGATGCTACCAGAAAGACCTTGGAGTAGAATCCACGTAGATCACGCAGTTAATTTCATGGGAAAGAACTGGCTGGTGGTAGTCGATAGTTATTCTAAGTACCCATGCATCCATTCTACTTCAAGCATAACTGCCAGAACGACTATGGAATTACTGGAGGAGGATTTTGCTCATTTTGGATATCCCCATACTCTCGTAACGGACAATGCGCCCACATTTACATCCTCAGAATTTCAAGAGTATCTCAGGGAAAGAGGTATTCTACACCTGAGAGGAGCCCCATACCATCCAGCTACAAACGGGCAGGCGGAAAGATTAGTCCAAACTTTTAAACAATCCCTGAAGAAATCGCGGCTTCCAACTATCCAGGCGCTACAGGAATTTCTCATTCAATATCGTCGAACTCCTTTGGAGTCTGGTTACTCTCCTAGTGAACTTCTGAACGGAAGACAATTACGAAGCAAATTAGATGCGCTTTTGCCTTCAGTGCCGCACATTGCCCAGGAACTACAAAACCGTCAGAACAAGCCTACATCAAAGAGATCGAGTAACACCCAATTCACCGTCGGGAAGCCATGCTACGTTCAACGCAGCGGTCCAGGCAAGGATCGCATTCCTAGATGGATCCCGGCAGTGGTGATTCAAGTCTTGGGTCCTCGTCATGTCTTAATACAGGTAGTGCCAAAAGGACCCACTTTGAAAAGGCACGTCGAACAATTGAGGCCCAGACATGGGGTAGAGGAGGACGATGATCCGGGCATGGTGCCGGGTCCCACTCCCAATTCAAGGAACATTACAACTTCTACAACTGCGCAAACCACAGTCCCGAGGAGACCCAGGGGTCGGCCAAAAGGACGAAGAAACTTCCAACGGCCAATAGTCCCGGATTCTGAGACTACACTTCCTCGACGCTCAGAGAGGTTACGCCTAAAAGCTCTGAGAAACTTTTCGGCTGGCGTGGAGGTGTTGTGACGATGTGCGAGTAGGCGGGGCGAGGGGATCGAGCGATAGTTTTTGGAGCGCGAGGGTTCTTTCGAAGTTTGGAAGAACAAATAAAGAATTGTTGCGTTCTGGTTGTTTCTGGTTTTTGCGTGTTGAGTAATGTTTCGTTTCTAAAGACCTAACACTCCTGTTTATATTTTTTTGTGTTTTTATCCAATAAATTAATATTAAGTTAGAAGTAAAAGAGGTTTTAAAGCGTTGTTTATTAGCAGTTTTAAACTATATTTACAATTATACATCAAATATGATACATTTAAATGATAATTTAATATAATTGCCATGCTATTACTTGCAATTAATAAAATAATATACTTTAATTAATAATATAATGATGTTATTACTTGCAAATTAATGTTATTTATTTACAATCAATACAATTACTGTGTTATTATTTGATATTCGAGTATGTTGTTAATTATTGTTACTACTTGCATTGCAACAACAAATAAAAACATTGCAGGTGCCCTCATAGAAGAGCAACTTTATCAGCACAGGTTGTCCGAAAATATCCTCCGACGATCGACGGAATTTCACAACAACTTGACGTCACAATTTGGTTTCATTTTCGATATCACCGAAGCAAACGTGGAAGATTCGAGGGACGGTTTCACTTTCGTTAAGGAAAGTAAGGATGCAGATGGTTACTTGAAATCTAATAAAACTTTACTTTATTAAAACGCATTTATCAAATAATTAATTTTATTTTAGAAATGCTAACGTGGTTTAAAACCATTCTGAATATTTAAGTCATTCATTGGAATCACTGACAAAGACGACGAAGAAGTTTATAAATTAACAAAGTTTATAAAATGAAGATTAGGGTATATCTTGACGCGAGATGTTTCTGGTGGCTGCAGGTTCTGGGTTGGCAAATGAATTATCATTTAAATTATTGACTGAATATATAATTAATAAATACTTAATTATTTTATTATAGAAAATAGTTACGGTGCTTGTGCTTCAGTTACGGTGCTGACAAATATTTCATGCCACGAGTACATGCGTGTTCATTGAATTTATTTAAATGAAGCAGAAAACATTTTTCTTTTTCTTTAAATTTCCTGGAAAGTTTTTTTCAACTGAAATGGACCCTCGTTCGTTCACATTATCATGAATTTAGTGGCTCACCTTTGACCTTAAACTCTCACAAGTCATCCTCAGTGGAAACAATGGAGCTCCTAATTTCTTGCTCGAGTCCTATTAAAAAGCTTTTAAAAAGTCAAACGAATAGCTAGAGTTTTGGAAATTTTTCTGAATAAATTATTATAATTCGTCGCGTACCGAGTGGAATATTCGTGTCTGCATCCGAAGAAATGGAACAAATTCCAAGGAAAAATTATTAATAATTATAAATAATGCTTAAATAAACATAATAAACCTGCGGACGCGAGATTGTTATTTGAGTACGTTAAATTATTTTGGACTGGTGAATAAAATGAATGAATGAATGAATGAATGAATGAATGAAGGAAGGAAGGAAGGAAGGAACGAATGAATGAAAGAAAGAGCGAATGAATGAGTTCTCAGACAAACGTTGCCATTGGAAGGGCCAAATAAAGTTCCCTTATGTGGTCTTCTTAGCATTTATAGGAAGATGAACCATTTGACAAAACAATTAAGGCAAATATACGACTGCCTATACGCTGGTAGACATATATATGTGTATCATTGGACTTGCGAAGAATTCGCGTAGATTAAAAATATTTAAGTGATTAAAATTAATAAATAATAATAACTAATTAACAAACAGAGTAACGTATGAAGATGAAAGGAAAGGTTTGAGAAAGAATTTACAACGATTTGAATGCTCTGGTGAAATTGATAAAATATTTATGAATTTATTTCAAACTTTTAGTGAAGTTCATTTAAAATTTAAATGAATGTAAAATTTAAAATTTTTAAATCTATTTGATTTCTAAATTTACAAAAAAAGAAGTTATTAACAGGACATCTGATAATAACTGAAGATAATAACTGATACAATAGTAATGATTATTAATGTTATCATGGCGAGTATGGCGTTAGCATTGCAGCTGTTCAAACAACGTTAATAAAAATGATTCCCAGTTGAAACTTTACTATTGTGTGATTCCCTTCCGAATGGTTTTTTCTTCCACGTTTAATTTGCTCGTAAGAGGATCAAAAAATGCAAAAGAAATGATTCAAAAGATGATCATCTTTTCGCTGTCATTGATGCATGAAACTCAGTTGCTTCAAGCCATACTTTATTCTGGGAATTCTCCAAAAACATCTCCGACTACGCTGTCCATTCTTTGTCTTCTCTTCAATCCATTTGCTGTCGCTAGAGGCAGAAGGTGAGATTGTTGTTGCTGTTGTTGTAGTGGTGGGTGAATATGGTTTAGTTTCGTTGCTTTCCTTACAATTACTTATAAAGTTCTTACCAAATATTTGACCAATCGGAGCCTGGCTCTTATGATTATCCCTGAAGCTTAAGCCATCGATTTTAGAAGATGTTCGTTATCAAATGTTAATGTAATAAATATTGATTATCAAATATAGAATTTCGAATATTAAACGTCCATTATAAAATATCTAATATCAACTTTCAAATATCTAATATCAAAATCACCTTGCCGCATTCGTACGACTCGCTTCAATTGCACAAAATCGTGTCCTTTTTACAACCTTCAACAGCTTTGTGATGTTTTGAGAGATATGGTGAGTTCGTGATAAAGCTAATGATGTCTGAACTCGATGATAGCGATGACGACCGTGATGATGACGATAAATAACTTTTTGACTTTCGACAACAGCTCATCAATTAAGCCAGTCATCATCAGTATCACCGACATCATCGTCATCATCATCATAATCGTGATAATGTTTCAGTGTGCAGTCTCATCGGTCAGGGAATCGTCCTCCTCCTTCTAGGATTGAAACCTCACTCATTCTTCCAGGAGCTGCATTCCTTCCACCTATCACGGTCCCACCACCTTCCCCAGATCTCCCTCGCCTATCCACCCAGGCGAAATTTCGTGTCGCATCTCAACCGACCGCCATCTTTGAATTCCCGTGAGGACCATCAGCCAAGGCGCGATATTTTTTTAAGCGAGTTTCAAAATCAATACCGATTTCATCGTTCTCTTCAGCAACGCATCAACAACGACAACGACGACTACGGCATTAACAGAGGTTTCAATTCCATAGGACCAACGGATTCAGAGAAACTGAAGGAATGGATATTGGGTGAGCAAAATATAACTTCTTCCAAGAACCCCTTCGATGCAATTAAAACGAACCTCGTGGACAACAGCCGTAATGATCCGTCAGCTTTGACCTTCGGACCATCATCGTCATCGTCGTCATCGTCTTCGTCACTTCGATCCACAAAGATGGAAAAAACACGATTGGATAGATTCAGGAAATCAATGATCAACAATAATATCAAGGCATCATCATCATCATCATCATCAATGTCAGCATCAGCAGTCACTGAACAATTCGTGTTTTACATGAGGCCACCAGTCTTAAAGGCGGTCAAAGATGTGGTCAACTACTATCGATGGAAGAAGATTTACTATGTTTACGACCATTCCGAAGGTGAGTGAGTGAGTGAGTGAGTGAGTGTAGACGAATCAAGGAGTAGCGAGGCATAATTACACGCACTTGAAATTCTTCCTCAAATGATTGATGGAGCAATACAAGTGGAAGCGTGATTAGTGGTTGAGACGGCTATTTCCTAATGCTCTTTTGTTTCTTTACCTCATTTATGGCTTCCCATCTCCTCGCTATCATCATCAATATCTCAGTCGTCGTCGTCGTCATCGTCACCATATCATTCACAACATCATCATCATTATCATTACATTATGACCCAATTTCTTGCGTAGAATTTTTTCTTTTTCAAAAAGTACTTTCAGATTGCTTCATTACCTGTTCTTTGATGTCCAAATCAAAGAAAAATATGGATTGTCCAAGTGCTGTTGACAATGCCGATGGTGATAATGATTTATTAATGATATTGCGATGATGATCAGAATCACAAAGAGAAGTTTAAGAGAAAATGTTTTTCAGCTGATGAAAGAGACGGCCAGATGTCAGTGATTCCATTGCAAAATCCCTCATTAAAATTCTTGAGATGTCGACTTTGACGGAGGATGGAAGCATTAAGCGGCACGCACCAGTCGTCTGCTACGCCGGAAGACCACAGGAACAAAATGGACGACGACGACGACGACAAATCCAGAGATCGGTTCAGGAGATAAGCTGAGAAAAATGGAGGCATGGAAAGAGTTGAGGATGAGAATTTCTGGGGTTTTTGGTTTTTTTTGTATTTCTGAATATCAGACTGTTGTTGTATTGACTTATAGTCTTTGGATCGAATTTTATGCTTTCGCTTTCCTTTTCTTTTGTTCATAGGTGGCGCTGCCATGCCAATAGAATATCGATAAACAGATTCGTTAAACAAGCTAATTATTATCATCATCATCATCATCATCATCTGATGCCTTTTGGTTATGTTTTCAGAATGTTTAATTTTTTGTTAATCCTTTTTAAATGCCAGCATTTAATACAACATTACGTACAACTAATTAAAAATTGAAGGGCTCACTCACAGGAATACTAGGTGCACATCGATAAAGTATTGCGTCAAAGGATACTATACCCCGTCGTCGTCATCATCGTCATCGCCATCATCATCATCATCGTCACCATTACCGTCTCCTTCCAGAGCCACAAAACCTATCATCATTATCAATTCTTAAACCATTTCCTCTCTTTTGCTTGGATTCTTTTAAATTTATTGCTCGTCCCTCGTTCCCTAATTTCATCAGAAATCAACAAATCGTGATTTGAATTAATTTTCACGCGAAATGTTTTCAGATATCGAAGCATTTCTTTGTTAAAAGTAAAAAAAATGTCTTTCTTTTGGGAAAAAACCTGAATTCCAAAGAACGAAAATTCTTCCGAGACGTAAGTTCTGACAACGTGCAAAGAAAGCAACATTGCCTTCGTGGCGGTTTAAAAATTTAATATTTTATTAGCATTTCTGGCAATTTAACATTTTTCCTAATCAAAGGAATTATTTTATTAAATGCTTTTAAATTAATAAATCAACTGTTTTAATGAGGTTCAAAATTGTGAAAAGTTATCATTCCGTTTTTGGTGGAAAAGTCAAAAAGGACGAACATCCATGTGGCCACAATTCAATCGTGTTTTATAAAGTATTACGAAATTATTAAATTACGAAATATTAATATTAAATTACCAATAAAGGCTTTTTTTTGTAAATAAAACGTAAAAACATTTTTCACATAAAATAATCAAACCATTTTATTAAGACACGAAAGTAAAATTTAAAAGTGAAAGGCATTTGATGATTGAAGTCTTAAAATTAACCTCTTGAAAGTATGTCGAATTCAATAATTTTATTACTAAATAAATTAAATTAATTTAAAATTTATTAAATTTAAATAATAATTAAATATAAATGATACGTTCAAGTTTAAACTGCGATGTATTTAAACCCGGGATTTTAAAGAACAAAAACAGCCTTTATAGAATTTAATTTATAAATATTTATCTAATTTATCTAATCTATCTAATTTATCTTATTATAATAGTTATAATAAATTTATAAATTATTTTATATTTATATATTAATATTATAATTTATTTATAAATTTATTTTATATTTATATATTTATATTATAAATTTATAAATTTATTATAATAGTTATAAACAATATAAATTAATAAATATATATACATTTATAATATTTATAAATTTTTATAAATTTATAATAAATGCAGATATTTTAGAAACCAATTGAAATAAATTTAGCACAATCGCAAATGTTTTTTATTTCTATTTATTTCTATTTATTTATTTATTTATTTATTCATTGATTTATTATTTATTAATTCATTTACTTTTCGTTCAGTCATTTATTTATTTATTTATTAACTTATTTCTTTGATGATTCACTCAACCTAAGAACTCCATGTTGGTATTGAAAAACAAGAAATGCCAAGAAAAATTGAAACATTGGCAACTCGCGTGCGAACAATTAATCCTGTTCTGTTCGGGCAAATAAATCTCATTGAATGTTTCAATTGAGAAATACAACGCTAAAGTCAATTATTTAGCGCCTACTTTGTGTGTTTCTTTCTCCTAGCAGTCGTGATTGTGATGCTGGAGACAAAAGCGTGGCAGTTTTCCAAAACTCATTTCTTGCAGGTTACGATGGCATGAACTGTAGAACGATGAACTGCGCTATAAAACAGTAACAGTCGACAACAGCAGTGGGGAAAGAAATAACAAAGAAAAACGCATAAAGAAAAATAATAACAAAATAAATACCAAAAAATATAAAAAAAAAATTGAAATCCGTGGAAGACGACATTTGAACTGAAATCCAGAAAATAGTGAACAGGTTGAAGGTTGCTTCAAAATCGAAAAGAAAAACCTTCGGAATTCAGGAACGGAAAATTCTTTCATCAAAGTAACCACGGAATGAATGGCCAGGGTCGCTTCTTCACTAGAAATGTTGATCCAAGGAGGCTGTTCTGGAAAAGGACTGATAAGAATGATAGTACATTCAGTGTGCATTCAATGAGAATTCAATGCCGATCAAATGGAAACAGATGAATTCTCATAATGCATGGTCTTTCATTAGTAAAAAAAACTCATATTTCATAATATTGCCATTTAGGAGGAAAATCTGGAAAAATGAGCAGAAAATTTGCAGGAAATATGGTCGTGGGTGTTTTGAAAAGGAAATTAATGCGAATTTGTTTTAAAAGTAAATTTATGTTTCAACCGTTGAGGTTATTGTTTGCGTTTGTATTAACAGGAGTTGTGTTGTAGCTGTCTAAAGCAATGGAGTTGAAGATGTTAAAGATGAGGAAGAAAATGAGGCTAAAAATTAAAATTAAGCTGTTAAAATTTAAAATTTAAAAATAGCTGAAATGTCATGACAAAAAGATTGGCAGTGATTTATGGAATAAAGTTTTAATTCCGGAAGACCTTAATAAAAGTTTTCTGATCTTAAAAATCAAGGATTTTGAAAAGTGATATAATGTAAGAAAATGGAATTCATAATAAACTCTAGTATCACTATCATTCACGTCAACCCAAGTAATCGCGCGGTTGAAATACACCATCTACATGCACCGATTCAACCCTAATCAATCAGCATCATATCCAAGCGAACAATACGTCAGGTTTAATCGATTTTCCAAGCTGACAGTTGTCAATGATGCTTTCCATGAGGATTTTGGATGACGGGCGGAGGTACAGCGATTATGATTAACTAAAGATGATGATGATGATGACGATGATGACGACAACGACGATGATGGCGAAGATAGGCACGGTGACGGGGAAGGGAAAAAAAAACCAAAAGTAATTATTATACTGTTGCACATTGGCTTCAATAGAAATTATTTGTTCGTTTTATTATCCAAAAATAAGGAAATCGTTCAAAACCATCCGGAGGCTGCTCTTCCTGATTAACATTCATAATTTATGGCTACCTCAAGCAATTGTAAAGAAATTAATCACAAGTAGGAATCAATCGAACGATTACGCCAGGTGTACAGATATGTACAGGTACACAAAGGTAGACACAGGTAGACACAGCTATACACAGGTATTCTTAAGTGTATACAGGAATGCATGAGTTGCTTCAGGGTTTTCTTAGTTCGTCAAATGCGATTACCAGGCCACTTTGAAGCATTTAAGGCTTTGAAACGTTTGTCCACTGAAGCAATTGTCATGTAATTTGTTTTTGTTTTCTTGAATTTGATTTATTTTCTGCTCCTCATAAATTCTCACTCCTAGGCATGGAGCAGATGCACGGGGATTGGAATGTCTTTTGGTTCAAATCCCATCTCTTGCGTAATTTATGAAGCGCAAATTTTCAAAATAATTTTTTTTAATAATTTAAAAAAAATGATTTTATTCTTTTGCAAATATTTTTTTCTTTTACAAACAATTAAAAATATACTTTTACAAATGTCAATCGAAGAGTATTTTGTCGTTATGTGATTATGTGATTCATGGAGGCTCTTAAAGAAACGATTTGCGTCTATTTTAATAAATTTGAATTTATGGTAAAACAACAACAACAACAACAATAATAATAATAATAATAATAATAATAATAATAAAACAATAATAATAAAAGTAGAATTTACAGATTAAAATATATATTCACTTAATAAGGATACAACTTTTTCCATTAAATTGAATTAATTTTTTTATTAATTTAATTGATTAAAATTAAATTACTAACGCCTGACAGAAATAGAAACCAGATATAAATTGAATAAATGAATATTTTATCAAATTGCCTGCTCTTCTGAACTTCAAAGAAATTGATTTCGAAGTTTCTTTGAGAAAATGGAAACTACAAAAGAGTGAAATAAAATCCATTTCCATCCGATTTTTGTGTTAAATTACCTTGAATTAAATTCATTTTATTTGTTTTTTTAAAGAATTCTTTTTTAAATTCCATGGTAAATTTTATAATCGTTTCAATCTTATTCGAAAACCAGCAACTTGAAGCAGTAAGGCATTTAATTTCGAAATTTAATTCATAAATATTTCAATAAATCTGATTTATTTACGCCTTACATGTTATAATTGAAATATTTTTAAACACTTATCGAGAAATTTTAAATAAAATTATTAATTAAATTTGTAATTTCTAATTTATTGATTGTAAAATACGTTTCAAAATAACAGATGCTTTTAGATACCAAAACTTTCGGGGATCGAATGAAAGAGAAATTGTGACCTCTGCATGTACTTGTGTTTTACTTTCGGTTCGTACGGTTTATGGCTTCCTGGGGTGCTAGGGTAATGGAGATTCTTCAAAGAAAAGCACTTTGAAAAAAATTCTTTTAGAATTTCTGTGATTTTATCAAATTAATATGTTAATTCGTGGTAATTCCATCGAATTATTTTATTTTTAATAATGTTTTGCAAAGACCTTCTAAAAAAATCTGAATTTACCAAAAGATACTTAATTACTCAAACAGCTTCTCCAAAGGTTGCATTAAAAATATATTCCAAAATATTTTCCTCCAAAAGCTACTTGTACTTTGCGAATGAAAAGAAACGAGGGAAGCCATCCATAAAACATGTTTATATAAAATATAATTAATATAAATAAGCTTTTATTTGAAATCTTGTTAGTAAAAAAATATCATTATATTCTTATTATTAAGGCGACTCAGTATTAAATACTAAAATATGTCACTTACATTGTTAAAGATGCAGCGTGCGATATTTAAATATAAACAGTCCTTAATTTACGGCTTTCCCAACCGTTACTTGAACTTTCAGGGTTAGCGAACATTGAACTCTTAACCTCAATAAAGCCTTCACCCTATTCGACGCTGCCTACGCTAACCACGCCCACCCGTCAACATCCGGTCACGGGCCTCGAGATCCATCCAATCAGAATCGTGGCACCGAGCAAGTGTCACGTGGTCTTGAGGAATATGGATGCCAGGCAGTTGGAGGGAGACAAACACGTCATTCTTGACGTCACCGATGACAACACTTTGCAATTGATTTTTAGGCAGGTTAGTCGAAAAAGCTTTTCTTGTTCCGGCTGAAATTACTCGATATTAAATTTATTAAAAAGTTTATTTATTTATTTATCAATTATTATTTAAAAAAATATATATAATGGAATATTTCATGCTGGAGGGGAGCAATTCATTGGCGGTCAATTTTGGTACTTGTGTGCGCTTCCACCCTACCCATAACCTCTCAACCCTACCCAAATCCACTCAGGTCTACTTTGTACTTTGTACTTTGTACTACATAATCGTGGACTTGGATGGACAGGAGTTGCGTTTTGCGTGTCCCTTCTCCAGGCAGCGTATCAACCGTGCATTATTCAACATCATGCAAAAATTAGAAAAAATGGAAAGCAGATGTTTTATTATTGAACAGTCCCATTATTATTATTATTATTATTATTAATATTATTATTATTATTATTATTGTTGTTATTATTATTTTTTTTAATTATTATTATTATTATTATTATTATTATTATTATTATTAATCAAATATTTTGCTTCTAATAAAACAACAAGAAACGAAGAGCTGAAGTCAGAGGAGTTGAAGTACGTGGTACGCAGGCACGTGTTTGAATGCACGTGCGTTTGTTTCAAGCGTGCACGTGTGATTGGTTCACGTGCACGTGACGGAAAAGTGGCCTTCGTTATAATTTCAGGAGGGATTGTGACCAAGCACCATCGCGAGCAGTCTGCACGCTGCTGTGACGCTCACAGCGATGATGAAGAAGAAGACGACGACGACGACGATGACGATGACGGCTTTGTCGATGATGACGCCTATGGCGCTGACAGTTATGGTGACCAAGATAGACCTGTTGAATAGGATGATAATGACGATGATAATGATGGTGGTGGTGATGATGATGATGATGACGACGACGATGACGGCTGTAGCGATGATGACGCCTGTGGTGTTGACAGTTATGGTAACTAAGACGGACCTGTTGAATAGGATGATAATGACGATGATGATGATGATGATGATGACGTTGGCGATGATGATGATGGTGGTGGTGGTGATGATGATGATGATGATGGTGGTGGTGGTGCTGATGATATGGACGGCGGCCATCTCCAATGGTCTTGATAGCAGCCAATTCGCACTTTTCACGGTTCACGTGGAGTGGTTTTCAGAAATTATTTTCAGTCCTTTAATTATGCTTTTATTTCCTTTTCTTCGAGACATTTTTTTCTGCTTTTTTTTTTAAACAAAAACTCTTCAATTTTTATTTTAATTTAAATAATGCCTTTTGATTCGCTATTCGCGATTTTAAAGGTTGTTAAATACATTAATAAATGTTATGGAATAAAGCCAGAATAACTGTAATTATTAATAACTTATTTGGTCTGGTATATATAATTGGTTATTATTTAAAGATTAACTGAAATTAAAATTAAAAATTAATTAATTAATTTATTTATTTATTTATGCAATTTCAGTTTCAAAATGTCGGCATGAACAGACTCAACTATCACTATTTGGTTGCCGGACTGGTAAGTATGAAGTAATGAAATATTATTCTGCTTAATTAAAATATAATATTAATTCATTGAAATATTATTTAAAATATTATTAACCAAAATGTGATTAATTAAGCCAATAATTAAATTAGCCAAATCATTTAAAATATTGTTATAATTAAATAAATTATCGTTAATTAATCAAATTGTTGACTAATTAACAATAATGATGATGAATCTAATCAGAAAACATGCCATTAGTATTTTGTACCGCATAAGAATAGTTTAGCGACATCATCATCGTCGTCATCGTCGTCGTCGTCATCGTCTTGCAATAAAGCATCCTTTTTGAAATTTGAAATTTTTTTAGCAGCATATTTCTGATGTCCTCATTTCAACTCCATTTGAAATTGAATTCCATTTCCGGAATAAAATAAAAATGAAATAAAATTTTAAAAAAAAATTGTTTAAAAGGGGGAAAAGTTTCGATAGATGGAGCGATGATCCATCAACGTGCCATTCTTCGCAGAGTCGAAGCAAATTTCATTTTAATGTGGCACTTCAGTCGGACTTGAACATCGCCATCGTTGTTAAAATTTGCACAATGCCATTGTATGCTAATGGATCGCGTGTCGTCGTCGTCATAATCATCTTCGTCGTCGTCATCATCGCCGTCGTCGTCATCATCATCAAAGTCATAAGACATCATAATCATAATCATCATCATCATCGTTTCAGTCGATTTCCCAAATGGATTTGTCAGACTTCAAATACGGAGGTGCCAACATCACAGGCTTCAGACTCGTCAACGAGAACGTTTCCTTCTCAGTTCGTTGTTGATGTTGTTGTGTCAGTGTTGCTATGCTGTGGTGTATTGTTATGGCTATGTTGTTGTTGTTGTTGTTGTTGTTATAATGTGACAATGAAGCCAGTGTTGTTGAAATGATGCTGTTGTATATTGTTTTGGTCATGTTTTTGCATCGTGTTGTTTTTGTCGCTTAACCATTGTTGTGGTTGTTGTGGTACATCGATGTGGCTATTCTGATGTTGGCGATAATGTGGTGGTTGTTGTCGTTGCATTGTATTATTCGCATCTCTAGAGCATTACTATTCAAACTGTAAATTATTAAAAGTTCTAATTTAAATCGTTTAAAAAGCTTTTAAAAATACAATAAATAATTTGTTTTGTCCTCCTCAGTTGGAGAATGCACTCGTGGCCGATGCTATGAGCGTCATGTCGAGAGGAATGGTCAAGTATTTGGAAGGGGACGGATCTTTGGCTTCTCTGAACAAGAGGCTCAGATTCAGCAATCACGACAAGAGGTGGAATAATTCTATGCCTAATTAACTTATAGCTTATTATTATCTTTTATTATTATTATTATTATTATTATTATTTTTAATATTTGACATCATTTATTTTCCCGAACAAATAGTCAATCTGATCAAAACGATCACACCACCAGCGAGCCAAGAATCAACAACGGTTGAATCAAGAGACCCTTTCTAAGTTTAAAGCCCTTCAAACGTGACTCGGGATCTTCAATTGGACTGAAAAAAAATCAAGTTAATTAAACAACTATATCTTTCCATGCTCGACAAATAAAAAGCTGAAAAGCAATCTAGTGACATCCAAACAAAAAAAATACAAAGTGTTATTCATTTCAAATGATGTTTCACTTCTCATCATCATCATCATCATCATCATCATCATCATCATCATCATCATCATCATCATCATCTTCTTCTTCTTCTTCTTCTTCTTCTTCTTCTTCTTCTTCTTCTTCTTCTTCTTCTTCTTCTTCTTCTTCTTCTTCTTCTTCTTCTTCTTCTTCTTCTTCTTCTTCTTCTTCTTCTTCTTCTTCTTCTTCTTCTTCTTCTTCTTCTTCTTCTTCTTCTTCTTCTTCTTCTTCTTCTTCTTCTTCTTCTTCTTCTTCTTCTTCTTCTTCTTCTGTACACCACTGCAGGTGATGCGCCTGGCTCTCCTCTGATTCGTAAGACTCAGTTGTTGCTTCCACCTTTTTTTCTGATTTCTTTTAATTTCTCCTGAACAAACTGTTTTCAAACTTCTCTGCCTTCCTTGGAAAATTCAAGGCTTAGGATGAACTTGTTGATATCCTTGTTGTCCTTTAGTTTGTAGCTGTTGCCCAGGACGATGTTTCTAGAGTTTTGACTGCTTGAGCACATTTTACCAAGATTGGTCTTGATCTTGTAGCATTAGCTTTTTTCCCAATTCTATAGATTTCAATAACTTCCTTGTCCATTTTCTTCAAAGTGACTTCTTTCAAGAGCTTCAAAACCTGTTCTTTATCCTAAGAGTAGACAACATTTTCTTTGAAATTGTAAATTCTGGTCTTCATTTTCCTCCTTTTCCGCCTGTCATCATTGTTTTCAATCTCGGATTTTGTATAAAAAACTGAACCCTGAACTTTTTATTATTATTATTATTATTATTATTAACGGCCTCATCCCATAGGTGCTTTATGGTGTTACTTCCTTCTGTGCACGCCAACACCATCATCATCATCATTCGACTTGGAAAAATTTTATTTTAAGACCAACTTCTTACAAAAAGGGTTGAATTATGCAAGATAGTTAATAATTAACTGCTATTCTGTAATTTACAATTAAGCACTTAATTATATTAATAATAAGATTCTATTGTAATTCTATAGAATTAGTGCTAATAATATTATCATTATCAATGCGATCTAGTATATATTGTAATATCATTAATATATTCGGTTATATATAATATTTAGATTATTATTATTATTATTATTAATATTATTATTATCATTGTTTTATTATTATTATTAAATAATGACGCAATGGTAGTTCATTCCGTTCATTATGATTTTTTCCGTTTCTAAAAAATTCAAAATTCAAATTCTTTTTTGAAAAGTTAATGTGAGTTCGACGTTTTTGAGATTTTTATTTTTAAATTTAATGTTTTTGTTTTGTTTTTGTTTAAATTTAATCTTTTTATTCATTAAAAGTACGTGAAGCATTTGCATTTAAAATACTGTTCTTTCTGGAAACCTTGGAAACGGTTCGAACCATCGTTCGCACTTGGAGATTTACTTCCGTTCTTTTATTACGCAATCCATATTTGCTCATCAATGATGTCTTTATGGTCACGTAACATCATTACTTAACCTATCAATTTTCCTTTACAAGTGTTTACAATTTTGTTATTTTAATCAATATTTCCTTATTTACAAGCAATCGTAATTTCGTTAAATAATTATTATTAATTTATTATTATTGTTAATAATTATTAATTTATTAATATTATTAAAAATGATTAATTTATTAATATTATTAAAAATGATTATTTTATTATTATTATTATTATTTAAACACTGTTTATATCAAATAAACTATCAATATTACACATGCATTTTATTACACGACAATTTATAATATATAATAATATGATATCACGAAATTATAAAACATTAACAAGAATATACGAATCTAAATGCAAAACCTTTTCCAGTGTTTCCCGGATTAATGAGGCAGTCTAAAAACATTTTTTGAATCTTCGATTATAAAAAAAAAATCTCCAATAATTTTTCTTTCTGCTTGTATTTCCAGTTTTTTCCAATTAAAATTTAAAATTCACAGAAATATTTTTCTTTGTTCGGCGGAATTAATTTGATCCGTGCGTGAAAATATAATCCTTTGAAACATTATAAAAAGATTAATAATAATTATTAATATATAATATTATTATTACTATTATAATTAATAACATGTAATATTATTATATTAATTAATAATATTAATAAGTATTAATAATAACTTATATATATATATATTTATTTATCTATTTATCTATTTTCATGTAACTAATAACATTATATATATTATTCATTAATATATCATGATGACATAAATTTATATATTATATTTATATATATATATATATATATATATATATATATATATATCCTATGTTATAATTTCATATCAACTTTTTTACAGCGCAATATTATAAATAATTTTATATCGTTCAAGTATTTTAGCGGCAATACAACCTCACAAGTTTTTGTTGTCAAAAACATTTTAAAATTGAAAATGGAAAACTAACGAATTAATTTATAATTAATTTTTATAATTAATTATCTTTAATATTCATAGCAGGAGATCGCAATGCTTTGAAAGTCCCTCAAAAGCCTATCATCGAGGATCCCCGATGCCCTCCAACGTCCACGAATCGATGAGCATCGCCGACAGCATTAGTGGGGTCAGTATCGTCACCTTATCAAGTATTTGCATATCATGTCATATCAAGTGTTTGCATAAGTAGCATCACCTTGTCACGTCATGTACTTCTGTACGCGTGTCAATAACATTGCCTTATCAGGTAGGTCATCTTATTATGCATGTTCCCTGCATTAAAAGATAGGACGAGATTAACTGGTCAATTTCAATAGCAGTTTCGACTGCGATGTGCGCTCTGGTCATCTCTGTATAGTAATTTGTACAACGCGTGCAATATAGAATTAATTTATTTGAGGGAGGAAAAACTAAATACGAAAAACGAAAAGTAAAAAGTAAAAATTAAAAATTAAAAGTAGAAAATAGTTTTAAACCAATCAGCATCATCTGCTGGAGAATCTAGAAAAGTGAAAGTTCTAGAAAATTGTGTCAAAGCTGCAAATGCTCTTACTTCCATTATTGCGTGCATTACTTAATTAATTAATTTATTTATTTATAATTAATTAGTTTATTAATTAATAATTATTTTATTAATTACATCATTGGTGATGACAATGAAAGGTCATGGAATAGATTGATGATTATGATGACAATGACAATGACGACGACGAAGACAATGATGATGATGATGACTGATGATGGTTAAAATTCCAATTCAGGTGACTTTCACCGGTTACACAGGGCAGGTGTCCTTCGACAGGTATGGTGTCAGGAAAAACTTCAAATTGGACCTCATGGAAATGATGGTTGATAGTGACCTTGAAAAGGTAGCATTTAGAAAAAATAGATTTAGATAAATAGGTAATACATCTGCCATTAACTTTTTATTTTAAGTTTATTAGATAAATATACTTATTGAATTCACTTTTATTTGATTTTGATATTTATCAAATATATTTATCGTTATTATTTATTTATCTCCTTTTTTTAATGCGTTTTATTTCATTTTCGTACACTTTATCTTGATCATTTCCATCTCCAACGATGACCGAACATGAACCGCAACGCTGCGTTTGTACCACGCCTAATCCTCCATTGGTTATGCTAAATAAGCATTACAGGCGCTACATAAATCAACGGGAACATCAGAAACTGCTCGTGTTCCTCGGAGATGTAGATGTCATTTAGACGGGTCATTTCATCAACTATTTCTCCTATATTCAATATAAATGCGCATTATTATTGCATAAAATTAATAAATCATGTAAATTATGTGATTATCATACTCATACTCGTCATTGGAATCTGCAGATAGGAGAGTGGGATCACAGTAGAGGTTTGCAAATCACGAAAAAAGTTGATCTTTCGGCAACTTCACCGGCTTTGAAGACAAACAAGACCAGGATTGTCACCACGATTGAGGTAAGACACTTGTCAACAAAAGGTCAACAAAAACTTCTTAAAATCATCAGTCAACATTTAAACAATTGTTTTAAAAAAAATCATATTTCATTATTTCAGTACATTTCGTGTTTCATAATACTATTCGGACTTTTTTAGTTATTTAGTTTTTCAGTCATTATAATATTTCATAACTTCATTGGGACTTTATGTTTTATAATTATCAATGCTTCGATGATTTTCTCCAAAACTTTTAAAAATCCCAATTTGATGCTTGATTTCCTTCCTTTTCATTTCAGTCTATTTTCCATTTTATTCATATAAAACATATATTTTACCAAAAAATTCTTTTGTTAACTCCTTTATAAAATGGCGAAACTTTAAGAAACTAAAAGTCATATCCGCCCACTCCTCTCCGTTGACACAACATCTGCACTCGCCCGCTCGCTGGTTCTATCTCGCCTCGACTACTGCAACTCTCTTCTGTATGGATCATCTGCTTCCCTGATCCAATCACTTCAAGGCATCCAAAATAAGTTAGCCAAGCTCGTGCTACTTAACCCGTGTCTTGACAGCTCTGAGTGCCTGAGAGAACTGCACTGGTTACCCATCGCCGCCCGAATCTCATTTAAAATATCAACCATCACATATCGCATACAGGCGACGTCAAGTCCGCCATACCTCCATCGCCTCATACAGCCACCCACCCTCTAGCCTTCGCTCATCTGACACCATCCACCTCTATCAACCGGTCCACAGGGCGACCATCGTCAACAGAGGTTTTTCACACGCCGCTCCGGCAGTCTGGAACGAGCTACCCCCATCTGTGAGAGCCCAGCCATCCCTGGAGCTCTTCAAGCGTCACCTGAAGACTCACCTCTTCAGGAAATACCTACCGGACTAGACACAACATCACACAAAGCGCCTCCGACGCTATGCATATGGCGCTATACAAATCAACTATTATTATTATTAAAGTGCAATAATAATAATAATAATAATAATAATAATAATAATAATACATTTTTATGAAGAACTACATGCCCAACGCCAGGTAAGCGTAACCATAAAATTATATATAATAGCATATTCTGTTCAATTAACTTAATAATTTTCAATATTTATTATTTATAATAAAATTATGCTTTTGCTTTTAATACATGCATGGATGTTATCATAAATTCATTTCCGAAAGCAGTTCAAAGATCAAACACTCGTCGAAACAATTTCATTTCATTCGATTTAAAAGCACCGATTCTTTGATTTTCTTTTATTATTATTATTTTGTTATTATTGTTATTATTATTATCATTATTATTATTAGTTTTAACTTAAAAACATGATCAAGAATTATAAATGTCATAAATCGATGTTTTTATTTTGCGAATATTATTAATAATGTAAATAAAATAATATTAATAAAGTTATTAATAATGTAAATTTTTTCAAGACAAAATTTGAGTGCTGAAGATGCTCCTCCTTTAAAAACATTTGCAACAAACAAATTGTTGGCAACAAACAAATTGTTGGCAACAAACAAATTGTTGGCAACAAACAATTTGTTGGCAACAAATTTCGTGATTAAGATTTTCTCCGCTTTTTCTCGTTAATAGTTTCTTTTATTCAAAAAATGCCATGAATTTCAATTGCATCTTGTTCAATATTTGCTTGTTCATATTTTTCACGTTTAAAATTTAACTTATTATAAAATATTATTATTAAAAATATAACTTATATAATAAATTAGTATAAATTACAATTAAAACTATTCGCCCTTTTTCATTAACCTTGTATTTGTTGCTCAAGAATTTTTTTTTTTCGGAAATTAAATAAATAATTATGAAATTTAATTTAATTAAGTTATGAAACTTTGGACTGACTATGTTCTTCTCTAATCGATCCCGGACTAATTAACATAATTAATGTTAATTATTTATAAACAGACTTTTATGATAAATAGTCATACGTGTGTGTGGCACAGAGATAAATGAGTTTCAAACATTTAACTTTTAAAACTGCAATTTAAAAATAAATTTCAAATTATTATTTTTAATCGGAAGATTTAATTTTCAAATAATTCCCTTCCACTGAAATTGAATGTCAATTTTTTTTAAATTCATTATTTCAAAATTAGAATTTTACATTTTTATTTTTTCGTTAAAATTAAAGTTAAAAGTATTATATTTAATAAATAATTATTATTATTTTTAAATTCGGCATATTTGAGAACATTGAAATCATCTCTTAAATCATTTCTTTTGCATGATCTTTCTTGTTTAATAAATTACTTTATTAGATTTTTAATAAAATCTTTTATAGAATTTACATATTAATTAAATAGAATAATAAATATTAATTAGGATAAAATAATTACAAAGTTACAAAATACTTTTATTATTAATTTTAAAGAGATATTTATTGGAAAAAACTGATAAAAAGGTCAAATCAATAAAAATCTGAAAAGTGCGATTTCCATTTGGACGGAATCTTTGACAATTCTTCCAGTGGAACCTGTTTGAAGGAGTTGAGAATGTTTTTGATTGATTGTCCTCAACTCTCGGATGTCACATTTTGTCAGACGAACCTCCTTCATTTTATTAACGGAAAAATTATTCAAAAAAATATAAATAAATAAAATTTTCTCCGAGACAAAAATTCGCTGCTTCAAAAATTTGTGAATAAAATATTATTTCTCCAGAAAACTTTACAATTAAAATATTCCCTAGGAATTGTTTTATTTTATTTTATTTTAAAATATGTTATTTAGCAACACTTCATAACAACAAATGATCTGTGCCTTCATCGGGGGGACTCCCTCGTGTACTATGGATGAGTCTTAGCTTGGCGCAAAACTGGCATTAAATGTCATTTCATCATTCATTCATCGTCGTCGTCATCACCATCTTCATCGTCGTCGTCATCATCACCATCATTGATAACTTTGCTGAAGGTGAAAAGTGGTTAAACTAAGATGTATAAGCATCAATTTATCATTTTAAGCAGAGATAACTTCTAAATTAGTATTAACTATTCATGATTATTCATTGATCATCTTTTTCATTACACTTTATTTATGAGTAAATTATTTTCCTAATTTAAAGAAGCTTCCTAAATCTAAGTAGATACGACCCTAACCTTTTTAATACCTGAAAATCTTACAAAATTTTAGAGTTTCAAATATTACGAGATGAAATCATAGAGGGGCCAATGTAACCACATCATTGCCTTGCCTTGAAACCAGACACTGGACTGAATAATAACTAATTAAATAATAAATAATAATAAATAATAATTAAATAATAAATTAGATGAAAATAAAATTCAATTTCCATGTTTAAAATCGATTCCAGTCGAAACCCTACCTCATGAAGAAGAAGCAGCCCGATGATCCGAGCATCGTACTCGAAGGGAACGATCGCTTCGAGGGCTTCGCAGCGGACCTGGCCGAGAAAGTTGCAGACCTGGTCGGATTCGAGTATCGAATTCAGTTGGTGAAGGACATGAAATACGGGGAGAGGATGTCCGACGGGACGTGGAACGGAATGGTTGGGGAGCTGACGAGGAAGGTTGGTCGGCTTTGGAAGTTCATTTGTTTTCAAGGGCAATGTGTGAACGTTTGTATGTGTGTGTGTATGCGCGCGTTATTTATTTAAATTATAATTTAATAACGTACTTTGTTAAGCAATAAGTAGTTAATAATATTTTTAGATTAATATCTCGTTACGTTTAAGAAAAACTCAATAAAATTATAATAAATACTTACACCTACGCCTACAGCCGCTTGCAAATGATTACTATTTGTCACCTTTCCTTGTCCTACATTTGATGAATTATAACAATTAAAATGTTTATTTGTGCCACGTTCTCAGATTTTACCATAGTTTTGTGATTATTGCGAACATGCAAGAAGAATTAATAAATAACTTAATTAATTAATTCATTCATTCATTCATAAATAAATAAATTAATTAATTAATTATATAAATTAATTAATTATATAAATTAATTAATTAATTAATTAATTTTAAATAATTAATTTATATATAATTAATTAATTAATTATAGAGATAAATAAATAAATTATATTAATTATATTAATTAATTAATTAATTAATTAATTAATTAATTATATAAATTTATTTATTACGAATTAATCAAAGCAGAATTAAGACGAAATAATTTTAAATAAGCTGATTGAGCTAATACTCGGTTGGCTCAAATTATTGGAATCCCACTAAATTATTCATTTTCAAGGAAAAGTTTTAAATGAGACTTTAAATTTATTTGACAATATTTAAGTCCGCTTTTAGTTACGTGTTGATGAATAATTTGCATGTTTATGAATTTATGAAACGATCGAAGCACACGATTGGCCATAATTTATCTTCTTAAATCTTATTTTAAATGAGCCGCGATAATTCCAGAAACTCTAGTTAAATTTTTCAATTTTAAGTGGAATTAAAATATAATTTCAATATTTTTAAAGAATGAATTTACTTTTATATTATATTATATTATATTATATTATATTATATTATATTATATTATATTATATTATATTATATTATATTATATTATATTATATTATATTATATTATATTATATTATATTATATTATATTATATTATATTATATTATATATATTATTATATTATATTATATTATATTATATTATATTATATTATATTATATTATATTATATTATATTATATTATATTATATTATATTATATTACTTATTTACTTTAAATTTATTTATTTTTAATATTATTTAAAGAATGAATCTACTTGGACATAATAAGGATGAAATAAAGATAAAATATTTACTTGGAGTCCAATAAAGTGTTTGTCTTCTTAAGGATTGCACTACGAATTACCATAAAAGTTCCATTTTAAAGAATTATAACCTTTTTCATTTAAAGGGGACACCGCTGTGTCTGCTGCCTAATAAATGATATGTCACATCACGACTTCTTCCGAGAGGCAAAATTGAAATATTACATTTTGTTTTAAAATACAAAAACAAATAAGGACTTTAATCAATTTTTTTTTAAATTAACGGCTTTACTCTTTGTCTGGATGATTACCATCATCATCATCATCATCATCCTCATCATAAACACCATTATCATTATTATCATCATCACCATCGTCTCCATGGTGATCCATCAATCTAGGAGGCAGACCTGGCCATTGCTCCGTTGACCATAAGTTCCATACGCGAAAGGGTCATAGACTTCAGCAAGCCTTTTATGAGTCTTGGCATCTCCATCATGATCAAGAAGCCGGAGAAACAGAAGCCTGGGGTTTTCAGCTTCATGGAACCTCTTTCGCACTCCATCTGGTGAGACGTTTGGAAGTGACAAATATTCACATTGTTTAATCTCGCTTAACTGCTAAGTTAAGATGTTTCTTTAAGAACTTTATTATACAACGCCAGAAATGGA
The DNA here is from genome assembly GCA_034509925.1 of Hirudinaria manillensis. Classification (NCBI taxonomy): domain Eukaryota; kingdom Metazoa; phylum Annelida; class Clitellata; order Hirudinida; family Hirudinidae; genus Hirudinaria; species Hirudinaria manillensis. The sequence continues at coordinate 5,660,314 of CM067535.1, read as the reverse complement.
TTTTACAATAGTTATTATAATAAATAATTTAACAAAAAATTTTAATTAACTCATCATTTACATTTACAGTTTACTTTAAGTTTACGTTTACAAGTAAGAAAGTTATTAATTTATAGAAATAAAACGAAATGGTTATGGTCGTAAATAAATTAAATATAAGACAAGTTGAATATTTGTTGCAAATAAATTAAACATAAATCGTACCGTAATTATTCACACCATAAATAAATTAAATACTAATCAGGTACTGCATCGTCATTTCCTACCTCGGAGTGAGTATGGTTCTCTTTCTGGTGAGTAGATTCTCCCCAAACGAATGGCAAATTGAGGAGGCGAGTTACGAGGGTCGTTTGACCTTCACGAATGACTTCACCCTGCTGAACAGTTTGTGGTTCTCGTTGGGGGCGTTTATGAGAAGGGGATGCGACGTGTGCCCCAGGTTTGTGGTGCTTTTTCATGGCAGGTCACTGTGCAGAACTACTTACATCGTACATTAGTACATCGTAGGTATTCAGTTGATTTAGTTAAGACAATCAAACCTTGATTTGAGATAATTATTAAGTATTATTATTAGTAGTATTAATTTTAAAGTGTAATTATTATTTTATATCTATTATGTACATTGTTATGATTATATATTATACAGTAATATTGAAATTGTATTATTATTATTAACTGCCGAGGAGCGTAATGACTACGATGATGGCGACGATAATAATAGTGATGACAATGATGACGACGACGACGACGATGGTGATGAGACTGTATCGTGACCCACTCATCACTTGGAACCCCAATTTATCAATGACAACAGAAAGCCATCAGCAATTTGCATCTCATCTTGTCGATATTAATTTGCATCAACAACGTCGACTTCATTGAAATATTTTTCCTTTCTCTTCCGGCATTGAAATAATTGAATTTAAAAAAAAATAAAGTTAATTAAATAATGCCATTAAATAACCTGCCGTGCAAAGCCAAAAAGTGGTTCCAGAAAGTCGTAGCGGAAGATGGAAGCATTAAATAATGCAACGAAAAGCTTTAAAGCGATGTGCTTCGCTTTGACACGGATTACGCAATCCGGGGTACTGGAAAAGTGAAGTGGGTGGGGATTAGTGCCCTCCGATCCCCCCAATTCCAATTCGTTTTCCAGGTCACTTTCCGGAAGAATCGTTGGAAGTGCTTGGTGGTTTTTCACCCTCATCATCATATCTTCGTATACGGCCAATCTGGCTGCCTTCCTAACGGTCGAGAGAATGTTGACGCCCATAAACGGAGCAGACGATTTGGCCAAACAAAAGGAAATACTTTACGGCACTGTTGATTCGGGCTCCACCAAAGAATTTTTTAAGGTTACTTATAACGGCCACAATAAGTTTTACAAATTTGAAATTGTTTATAATTAGAATTATTATTAATAATACTCGATTATAAAGTATTTTGTAATTCCAAATGATTGTAATTATAAGTTTACAAATTAAATCTGTAAGTCATCGAATAATTACAATTTTTTTTAAATTTGGCCTTTAAAATAAAATTAAATAATCCTTGTAAAAAAAAATACTTTGCTCATTTTAATACTTCAGCAATAGAGAATCAAGTGATTGGTCTTTTTCAATCAGACATCGAAGATACCGACTTACGAAAAGATGTGGCTCTTCATGAACAGCGAGCCGACGGTGTTCGCGAAGACGACCGACGAGGGAGTTCAACGGGTACGAAATTCAAAGGGCAAGTACGCCTTCCTCATGGAATCCACCATGAACGACTATTACAACCAAAGGAAACCCTGCAATACCATGAAAGTCGGTGGAAATCTCGACTCGAAGGGTTACGGCATAGGAACCTACATTGGCTCTGATCTAAGGTTGTTAAGTCGTGATTTTACATGTTCCCATTATATTATGAAATATTTTCGTTTAATTTAAATAATAGATCAAATCATTTAGAATTTTGTCTTATAATCTCGTGAGAAAGAAATTTATTTTAATGGAAGCAAAATGGTTTTAAGAAAGCAATTGGTATCTTCATTTCGGAAGCACTTGTATATGAGTACCACTAATCAACTTGGTACTGCGTCTGTAATATTCGTTTATTAAAAATTGAGACAACTGATTTACTTGGCAAATTATTAACTTTTTATTTCATTTTCTAATTAATTGATTAATTGCTGCCAATATAATCTTCAGAGACAAAATCAATGTAGCCGTCCTTCAATTACTCGAGAGAGAAAAACTCCAGAAACTCCAAAAGAAATGGTGGTACGACAAAGGGGAATGCATCATCGAAACAGACAGCAAGGTATCTTGTTGTGTTTTGTCGAGGCATTCGACACTCTTTCTCGTTTCAATCTCTCTTCGTTTCAGAATAATATTCTTGGAAAATGTTACACTGTGGAAAGATTTAAAATAAATACGGGTAATAATAACAGTAATAATAACAATATTCCTTTAAATACGTTTAAATTTAATATTCTTCAATTAGTTAAGCTTTATTTTTGACATTTTCTAAATAAGGTGCTACATCAGATGTTATTTCCTAAAAAAAGTATATACTATGCCCGCATCACGAACCCAAATATCATTGCCATAAAAACAACCAAGTAAATTAGAAAATGGGAAAATAAAAAACAAAACAGTGTTTAATTAAGGAAGTCTCCGCTGGTTAAGTTTACCGTCCGAGGTCGTTGCTGTGAGTGATTGATTAAACACCTAGAATTAGATCGAACGACTGAATGAATCTTGAAAATGAGAAAATTCTGGTGGATATGCGATAAAATATTAGATTGGTTCTTCGGGTTTTATGTTTCCGGGATCCTGTTAAATTTGAAGGATAGAAAGCAAGATTGGAGCTCAAAGTTATTGTCATATCAAACCCCATGTTGGTCATAAAGGGGAATTCCAGTACTTTATTTGCTCCATTCGGTGCATCCAAGATGGATGTTTGAACGGACTGATCTAAAAGCCGCTTTTATAAATATGGTTCCGTGTTGATCCATGGTGCCCTGATTGATTTTCTACATGATAAAAGGATTCACCCGAATCCCAATTCAAGTTTATGAAAAAAATAGAAATATTGGTTTTGTTTATTTTCAAAATACGCTTCTAACTTTTGGCAACATTTTGAAATCGTTTTCAATTCAGAGCGGTTCCAAACAAAGTTCCCTCTCCTTGAGCAACGTGGCTGGCATTTTTTACATTCTCATAGGTGGACTCGGTCTGTCTCTGGTTGTTGCCTCTCTTGAATTCCTCTGTAAGTCACATCGCGATCTCAAGCAAAAGGTTGGTGTCATCTTAGTAATTTCTGTTCGATTATTTGAATACAAGAAATTAACAAATGCTGAAAGTTATAATCTATAGTGAATTAATATTTTATGAGTTTAATATTTGGAAAAGTTAAAATTCATCGACTGTTTGAACAAGACTTGAAGCAATATCTCGAAAATGTTTTAGAAATTCTACGTGACAGCTTCCATGTCATCGGCAGTCTCAGGAAATTTCGACAAATCGCCCTACCAAACTCATCTACCCTCCTCTGCCGTGGGTTTCAGGCCCCTCATCGTATCTTCATCGAATGAAACCTACAAACCTCTCAGTTCACATACTCTCGTCTGATCGAGCGAAAAGTAACTTTTAAATTCGACTTGATAGTTTTAGAAACGTCATTTCAACTTAAATTTGCCTACTTTTATGACTTGTTGGAAGTTTTGACTCTATCCTACTTTGAAAACGCTGTAAACTATAAAAACATAACAACCCTATTTTATTTAACAGTAATGATCGAACATATCGCAATCATAGCTCGAGTTTATTTTCTCATATTAACACGTTTCCGAAGAGATTCTTCGTTGTATTGACGGTAGTAAAACGAGTTGAAAGATATGAGATTATTCTAATTACCACTGAGACCATACTTTTATGGACGAATAAAACTCGTTAATGATGGCCATAACTGGCGCTGATGAGGTTTTTTTCCTCTGACTTTGGGAGGGAATTAAGCTGACATCAATAATTTCCCCTTTTTATAATCATTTCAAATCGGTGATGCAACGTAATATCACTATTATTTTAATAAACTTTATTTGTTTTATAATTTATTTGTAAATAATTTACAACCATGAATCATTCACTCAAGGTCTGGTTAGTGTCGGCATTCAACGAGAAGACAGAAAATCCTCATGTTTTTTTATTTTTCTTGACATCCGAATCAAATCTGTCAAGAGAAACTCCTTTTAAATATTTAAAACACGTAGGGTTTAGGAATAAAATTTTGCACATGCGCTCAAAAAAAAAGGTCAAAGTCTCATTTCGAGGTGGTATTTTTGTAGAATAAAATATTTATTAGCTATAATAAAAGATTTATTAGCTTATTTCATTCAACATGGCATTCAACAAGGTTGATTCAGCTGAACATTTAAAAGTAGTAGCCATACTGTTGAGGTTGCGTAACATACAACGTAATAATACAATTAAGTATTACAATGTTGCTTCCCTCTTCCAAACAATAAGTCCAAGTTTTGATTAAGCAAGTATTGAACACATTGATTAAAGAAATAATTGATAATAAAAACACGATCGTGAGTCTTGCAAATGTATTTCGTGAAAAGAAATCGTCTTTTGACAAAATCTTTGCATGCGTTTCTTAGCACTTTTTAAAATATCAATGAAGCAGTTTTGTGTTTACCTCAGAATTTAAAAACATTGCACAGCGGTTCAAGTACAAGTGATGAAACGAACTTTCAAGTTAAAAAAAAATTTAGCATCACATCCACGACACGTGAAATAATTCCGGTCAAATAATACTATAAGTAACACGCGAGAGGATATTAGAACAAATTTAGAACAAAGTAAAATTTAAAACAAAATTAGAAGATTCAGAAAAGTGATCTTATTAACGCGAGAAAATCCACTAATGCCAAGATTAGTCTGGCCACGATCAGCACTAAATAGTCTTTGGCACTATTAGGCGTCCGTACTTCCTTGTCTGAGTCTTTCGGTATTTCCTCGACTGTATCGTAGATAGGTGGAAATTGAACTTCTTCCGTTTGGAAATGTTCTTCTGGACCTGCAGTTGTCATCTGAACTATTTCGGTTGTGGGTTCACTTGTTGTTAATAACTTGGGCACAAAATTAACGATGGCCAATGAACGATTTGAAAAGTCTTCAATCGGAAACCTCAACTGGTCTTTTTTGGTCGGTCTGTAGGTTGGAGGAGAGAATCTGTACAGACGAACGTAATCCGGATCTGTGGCTAAAATGTAGTCTTCCATGGCATTGGAGCATCCCTTGCCAGAGAAAAGGAATATTGGTCCAGTGAAGGGAAGCGACGATTCTGAAATTCCATCGAACTCTTTCAGGCGTTCAATGTCGATGTTTCTGATGAGCCAACAGTAAGGCACCAAAAGACCTTTCGATTCGTCACTTGCAGCAGTCACTACGAAAAGGTTGTTTCCTTCCTCGTTTGAAGAGCTTTTGTCTCGAATGGTGGCCACGAGAGACCTGATATTTTCGCCGTGTTTTGGCACCAAAAACGAATCTACGAACTTTAGTTTTCTCGACTTCAATAATTTCAGGTGTGGCGGTGAAGTATTGGAAAGGAAATATTTGTGGCGAACGAGACGCCTATGATGTTCGTCGGTCTTTAATTTCTTAAAAGGACTTCCATCCACTTTCATCTCTCCTTCCCAACTTTCTTGCGAGTGGTTGCAGCTTCTGAATTTAAATTTAAATTGAGTTTCAACATCTGATGTGCTGTTTATAATGTCCAATGAGGTTGAACAAAGGACACCGTCGGAGAAAGCCAAATTCATAGAGTCGTCATCAACGAACGATTTCAGAAACTTCTTGAACGTTTCGATTTGGTCAGAATCTGACAACTTGGAATGGACCTGTGGAAAGGGAATGTCTTCGAACGAATTTTCTCCCCTGGTGAAAAGTCTAAAGTTTTCTTTTGGATAAAAGTTGAACGTTGACTTTTGTGCTGTTTCGCAATCAATTGAAAAATCATTGGGTGGGTTTTCCAACTGCGACTGAGTTACGAGTGGCCAGGGAATGTCCTTACTGTAGGCCACCACCATCGATCTTCGACTGAGTGGAAATATTTTGAGACAGGTATAGCGAGGAGAACATCCGTTGTCGTGGCGCCCAACCGTCATGATTTGGAAAAACGGAAGCGTAGATGGATCCGAGTTTGAAGATGCTGGGGTGGAATTCAACTCTTCATTCCATTGAATGCATTTCAGGCGGTGCGATTCGGTTCCCGTAGAACGTTCCAGCAGGTCTTCACTAACATTTAGAAACTCATTCTTCGGATCCGATTCATCCAAAGTAAAGTTAGTTTCTTTCTGAGTGGCTATTTCAGTCCAACGTCCTTTGAAGAATGATGGAAATTTGCAGAACTGGGGAGTCGATTTTGTCGAGAAGGAAGTTGTCTTGTCAAGACTGCTGTTGAAGCTCAGGTCACCACTACAGAGACCGCAACTTTTAGGGCAAGTAACCTTGAGAAGAGGAGGACAAGGAGAGCTCACGGAAGTGCAAGCTTCATAATCGTCCTCACAGATGAAAGACCTTTCATCTCGGTTGACGCTCATTCGCACAAAAACTTCATCTGTGTAGGTGGCGCTTTGAAACTCGAAACCGGGGATAGTAACGAGGTTAGGGTACAATATCGCCTGGAACTTTTTGCGCTTCCCAGAATGTTCCGAGTTATCGTTTACAAGATCAGCGCTCGGAAGTCTAAACATGTAGATCATAAACTTCTCGTTCCCACTGACTGACATGCTCTTGCGCAATGCAATCTCACGAGCATCCTTAGTGTTCTGGTGATGTTGTAAGTACCTGGGAAATTGGTTTTTAGAAACAGAGTAGCTGCCGATTTCAGAATCCTTCGTGTAAATTGGGGTTCTGAGAACCACATATTGGAATGAGGATTGGTTCCAACTGGCCACGCAAGTCAACTCCTGGGTTGGCTTCATGGAAACAGCCGATGGGACACACCTGGACCAACGATAAATGAAACTGAAATCCGTTGGATCGACATCCGAACAACCGGACTCGAATCTTGTTTCTCTGATGTAAGCGTCACACAGAGCCTCTCTTCCCACCTGGTACCAAGTCATTAATAGAATTTCATGATATTAATCTTCGTCGATTTATTAGAATGAATTTAATGTACTTGTTTATTTATTAATTATTGGTGGTTAAGATGATTATAGTAACAACGGGACAACCGCAATAGAAAAAACAATCCCAACCATAATTTTAGATTAGTACTATTAAAAGCCCCAAAAGAATTAGTAAAACCGACCGAATTGTACATCTTCATCTCAAAACCTCCTTTGGTTGGACACTCCTTTTTGGCTTTTGCGATGCCCATTTTGTCCACGTACAACCAATTGTCGAGAAACAACTGAGAATTACAAACATCCTTCGTCGAATCCTCTGAGTTGTCCGTCGAAAAGGCAAATTGAATGATCTCAGAAGACCTCTCAATGATTGTCAAACAAGTGAAGAATTTGCGAACCGGTGAATCGCCTTCATTTTTGTACTCTGTAAAAGTAAAAACAAAGTACACGCTCGTACCTTCTCATTTTGCATACTTGAAGGGTCAAAGTTTCATGCAGGCATGACAAGAGGTACTTAATAAAATTGACCTTTTTCCATTTATTTGTCTTAGGTCATGGTTCTCTCGTTATCATTTCAAACATTTTTCGAGAAAGTATCATAATCTTTTGCCTATAATTTTTTTTGATGGTATCGCTTGATACAATTAACTTATTGTATGATGTATATAATTTGTTTAGAGCAATTTTAGAGTTTATATAAAAATATATAATAAAAATCAAATACAAAAATTGCATGTTGCATCAAAGAAAATTATGAAACATTAAGAGGATGTCAAATGCTGCGAGTAAACAGATACGGAAAAAATCATGATGTTATTAATATTATATAATGTTATTAATATTATTATATAATATAATATAATTATATATATTATAATATTATTATATTATTATTATATAATATATAATATATATAATATTATATAATATATAATATATATTATATTATAATATAATAATAAAATTATTAGTTTAATTTCTAAAACAAGATGTTGTAAGTTTTTTTGCTGTGTCAATTAATGCGAAAGTCCTTAGGAGAAGAAGTGCTTTGAGTTTTTCTTACAAAGTGTTGAGATTTCAAAATCTAAGACTTCATAATGTACTTTTTGTAATATAATTATGTTAAAATTATTTTTAATATTTATGTTTTGATTGACTTTATGAACTTTTCTCGGTTTTATCTCATAACATCAGATATCAAAATATTAATATAAAAATTTCTTTTCGTTTTAAAAGTTAGTACCACCGTCAGGCTAACGATAATATAATTACACTTAACAAGTTTGGACACCAAAAATGAGGGTTAAGTTACAACTTATGCAGGCTAACTGTCAACAAAACAGAAAGAAAAACTCGTGCTAATTGCTCAGTAAACAGTGAATGGACTCATTGTTGTCTGTTTCGTTGTGTTTGTTGACAGAAAATGATGACACCCTTCACTCGAAGTCATGCGTCAGACGTGCCGACAACTTTTCAGCAAATATTTCTTAATGAGACTAATAATCATCATTAGTGCTGAAAAATGTTTTAGATCTGTAACCAGGTCTTTTGTTTATGTTTCTGTTTATTACAAGAGTTACAAGTGACCGCTGTATAAACATAAACATAAACATCACATGTGCCATTGAAAACATCAAAGGAAGATGTTAGAAAAACACACTATCACCCAGATAAGATAGAAAAAATATCTCATTAAAAATATAGCTAAACGAAATTACTTGTCATTAAGTCGTATAATTATTTATAAGTAACATCATCCTCCCACGAGGCTTTTTTTTGGAGGGGGAGAGTCATTTAAAATGATTAATAGCAATAAATCAATTAAATACAACCACAATTAAACAATTAAAAATAACTTTCATCCACTCACCCTCTTTTTCAACAACGTACGCGTGATAATTTCCATCTCCAAATTGTTCACCTCCTCCTTCTTTGTTTACTTTCGAAATGCAACGGTACTTGTAAACCTCGTCTTCTTTCGACTCGCTGATGACGGACCTTTCTATGGTCAAGGATTTTCCCAAAGATTGGAACTGCTTCCTAATGTCGCCTCTCCAGTCGCGCACTTGGATCTTGCGCTCCTCGGCTGAACTCTGGGAAACTTTTTCGGTTTCCACATTCAGATCTCTTCTGAGGCGAGATTTATTCTTGTTCTTCGTCCGACGACTCTTTCCTCTCAGTCCTTCTCCGCCATCGTCATGCTGTTCGTTTCCGGAGTTGAACTGATCGGACGCGGGTTGGTTAGCCTTGCTTCGATTCTTTCCTCGTCGCTCTCTTGAATCGTTCGTCGAAGTCTCGGATAAACCTTCGCTGGCAGTTTCACTTTTGCCCTGAGAACTCTTAGATCCAATATCGGTACCGTCCACTTCGGCCAACTGTGCAGCTGAAGATTTTGAGGGTCTGATGTCGGCACTTTCGACTTCCTCGAATTCCATGTTTTCCACGTCGAAACTGCTGACGTCGAGCGTAGGTATGATGTCGCTTTCATCGATATATGTCAGCAGGTTTTCAGGGAATTGACATGCCTGACGCCGGCTGCGATGATGATGACGACGATTGTGATAATGGTAATGATGACGGTGGTGATCGTGATGATGACGATGGAAAGGGTGGGGTACCCTATGGGGGCGAGTGAAAGTTTCGCTGATGTCAGTATCTCCTCCAATTAACAAAGCTTCGAGGGGTGTCATACTGTAAATGCACCATCCTAGCGTCAAGATGATGGCTGGCAGGTAGTTGAGCAACATGGCGGGCGATTATGGTGATGATTCTTCAGAATTCCAGAACTTTTCTTATAAATCCCTGAACAAAAAATAAAAACTTCTATAATTGGTCGACACAATTTCACGGAATGAATTTTTAAAAACATTTTCAAATTTACAAAAAAAATGAACAGGAAAGAAGATCACTTAAAATCATTTAAACACATTAAATTCATTTAAACTTCATTAGGATGTTGTTCCAAACAAAACAAATAAGGCTTTTCTTGCTTGCATTGAAATCATTTCATCGGAAACAACTTGCAAAACAGTACAAGCAGTACAAGTCCTAAACGAAAATCAGTTGTTCAATCCCATTGTACAAATCTGGCAAACAATACGGATCACGGAAAGCTATCCGTTCGATTCCTTCCAGCCTCTGCACGACCTACTTTTCAATAAATGAACAAACGCTTCCATGCCTTTCCAATTCATCCGGATTAGTCATCCCGGCGCACTCTTTCATGCTGACCTCAGAACTAATCCTTATCAAAATTTAACACCTCCCTTTGAACAAGACAGAGCGACGAATTAGTTACAAATACGCCAGATAATAAATCAATCGGAATAATTCAGAAGGAAATGCCTTCAAAAATAGTTCTTAATAAGTCCATTAGTGAACAGTCGGTCTCGATAGTATTATCAAAGATACGATACTAACCCACATTAATGCACACCGTCTTCAAACAAACTAGCTACTAATCATTTTAAACTTTGCAAAGGTTTAAATGTTGTATATTGAATATAAGACAAACAACTGATCGTAAGTTCAGAAGACGAATTTAAGTCATGTCGGCCCTCTTATCTCTGGGCTTGAAACTAATTGGAATCAAATTATTGGGACTCAGTTCAGGATATCAATTAAGAGGTTGTTAGAATGATTTATAAGGCAAACATTTTAATTTCAAAGAGGAATGGTTACGATATACAATCCCAGGGAGCCACCCAAGATAGCAAATTGAAGACAAAAGTAAGGTGAAGATGCCTTAAGAAAGGCTTTAAAATATTCAACGTGCATGAATTTGCCAAAATTTTGTAGGTCGTAAAACGTATCGAATAACTGCCGGGGATTGTAACTGGTTTTCAAAGCGTTCTTATCACTCAATCCTTCATCCAAACATCACTTCCCCTCTCATCGCCTCATCATCTCCCCTCCCCGAGCGAAAATGGATGAACGAACTCAGAGATGAGTATGACCCTGGTTTGCCAGCAGTAAATAATGAGACAGAACTGAACGTCAGCATCTGCCTCAACCGACGAGATACAACCGCCGAGTGATTACAATTGCAATTATGATTATGATCGTGATTGCATTGATTAATCATTCGCTAGGAGTTAACGAGCTAACATTGACCTTTCCACGTTGCATATTAACTTCCTGAACTTTGACCTTGCCTGAACCCTGCAGAGATTGCGGAAGAACTGCGTGACTTTAGATGTTATTTAGGAGCCAACTTGATTCATAATTTCCGCCGATTTAAGCAGGAAAAAAAATATTTTAAAATGATTCACGCCGATGAGTGAAGGTTGCAGGTGGAACAAAGAACACGGTAGTTCAATCGCAGTCCATTCATTCATTCATACATCCATCAATTCATTCATTCATTCATTCATTCATTCATTCATTCATTCATTCATTCATTCATTCATTCATTCATTCATTCATTCATTCATTCATTCATTCATTCATCCATCAATTCATTCATTCATTCATTCATCAATTCATTAATTAATTAATTCATTCATTCATCAATTCATTCATTCATTCATTCATTCATTCATTTATTCATTCATTCATTCATTATCCCCTCGATGAAATCAGTCAAAGGAGCTAGTATTAAAAAGACCCATTAAAAGGAATATTCAGAAAAAAAGGCTCCAAGTCAATGGGAAAATATTGCGCTGGACGTAAGTAATCGTAGTCTAATCGCTTTTTCTAAAGCTAAATGCTTAAAGACCTTATTATGACGTATGAGGCGTGTGCTTATAAATATAATTACATATGATGAATTCATAATTGTGATGATTGTCATCATCCTCGTCACGATCATTATTATTATTATTATTATTATTATTATTGTTATTATTATTATAACTTTCTGTTCCTACTCCTGTAAAGCACAAAGGCGTCTGTTTCTATAAAACATATTAAATTGCTCCCATAAGTCATTCACTTTTATTTGCTAGTTCATTAAATAAAATTTAATTAATTTAAGCCATATTTCTCTTTAAAGTACTCGTTTGATAAATTAGGATAATTTATTTCAATTGTATCCATCACACAAAAGAAATTGGTAAATGCCGTTGTCCACTTTAGCTGCCTATACTGGCCCTTTGACCGGCTTAATTACTTATTCATTAGCTGGTCCATCTCATAAATATTTAGCAGATCTTAAAGCCGTTCAGATGTCATAGCGCTTACAAGTCTGATTCTACAAGTCATTTCGCATTCATTTCGAATTGTCCTGGTTCGTTGCCTCCTTTCAAATTTAAGACCTTGAAATATTTGTTTGATTGCGACTTATTTATTTATCTATGAATGAAGTTACTCCTTTGTTTAGATTGTCTAAATACTGAAGATTAAAATAAGGCTGTTGCTATTTATCTGCGTGGAAAGTAAACGATAGATCCAAGGTGAAAAGACAAGTTAAATGTAGCTACGTTTGTTGTTTCAATCTATTTGTTTGAGGTATTGTATGGTTTCGCGACGACATTCGAAGCTACGAGTTCAAAGGAAGAAAATCACTTTCAAAGCATTCATCCTAACATTTCCAAGAAGGAAATAGTTATCTGATGTTATCGAGACATTTAGATCTCTTTAGTTTGTATATTTAACTTTACGACATACCTGGAATAAATGGCTGTTATAGGCTTTCGTTGATTTGCATTCCAAACATTGAATCAAAACCGATTTGTTGCTTTTGTTTTTATAGAAAATGTATTTCGGTCATTCGTTTCTTAACCATCAGTTATTATCAAAACAAACCTTTTGAAATTGACCAATTAGCATTAATTAGTATTAATTAGTGTTATAAACATATTTAAATAGCAAATAAACAGATTCAAACCCAATCTTTGTCCCGGGGACTGCAAGCAATGGATGTTTTCGAAGAAAGAATGAAAGAATTGGGGGCAGAAAGAAGTCAAAAGGCTGATTGATAATAGTCGAGCAAAAGCGAAATTATGTCTTTGTACATTCCGTGGTTTTCTCTACTTCAACAATCGAGGCAAGGTTATAACTCGTCATGTTGGAAATTTGAAAGGTAAGATTCAAAAGTCATCAAACATCAATCTCTTGTCAAAGAGGCCGACAAAAACATGTATACAATGCCAACTAACAGATACAAGCTGCAATGTGTACTTGCTAAAGATATACTAAAGTAACGAAATATTCGTAAAATCATAGAACTTTGAATTTTTATTTTTAACAACAAAAACACCATGACTCACCACGTGCTTTGAACTACAACGAACGGCAATTAAACAACATCATCTATGATGCTAATAAATAAAACGTTAAAGTATGAATAAATTGATTAATTATAATAATAATTGCTACTGTTAAGAATCGTTGTTTAATCCACTTTGTTCAGACGAACAGACTTCACGAACGAACGAACGAACCTCTTACTAACAATAATTTAAATCACCCTCCACAAACCTAGTTCATTTTGTATGGGTCGAGTGTGTGTGTGTGTGCCCTCGTACGTGCTTATGTTTGTGTGTCTGTGTGCGCGTGTGCGTGTGTGAGCGCACTTACGATTGTGTGTCTGTTTATGTAAATATACACCTCTGCATGTGTGCCTATAAACATAAATAATGTCTGACGGATGTATTTGATTCGGTTGTCACCTTTCAGAAAGTGAATTCATTTTTCATCGGAAAGAAATTGGTTTTTCTAAGGGAAAGAAATTGTTTATTTAATAACCTGATATACTGTGCAAAATATAATTACAATAATAATTATTAAATAATATTAATAAACTATTATTAATCATCACCACCATCATCATTATTATTATTATTATTATTTATTTCTATAATAATAGTAATAATAATAATAATTCATAAAACGAAGTCTTAGACAACAAAAACAATGTCAAACCACAGCAGATGGCGTCAAAGGTTTGCACCTCCACACGAGTTGAAGACAACGTGCTGGGAGGATGTCACGTCAAATGGTCAACGTCACAATTGAACGCATGGATTCCAATTGAACTGACAGCTATTAATTGTAATTGAGCAATAATAATTATTCCCGTGAGGATAATACTTTATCCATGTTACGTAATGTCATCGTACGTTATGCAACAAGACCTGGACACTGCATTAAAGTTTTAGTGAATGAAATACAAGATTGATTAACACTCAGATTGACTAAAATTATAGGATGGACAATCTGTTATTGTTAATATTACTATTAACATCATTATTAATGTTGTCTTTGAATATATAGAAATCTATTGCTTGAATTTGTATTAAATACAAACTTGTAATTTAGGAGAGACAGTAATTTCTTATCTATATAAATAAAAATGCAATGTGCGTTTGTAACATGCTAATGTTCTCTGAAAGTACTTGACCAATTGCTTTGAAATTTTGACACAACATAGTACTCGATCAGGGGAGTGTTTGTATATAGGTTTCATATATATGCCACAACTATATCGTGTAAAAATACCCTTTTTTCGAAAATCTGGCCATCTTGCCAGGGACGAAAATAGGCGAACATTTAAATTTTTATTTCATTTCTTTATACATAAAAATTTAATTTTAAAACTAAAATTAATTAAAATAATCAAATTCAATAATTTAATATAATTTAAAATAAAATAATCTGATTCTGTATCAATCGAATAACATTGGTCTAAGCAGTTCAAAATTCCTTTTTGCTTCCTCTTGAAACGGTTATATATGGATTACATATAATTTTGTATAAGTGTAAGCAGCTCGAAATTAACCTAAATTAATCGGCCGAAATAATTTTTAATATTTTTATTTCATTTCTTTATAATCTTCTATATAAATAAAAATGTAAGTTTGTGTTTGTTTCAAATGAACGTTCTCTGAAAGTTAAATTTAAATGTTCGCCTATTTTCGTCCCTGGCAAGATGGCCGGATTTTCGAAAAAAGCGTATTTTTACACGATATGTAAGTTTGTGTTTGTTTCAAATGAACGTTCTCTGAAAGTTCTTAACCAATTGCTTTGAAATTTTGGCACAACATGGTACACGATTAGATGAGTGTTTTTATATAGGTTTCATATAAATATCATTAAACGATATTAAATTCATCTTTGGTTTGTTTCTTTTAGAAACTATCAATAAAACTGATCAAACTAAGCATTGTGAAATTGTAAAATTAGTCGTTTTTGTTTGAATCCAAATTATGCCAAGGCCAATTGCGAAATTAGAATTGCGGCCGAACTTCTTGGGTTCCACCTGTGCGAAAGTTGTTTAAAGGCGAACGGGGATGGTCTCAACAAATTTGTTGAAGGGAATTCAAAAGGCCAGTTGAAAGGTCTTATTAAATATATAGAATTGAAGACTATTATGACACAGATACCATGTGCGAAACCATCAGAGACCAAGGAAAGCAAATAAATGTTCTGCGTAAAACAAATTCGAAATGGTTGATCTGACCTCAGGACTCATTTCGTTGCATCATAAATTCTGTAATTTAGTGACGTCAAAAGAATTGGTTGAAAAAGTACTTCCAAATATTCAAACCAATTATAAGATTGGCTGAGTGAACGAGCTAATCAAGAGCCAAGAACAAATACGTCGATGAACCGAACAATATTAATCAATCCAATATTAAAAGCGAGGCAGTCACTTATAATAACATCAACATTGTTGTGGAAGCAGATGAAGCGGTTAAATATCCAACAGAATTTTTGAATTCACTCGATCTGCCAGGGATTCCACCGCCAATACTGCAATTGAAAGTCGGCATGCCATGTTTTGCGAAATTTCAACCAAAAAAGCTTTGCAACGGCACGCGGCTTGCAGTAAAAACATTAATGAGCAGTAAGTACTAGAAGAAATGATCTAGACAGGACCTATAAAAGGTGAAGATATCCTCATTTCTAGCATTCTTATGATATGCCATTTCAATTTAAGAGATTACAATTCCCAGTTCGATTGGCCTTTGCAATCACAATAAACAAAAACTCATCGACAATCTTTAGAACTGCATGGTTTAGACCTAAGCACGGATTGCTTCTCGCATGGGCAATTACATGTTGCGTTTTCTAGAAACGGCAAACCTGATAATGTCTATATTTGTACAGAGAACGGAACAACTAACCCTCAAACATTGTAAAATAAACATCTTAGCAAACATGTGCTAAATTTCTTTCTTTTAATATTAATGAAATTGAGCCACAGCAACGCGTGGCCGGGCACCGCTAGTTAATAAAAAAAAACTGGAATTTTACAATCGTTCGATCATGAACTGCATTTAAATTGCAAAATGGAACGATGTATTATTGCGGAAATGAGCACGGAAAGATTGATGGATGGGCTGATGAAAGAATGAAGATGGATCCTCATTGGTCGAGAGAAGTTTCGTGAACGAGGAATTAATGAACGATAAGGATGCAAGTGATGATAAGAATAATGATGGTGATTCCAGTGATAGTCCTGTCCTGCCTTATCGCTGAAGATGCAAAGCGAATCATCTGCTTGTAGTCCATGGTACAATTAGCATTATTATCCATTCACCTTTCATCATTGCATCCATGCATCTGACTTTCTTCTTTCATCTATCCTTACATTCATTCATTCACTCATTCATTCATTTCTCTATCCATTTTGGATTTGACATTGATTGTAGTTCTACGGTATTTCATAACTCTCATCGTGAAAATTCGTTTTTTATGTTTCCTCACAATCGTAAAAATCGATCTAATCGAGAACACGTAAAGTTTGTTTTTTAACCGAAACTAAATTTTTCATTTTAACATGATTTTTAATTTAACTGAATAAATTTTACTGACATAACTGACATTATGTTTAATAAGATTTTATTGATTTGACATTATGTTTAATACGATTTGCTGGCGTAAAAACATTATCGATTCTTGATAATTCGTTCAGAATGCAGGCGTGTTTTCAATTTGAAAAATTATCGCATTTTTAAATTCAAATGTTTTCAACATTTCAATTTTCTTTGAGCATCTTTAAAATCCACTCCTCAAAGAATCCAACTCTTGCATAGACCCCTGGATGACCACTTGCACACCCTTTACCCCAGGACACGATGCCAACCAATGAGAATACGCCATTTACTTTATGAACCAATGGTCCTCCGGAGTCCCCCTAAAATATTTAATTTAATATTTAATAAAAAATTTAAGAAATCATATTTATGTATTTATAATTTCTTTGTTTTATTAATCGAATTTTAAGATTTAATTGCATTTTCATCCATTCCACTTAATTAAATGTGGCTTAATTAATTAAAAATAATTGTAAAATTTTATTATTTTATATTGTTTATAAATTCTATTTGGAATCTTTCACTGTTTACAATGAAGTCTACAAGACTTAAACAATGTTGGCGAAGTTCTTCAAGTGATAGTTCAATTTTCGCACAGTAAAAAAACACCAAAAAAAATAATTAGCTTCATTTTCAAACTATGGAACAATTGGCTAAAATGGAATTTAGCACCGGAGACCACGTCTATTGCGAGGTTTCGCCCGAGAAACCATTTCAAATATTTTGCATCGAAAGGATTGAAAAAGATAAAAAAGCACTGAACATCACAATCAGAAGGCTTTACAGAAGAGTGGAAATTAAAAACTGTGAGACGACGGAAGACGTTCTCGTCAACGATTCTCTGAAGTACAGAGAGCTGCTCATTGCTGAAGTTACGCGCTCTTGTAGCAGTCTGAAAATCGTGGGAAAATGCCATGTTGATCTTCTGCTAGGATTCGAAAATTTGACATCCTACTTGGAAAAAGACGACTACTTCTTTTACTCACATTATTACGATCCTAAGAGACAAGCCACGAGTGCTCTGAGAAAAATAGGAGATTTCAGTCCAATTGAATTAAGCGATGATGTTACACAACCCTTAGAAACTCCGACCGAGTCCGACGAACTCATGTGGGATCCGAGCAACCATTTGCTAGACGGGGAAATAGATTGCTTTGTGGACGTCGTGAGGAAATATAGTAAATTTGCCAGGATGGAAGCCACTTCTCGAGCCCATGACATTCTCAACTCTTGCCAATATTCAATGTTCGATTCATTGTATAAGTTGTTAAACGGCGAAGAATCGACTGCCAGAGATGATTTGCTCTGGTCGGAGGAAGATACGAAGAAATTTGAAACAACGCTCAGGTTTTGCAAGAAGAACTTCCATCTGATGCAGAAAAAGCATTTTCCAGAAAGAACTGTGTCCTCGCTCGTAGATTTCTACTTTAAGTGGAAAGTATCCAAAATGGTTGGATGGGAACCAAAGCTGCTAAGCGTGACCACTTTTTCGTTGGTTAACCCCGTGACTATTCACGATGGAACGGTTAACTGTGAAAACTGTTCAAATTCCACCAGCAGTTGGCAACACGCATCACCGGGGAAGTCGATAAAGATTAAGGTCTGCCCACCTTGCTGGTTGTCGTGGAAGAAATACGGACAAATCAGTGGTTCTCTTTCGCCAGATGTGAATGACTTAAAGGACGCAAATGTTGAATTGGATGACAATGACGACGATGAAGAAGAGGTGCATAATTCGGAAGGCGACGAAGATTATGAACCTCCGAACAAGAAATCTCGCACCAACGATGAAAAGTGAAGCGAAATGGATTTTCTGGAAGTGAAATGATTTTTGTGTGGTTGTTTTAAATGTCTGTAATTTGATTGAATTGTTGTTAAATAAAAATAATTTCAATAAAAATTAATATCACGAACCTAGACTGTTGTTATGTTTCGCAAAATAAAAATATTCACATTCGTAATGTCTAAATCTTTTAAGCTTCAAATATAAAATTTCTCAACCAAAAATTGCAATAAAAAAGACTAAGCAGATCGTGTTTTGAGCCCTGTAAATCAACAATTTAAAAGAAATTAATATAAATTTAGCTAAAAAAAGTGTTGTACTTTGGGACATACCTGACAAGAATCTCTCTCATCGCTGTTTCTGTTGTCCGAAGCACAGATCATGTCATCACTGATCTTGTCTGGATATTTCGAGAGGCATTCCTTGTTTGAAGTCGTGTTCAAAGTAACGTACCTCAGCAAGTCGGTTTTAGCTCCCCCTAATTCGACGAATTCCAAATTAAAGCGAAGGGCTTTTGATTTGGTTGAATTAATTACATTTACTCAAAAAAAAAACAAATGAAAGAAAATTCAGAGACTGATGACAATTCAGGGCAGTTTTTGTTTGTGACTAACCCGATGAAAGTCTTCCCCAACCAGAGGTGGACACTTTTTTATGGACGTAAAGATCCGTCGATTCCGGTGCACAGACTGTCGATACGTTTTCGTTGAAGCTAAGTTTTGTCTTAAGCTTTATCAGACCAGCATCAAAAGCATTGTTCGGTTTTGGAAATTTTTCGTGGGAAAAAAGTGCTTCAACGTCAATGATTTTCTCTTGAGCAGTTACCTTTGCCAATGAATGCTCACCCACTGTCACGTACAAGCTTGGTGGAGTTCTGTTAATAACATAGTTTCCGCCATGATTAACCCAGTTTAAATGACATTTATTGCATATTGAAACTTAATTCGAAAAGATGCAGTGAGCGGCCGTCAGTATCCAGCGGTCGTTGATGATACTTCCGCCACAGAATTGCTTATCATTTGAACGAGACTTTAAGCTCACCTTGCAAGATTAATATAAACGTTTTATTTTTAAGAATTGGCAAAAACATAATAATCACATAAAGACAAATAGAAAATGAAAGATGAAATTTTACCTGGAAATGTTTGTAACAAAAATTGCATTAATTTTGAAATAAAATCTACTCAAGTTCCTCCCTTATCTAATTCCTACAATTTCTTTGCTTCAGTTGTATTGGGAAGGCATGCAATCCAAATAAGGTTAACAGTAATTAAGTGATAAATAAAAGTGACGAAAGAGGTAGAGAACACTTAAATTGGAAGGGATTGGCTCTTCAAATTATGCTTATCAACCCCAGAGCTTAAGATCAATTGAAAGGTTTGCGACAAGTTCATGTGACCACGAAAAGACGTTTAGATGAAAAGAAGCTGCTAATCCAAAGGAAGGATATTTTCGAAGGTGATGGAGAACAACCTTCCCGTTCAAGTTCTAAGAATTGTACACAGAGCTCTTGCTAAACAACCTGCCACGGAAATTCATGGGGTCGCGCCTCTATTCCACCAACAATTGAAGGTGCTGGTAAAACCATTTCACCTGCATCCTTGTACTTGCTCAGTCCACATTTACCTCCAGCTAAAACATTAATTAAGAACATTTTGCTTCTAAAAATAAATCAAGTCATAAATTATGTATTATTTATATCCAAATTTACTAACGGTACCAAATTGGAGGGACAGCTGAAAGAACAGTTGAAGAACTCATTACTAACTCATAACTCACAAACAGATGATTAGTGTTTTTTTTAAGAATCTTCTGCAAAACTTACCAAATGCAAGTGGTAACAGGCATAGCACAAAGAAAGTCCCCATGGCGTTCTCTGAATAAAATAATTTTTCAATTCAATTGCTAATATTTTGAAGCATTTTCAAGGAAAAAAATCTTAGAGAATATCTAAATAAATTCAGGTTATACCTATTCAGGAAAACCAGAGTCGACGGCCAACACAAGTGCATCAAATAAACCATCTTTAAATCATACAAGAGATAAGATAATCACAACATAAGCACAGATTTGAATGGTCTGCAGTTCAATACTTTAAGTTATTGTTTGAGATTCAGTTGAAAGTTTCTTATCACACCAGATACTGATAATCATACGACAATGTAATCTTTACTCATTCTCTTGAATACGTATTTTAGGATAACTCAATAAATAGGAATTGACATTTTCAGAGACAACTCTGAATTTTTTTGGATGATTTGTCTATAAATGTAGAATGACATTAATGTGTTGAAATTTCACGGTCCCTCGAAGATTGGGAAGCTCATATGAAAATGGAAGACTTTCAAGAAATTATGAAACCAGAGTTGGGTCGTTCAGTTCCGGGTTCTCCAGCAATGTCCAGAGTCTCACATCCAATCACCACACATTACCCCACACATGTTCATTACGTGTGTTGATACTCTTCGATGAATAACAATGAAATGAAGAAACAAAGTATCTACGAATTTAATTTTGTTTTTAATTGCTCAAATGGATCCCAATGGCATCTCTGACAATCCTAGAATAAAAACGGTCCAGAATAATTTCATTATGTCTTGTTATTGAAACGATAGAACAGATTTAATCCTTAAATATAATATCTAACTGGCATTTCTCTCTCTGTAAGAATTCTGCCCTCATTCAATCAAAAATAAAATTTCCACTGAGGGGCCCCCGCCAAAGCCGATAATAATGTTATCATCAACACCGTCATCATCATCGTCATCTTTATTTCTATTTTAATCCAAATATTATTTGTTTGTTAAGTTTGTTATTGATGCTGATGACAGCGATGTTACTAAGCTGATAAAATAAGTGTTAGACATCAAACTATGTTAGTAGTTAGAAATTCCCAAAAATAAATCATTGTTGTGCTAGAAAGTGATAAATTAGTTAATTATTAATACATAACAAATTCATTAATATTAAGTAAGTACACAAATAGTTTTGCCTGATATTCACCCAAAAAAAACCAACGCATATATGAAATTTTTGATTTCTTAATCAAACATTAACTTTATTTTATCTAAACAGAAATTCATGACTAAAAGTGGATATTGTCAAATGTTAGAAGTTATTAATATCACAAAATTATAATGCTCGTTTTAATTAGTTTTTATATGTGACCCAACTTGAAGAATAATTGTCTTTGTTTTAAAATAAAATTTTAATATTTCAATTTTCTTTGAGCTTCTTTAAAATCCACTCCTCAAAGAATCCAACTCTTGCATAGACCCCTGGATGACCACTTGCACACCCTTTACCCCAGGACACGATACCAACCAATGAGAATACGCCATTTACTTTATGAACCAAAGGACCGCCAGAATCTCCCTAAAATGAACAGAAATCAAAAATTTCAAAAGTTGATATTAAAGATTGTTCAAAAATAAAACTTGATTAAATATTTCTTTGTTATTTAAGTTTGAATTGAAATAATAGATTAATCAAATTAAAAAATTCTAAAATTCTATGCAACACTACCTGGCAACTATCTCGCTGAGTGCTACCCTTGTTGTCAGAGGCACAAATCATGTCCTCCGTTATCCTGGGAAGGTATTTGGCCTGACATTCTTTGTTCGAAGTCGTGTTCAGTGTGACATACCTCAGCTCGTTCGATGGAGCCCCGCCTGGTTGGAAAAGTAATGCAGGGAGTGAGATTATTATTTGGCACTTTATCGACTTGTGCCTCTGAATACAAAAGCATATCAGTATTAAAATCAGCGTTAAATGTCACTCTTCATAATTATTTTCTAACTGCTGAAGTTAACGATGTCTTCATAACATATTATATTAAATATATTATTTTAATTATTCTGCGATATATTATATTTAATATTACATTATGTATATATATTATACCTTATTTTCTATTACATCATACAAACCCGGAGCCAATGTTCCCCATCCAGAAACAGCCACTTTTTTATGAACGAAAAGATCACTGGAGTCAGGCGCGCAGACAGCAGAAACATTTCGAATTTCACTTTATCCTTCAGCTTTATGAGTCCAGCATCGAACTTCATCTTTCCGTTTTGGTGCTTTTCGTGGACAAAAAGGGCTTCAACTTCGAGTGGCTGTTCTTCCTGAGCAAGTCCTTTCAACGAGTGTTCGCCAGCTGTTACGAGCAGGTCTTGAGGAAGTCTGTGCATATCGTTTTATTTCATTCAGTAATTGAACCACTACCGTCTGATAAGCTGTTAACCTCTTAATTTAGTCTTTAACGAATTACTTATTTATTAATAAATAAATAAATTTAATTTAATTTAATAGGTTAGATATTTAATTTAAAAAGAGAGTGGTTGCTTTATTTTTCTTGACAACTCACTTGCCAAAGAGACAGTGAGCAGCCGTCAACACCCATCGATCATTGATGAGACTTCCTCCACAAAATTGTCTCTTGCTGGCTTTCACCTTTAAATTTACCTGGAATAATAATTCAAGGTTAATTAGTTAGAATAAAAATATGACATTTCGATAATAAATTTGATGAATGTTCCATTGATTTAAAAACGTCAAATCTTCGTAATCAATTTAGTTTAATGGACTCGGCATCTTCGTCAAAATCAAGCCAGTTATGAAACATGAATTAATAAGATACATAAGATGCATCATAAAATAAGCTTAATTTTTGTTTAAATTATATCCCATCTTAAATCTTTAACAAATTTAGAACTATTCTGATATCCAAAGACCAACCTGCCACGGAAATTCATGAAGTCTCGCTTCAACTCCACCAACAATTGAAGGTGCTGGTAAAACCATTTCACCTGCATCCTTGTACTTGCTCAGTCCACATTTACCTCCAGCTGGAATGTTTTGATTATAAAGTAATTTTTGTTGGAAAATATTATAAACTTTGTCTGGCTAGCTGCTTATAGTCATATCCGCACATTTCTAGATTGTGAAACTAAGGCCAGGAATTAACTTATTGAACTTACGGTGCCATACTGGGGGAACGGCTGAAATGTCAACAGTAATATTTACAATTTTCTTCAGAAATAGTTTTTTCAATAAAAGTCTATATCGAAAAGATGCTTAAAATTCCCTACCTAGACACATCGACAAAAGACATGTCAGTATGAGGATCTTCATGATGTCAAAAGTCTGTTCATTTAAACGGAAATCATTTTAATTTATTAAAAAAAAGCTGATTAATTAAAACTTTACTTTACTTCTGAGAACAACCCTGTTCCCCTGTTACAACTTCTAAAATATTGCGACTTAAATACCTTCATTTTCGAACTCAGATAAGAGAAGAGTTTCTGAGATTTCGATTGTTTAAATTATCTAGCGCCGAATATATTTTTTTTTATTTCATAATAGACACGTCTAAATTGCAACTTGATGAAATTAAGAGCACTCTCGAACGAGGTAACGATAAGTCGGAATCTCATCTATGCAGACCAGAGATTCTTAGCCTTTTTTAGAACACAACACAATTATACAAAAAATTGATGACCAACCATGCATTGTCGCTTGTTCCCATCCTTGTTAGAACAGTATTTTTCTACTAGGTCAATAAAACCTTTTGTGAATATTTAATTCATTGCAATTAGGATTTGGGTAAACCCTTATTTCGTTAAGTGCCCTTAACCCTTGACCGTAAGAGTTCACGACGTTTGCTACCTTATCTGGTTTGCACTTCGTCTTATCACTTAGGTGATCAGAATAGTCAAGGCATTTCAGTGACAATCAATCAGATGTAATCATTTTCTGGCTTTTCAGTTCTCCCAGGGCATTGCAAGATGATTTCAAAAACTCAATAACTACTAACAATTAGCAATAATTTATTAATAATAGCAATAAATGTTCCATGACCACTGCCATCGGCCAGTTTTTTAATGAATGAACCCCACCTAATAAATCTAATAATATATCTGAAGATAAATGTGAAGATAATTTGTTCAATTCCCCCAGAAAGCCAATTTAAACCTTTAAAATCACAAACACATCCAAATACGAAGTCTTTGTTCAATGATGTGTTGAATCCCTTCCAGCAATTTAGGTCAAGGACAATAGACTTTTTTTTATATGGTTATGTATAATAATGTTATCAATAATGTATAACATTTAGGGCCACAAGAAACTTTCATGACATCATTGGATCGTATGTGGGGAAAGTAATGTCAATAATAAATCCAAATGGACATTCTTTTGGCATTTTATAAACAATTATTGTCATGAATTTTAATATTAAGAAAAGAGAATATTTAAAATGAATAAACAATTAAATCAAGAAATTAGGACTAGTTCTACTTACATTCATATTCATATTCATATTCCACATTCCTTAGATCCAATATCAAGAAAATGAATAACTGTAGCCAAATATGGAAAAAAACAGTGTGGGCTCAAAAATGGAGACTGAAAATAAAACGAAACTGCGAAAAACTGATCGTAAAAAATTATGCCATCCAAACCACGGGTTCGTGATGAGCCTAACAAAACGTGGCCTCAAAATTGCACGCAGACGAGTTCTAATGACGGTGTCGGAACGTTCTTTCCTTTCTTTTCTTAAAACCGACTACGAACGATCCAAGTCGTCGTGAATATCATTTAAAAAAAAAACGTTACCAGAAAAGAAAAACAATTTGATTTGAAGCTGCAACACATCTTTGAACGGTCTGACGACGAAACGGATTTACATCGGATTCCGAGCGCTTTGAACTCGCTCGGAAGAAACAAACCAGGGATTCGGAGAGAGAAAAATCATAAATTAATAATTTAATAATCAAACGTGTTGCCATAGCAACGTAACGACATCAGCAACAACAACAACTCGATGAGCATTTGAATGGCAAAGTTAATGAATTTTGATTAACGACTGATTAATAAAGCGAACGAAATGCATATTTCTGAAGGCAATTTACGTTAGTACCGATTTTGTCCGCTTCTAATTTAACGACAACAACAACAACAATTTGATGCTTTTTAAAAGCCCAAGAAATGGAATTAATTAAAATCTTATAATTATTAAATCGGATGTGATTTTCTGACTTCAGAGGGATCGTTAGCCGAGGCAAAAGGAGCGGCCAATCAGAGCGCTGCATGAGGCTTTGTCGGCCAATAGGGGATTTGGTTGAGTGAAAGTTCAATGCCTAATGTGGGTTATGATTTTATTTAAGTTAAGGTTGCAATTCTTTAAACCAATCAGTCACTGATTAACAAGTCTCAGTTAATTAAGAATTAGCTATAAACAATAGATAATAGAATGGCATCACCATGTAATCACATAATATTTTAACAATTAATTTTCACAATTCAATTTCATAAAAAGTATTAATAATTTACATCCCTAACATCTTAAAAATACAACAAAGTTATATCCTACCATCTCCTGCAGATTTCATTTTACTCCTCAGTTGGTCTTTTACAACTTTTGAGAGATACTACAAGATTTTCACAAAAACATGAATTTAACAAATTTCTTCACTTAATAAAAAAAAAAAAGAATTCAAAATTTAATAAAAAGGATTTAATAAAATATATTCTTTCATAGCCAATTGAATCAATTAGTAATTTAATAAATAATAAGCTACATACAACTATAACAATAATTGTAATAATGAATTATAATAGGTCAATAATTCCTAAAATAAATAAATAAATAAATTAAAATTAAATTTAAACCACACTATAAATAACTACAAATCACTATGGCAACGCATTATAACAATAATAATAATAATAATAATAATAATAATTAAAAAAATTATTTATTTTTATTTTTATTTGTGTTGTGACTGCCTGTGATCCCTTGTTGGGATCTGGGGTCACTGTTTTCCGGCGGAGGCCGTGATTGTGAATAAACAAATAATAATAATAATAATAATAATAATAATAAATTATAATAATAACTACAAATCACCATGACAACACAGGCATCATTGTCCGAAACTTTCAACGAGGACTTTGAAAAGGCCACGAAATCTTCAAAGTTTTTATTTCTTTTCGACCAGGAAGTGCTGAAGGAATTTGTTGGAATAATATTAAATATAATATAATATTAAATATAATATAATATTAAATATAATATAATATTAAATATAATATAATATTAAATAAGATATAATATGAAATGAAATAATATGAAATATAATAAAATATTAAATGAAATATAATATGAATTCAGTTCATATATTATGAAGAAATTTAAAGGAAAAAGAATTTATAACTGTATTTTTCTCTTGTGAATTGCTCTTAAATGGATTGTTATTGTCAATAAGTTAATAATATTATAATTATAATTTATAATATAATAAATTTATTTATATAGTATTTATGTTAAATGATAATAATAAGAATATTCAATATTGAGGTTTATGAGTTTATTCCTTCATTAACACAAAAAACTGAAAAGAGCAGCAAAAAAAATAAAACTCAAAGGGCCAGCCTTAAGGAAGCACATGCTTCCGCTAGTAGACTGACCCATGAAACACAATAAGCAGAAAAATTAACACAAAAAATTAGGAATGATGGTATATAATTAAATGGTTCCATTAATCAGAAGGTGCATGTTTTTAAACAATAAATATAGTACAATAACATGTAGTTAAATTAATCCGATAGAGTTAATAATAAAATGTTTTAATGCTTTCTTATAAGCATAAAGATTAGAAATGTTGGTAATATTAAGCGGAACAGCAGAGTAAATTTTTGGTCCCATACAGACAATAGAACGAGAGCCAGTGACAGATTTAGCAAAAGTCGGTCTATAATTATTAGACGTTCGAACAGAGTATTTGTGTAAGGAGGATATTTTTGAAAACAAGCTATCGAAAAGACGAGGCAGCATGTGATGATCTACTTTATACATGAGAATGGCCAAATGGAAATTATTAATTTGATGAATTTTAAGTATGTTTAAATTTGTAAATGCATAATCGGTATGAGAATTATATGGCAAACAAAGGGCAACACGTAAGAATTTTTTCTGAAGATTAAGTAAGGGTTTTAAGCAAGTTGAGTAGTTACAAGCCCAAATTAAATTACAATAGTTTAAATATGGATAGATAAATGAGTAATACAATGTAATTACTGTTTTTATATTTATATAACGACGTATGCGATAAATTAAGCCAATATTTTTTGGAGATCTTTGCCGCTATGTACTGAATATGTTGTTTGAATGACAGATGCTGGTCAATAATGACGCCGAGAAATCTACAAGATTCAACCCTAGATATAGAAGAATTACTAATATAAATGGTATGATCGTCCAAGACGAATTTTTTCCTTGCTTTATGAAAAAAACATGTATACTGTTTTTTTAGTGTTGAGAGACAACAGGTTTGCCCTAAACCATTCTGCCAACTTCTCAAGTTCAGTATTCATGGTAGAGTAGAGTTCAGTAATATTATTTCCAGACAGAAAAACAGTTGTGTCGTCTGCGAACAGTAAACACTCAAGACGATCCGAGGAGTTACACAAGTCATTGATATAGATCAGAAACAATAGTGGCCCCAAGACTGAACCCTGTGGAACACCCAGGTTAACAGCTCCCAACGACGATGTTTGATTTGCAAATGAGACCATCTGACTCCGGTTTTTTAAATAACTTTCAAACCAAGAAAAACATCTGCCTCGGATACCATAATGATGAAGTTTTTCCAGGAGAATATCATGATTGACTGTATCAAAGGCCTTGGCAAGATCCAGAAACACTCCAATAGTAGATTGACCTTGGTCCAATCTGTGAGAGATTTTCGTTTGGAGAAGTGCAATTGGCATGTATGTTGAATGGTTTTGTCGAAATCCGAATTGATTATTTTTTATAATGGAATGTGTTTTAGAGACATGCTGAATTCATTACAGAATCATTAAACTTAGCTAGAACTTGAACAAAATGGCCTTCATGAAATTGCATGAAGCATTAAAGCTGAAGCAACGTCCACACATTCACACATGTCCGCACAATCACACTTGTTAATTAATTAATTATTTAATTATTAATTAATTACTTTGACTTTTCAGTTGATTTCTGTTCATTGTTTCTGTCAGAACGTATTTGTTTATTGTTTCCTTCAGGAGATATTTCTTCATCGTTTCCTTCCGTCATGCAAAACCAGTGGAAGTGAAGGAACGACTTGTTTGCCAAGTGAAACAAGACGCTGAGATCGTGAAACATTAACAACAAAAAGTTAATATTATGTAATTATAATAATATATTCATGTTGTTTAAATACAGCACATTATAATATTTATATTAGTGTTTAGTAACAAATAATGCAGCAGACAAAAGTTATGTTGATTATTATTAACCTATGCAAATAAGCAACAAACGAAGGTTCATCCAAGTAAGTCGTTCTTTTGTTTGCCACTTCTGACAACATGCCTGACTGCAAAATTAAAGTGGTACTGGTGGTGGTGATGATGATGATGGTGATGATAATGATGGTGATGGGGTCAATAACAATCCTCAATGATAATGAAAATTATGAATATATAGATACAAGTGAATATCAATAAGTACAAATTTTTCCAAGTAATTTGTAACAATATTTCCATAAAATTATATTAAATTTGACAGATTATGATAATTTTGTTTGTCATTAATGTTGGATTCATTAGACATGGAAGCTGAGTAAAGTTATTTATGTTAAACTCTAAATATTTCTTGAAAATTATGAAGAATTTTGATACCTTGTAGGATGGACCGAGGAATTTCTTCTTGTTGACATCAAAGATGCTAACGGAATTCTGAAAATAAAATAATAAAAACAAAACAATCAATTTAAAATTTTGAAAAAGCTGAGAAAGTAATTTGTGGCATTTAAAAAAAAAGTGCAAATAATTATAAGTAATCATAAATAATTTATGAATAGTTTCTAAATATTTTCAAACAAGTTTTTTCAATTTCTGAAATTTATGAATGTTTAAAGATGAACTGACATGGCAGTGGATAGGCACCAAATGTTCTTCACCCTTCAGCATGCCAACCAACTTGAGTCTGACCAGATCTTGCGTCGATAGTGATTTTGTCGTCCATGGTAAGACACTGCGCGGGAAAATACACGAACATGCACAAAGTGGTTGACCTTAGACGATCTAATATAATATTTATAAGTTCGCACCTGAAATGTCCGGGTACGAAGAACCACAGTGCCGTAACGACGTCTCTGACTTCGACCTCATTGGTCCTCGTCGAGGTGTAAATAATGAGCGTGCGACCAATCAAAAGGCTGTAAATCATATCAACAGCCTGAGATGGATGCGTTCGAAACAACTTCAGTACACCCGAACCTAGGAAGAGAAAAGCAAGCAAATTCAATTCAAAATTTTCAAATTCAAATCGCTATTGAATCATTAACAAAATAATTAAAATTATTCGGAATAGTTAATATTATCACGAATAATTAATATTAAAAGAAAATTAAGATAACTTGTTCTTAACCTATTCTTTTGCTGCTATTGAAATTGCTTATATGATCGGCAAAGCTGACAACGGAAGCCTTCTCGGTCGGTTGCATCTTCTTGTTGCAACTTTCTGCTGTTTTCACAACATCACATCCCAGGGTCAAATCCAGACATGTGGGTCTATTCTGAGTTACTTGATCTGAGCTTTGATTAAGTGGCTTTGAGCTGTTTGCTGGTATCTTAATTTCTGTACATATTTGAATTAATTTGAGTTAAAAATTAATTTTCTTATCAATGTGGATTTTGCTAATTCATACAATTTAAATGCTTTACTACATTAAACTAGAAGAAAACATAACAAGAAACATTAAAGTTTTGATATTAAAAACGTTGCATTTTAGAAAGCTTACAATTCTTAGAAAAGACTTTTTGTTTTGACTTTTTAGAAATATATTTTGATTGTTTAAACCATTTTTTATGGTAGCAGAAGTCTGGTCTTGTTCTTCCTTTTCCGTCGATTTGTACAGATGTCCAACTTCTGCATCAGAAGTCCCATAAGAAGAGCATGCATGAAAACCTATCACAGTTTTCTCCTGTCAACAAAATCGAATTGAATTATTATTTTCAAGAAATAAATGTCGTACAGGCAGTTATCACTTGTTGAAATTTTCAACAATTACATCAAATTAATGACCAATTAATATTAACTGAGTCATCATCAGCTGATAATTTATTTTAAATGGAACATCTGGAAGACTCACAGACATCCATTCCTTCACTAATACGTTGACAGGTGAACTATGATTGACTCCGTCATCCGAATCCTTCGGCACATTATTTTCATGGCATGCACTTGATGGTCTTTTGAAGTTCCATTCATTATTATATTATTGTTATTATTATTATTAAATATATTATATTATATTATTGTTATTATTATTATTAAATATATTATATTATTTAATATTAATAATAATAAATAAATTGAAGCATAAGAATATTCAGTTAAGTTATTGCCGCTCACTTCTCAAAATTGGCCAAAAAGTTTAAGTAAACAACTCTGCCAATGGTCAAAAGACCTTCTGGTGGATCTGCAAATTTAAGAATAAATAAATTTTAACATCTAAAAACAATATTAATATTCTTGATGATGATGATGGTAATAATAAACAATATAAATGCAACTTCAAATCCAGTTCAAACTTTCACAACATGAATATACAAACTGCAAAACATTGAACGTGGATAAACTCACCAAGATCTTTTATGTCATCAAGTTCCGTCGCCATTGTAAGATGGGTTCTATCAAAATACTGTTTTTGGAATATTTTATTAGAAGAAGATATAACTTGGTTTTACTTGATTATATAATGTTATCAATTTCTGAAACTCGTAATTCTCAATAAGGACAAAGTAGCCAAGACTTAAATCCTAGGGTCCATTTGACCAATCAGTCCTTCCTTATTCTCAATAGAAAAGAAAACATAAAAATGCTGAATTGTCATGAACCACAGAATGATGAATCAAGATGAATCAAAGATGCAAAAAGAAAACCACTTCTACTTCATTCTAACCTCAAATATAGAATACCAACCCTGTATAAAGAGTGTAAAAGTCCATAGCCATCAAAGGTTGGTTCTGTAAGAAATTCAAAGCTTCTTAACTTCTTCTGGATCTTCACCCTCAGAGACTTTCTGAACTTGGGCTAAGACAAACATTTAAAAAATGAAAAAAGTATTGACATTCTCAATGTGGAAAAACAGTAAAAATGTAATTTTCTGGAGATTTATAGAAAATAAGCAATATTTCCATTCCAGAAAATGATGTTTAATGAAGTCTTTTAATAAAATAACTTTATGCATCATGTATTCTTAAAGGATTTTGCATTTCTTGATAATTCGTGATACTCTATAAACTAAAAGTTGATGCAACACTTTTCCTAGTAGTTTTAATACTGTAATGGATTTAGAAACAAAACATACTCAAAAAATTATGCAAGACACACTTTGTAAGAATCTTCAGCATAAGTCCACTTTATCCAGCTTGGTTCGATATTAGCAATGTCTCCTGCTTTTAAAATTGATAAAATAAAAAGGAGGTGGCTGATAGATAAAGTGAAAATAAAGAGATAAAGACTCAAATTGTACACGACATTTATGAAACAATAAACAATAATTCAAGTTAATGGCTCCACATTTCTCAAAAACATGCAAAAAGCAAACCGTGTTTGGTCCGAGTGGTGTCTTGAAGATGTTGCGCCATGTTGAAGTTCTTGTTGTCCAGAGGGGTCTCTCCCTCGTCGGCTTTTGGACTGAACTGTTCCTTCACTTCCACATGGTGTTTCTCAAGCTTTGCAATATTGCATCGAATTCATTATGCAAAGGTGCATGCATTAGCATGCATAAGACACGATTTATAAAAATGCATGCAAAGCATATTTTAATGCAATTATCTAGACATTGTGTACAGCATAATAAACAACAATAATAATAATGATAATAATAATAAATAATAATGGTAATAATAATAACAATAATAATAATAAATAATAATAGCAATAATAATAATAATAAATAATAATAATAATAATAAGACTCACCAAATTGCTGACCATGGAGAGTATTTCCCTGACTTCCTTGATCGCATCATCGAATTCTTTCAACTGAACTTTTGGATCCTTGACTGCCTTGGAAGGTGTGGAGTTGAGGGAGTTCTTATCTTGCATCGAGTCCTTTTGGAGACCGTTGGATTTCGGCAGAATACGTTCCGGCACCTCGGGCGCGAGATCGGACGACGGACGGACGGAGACTTCTTCCGATGCTTTTTTTCCCGAGAATCCGTCGCCACTCGTGCCTTTTGTTTCGATCGACTGAGGAGCGAGCGACGGACCCTCGGTGAAAGACGTCGGCGTTTCTCCTTCGACCGCCAAAGTTTCCTGAATTTCCTTTTTATGCGAGGAGTTGTTCGGAAAGTCGTTAGTAACATTAAAAGATTGGGCTGCTTGGATGCAGGTAATGTCGTCGTCTTCGTTGTTGTAGATGAGTGGAACCCCTGTTTCCATGCTCTCCAGGTGTTTTTCTGGAAATGCAAATTGGAGGCAATCTTTTAAGTTAATTAATTTGCTTTCCTAACTGCTTGTTATTAAAATGATTATTTATTATTTATTATGCAACTTATAATTCAATTGTTTTCATTGAAACCACAATTTTGTGATGCAGGATCTTGTGCATCGTATCAATCTTTATAGTTACATACAATCAATCTAATTTAAATTGCAATATCAACATTACTCTAATATTTTAAAAATAAAATTAATATTTTAATAACGTCACTCACCTCGAGTATATTGGAGGTCAGAAAGTGTGTGCAGCATGTCTCGGAAAAACATCAGAAAGTTTCCAACTTTGTAATGGCAGACAACTCTGCTGAACTCGTATGAAAGTCGGTCTTGGAAATGGATGAGTTTGCTGAAATTCACAAAAAATTATTTCCATATCTTAGATAATGATAAATGCTATATTCTTCAAGATTAAAAAGGTATTTTAAAATAAAACCACATGCTTGTGCAATATTTATTCTTTAAGCATACAGGACAAGTTGCTCAAATAGTTCAGGGAATCCAAAGAGTTAAATGATGTTAATACATTTTTGATGATGACAAATCATCTTAAGATTATTTAAAACACGATTTTACATAACATCGCAATATATTTTTTTCTTAATTTTGGATATAAATAAAATATTAAAACATAAGCATTATATTCATAACTGACTTTCTATCCTGAGAAAGATAGGCAAGACAAAATGGACGGACAAAACCTCTTGCCATGGTATCATGTAATGTGAAATGTTGAACCTGTCAATAAGACGGCTTCATCAACCAATCAAGCCTTTAATTGTAACGAAAGGAATTTCTTGAAAAGGTTAGATGGAGAAATATAAAATTTTAAAACACCACTTACAAAGGCAAAAAGACCCCAATCATTTTGAGACATCAACAATTGAGCATCTCCCCTCATACAGAAATTCAGAAGCCTTCAAGTTATTTCACAAATCATTAACACAATGACAAAACTTTAAACATATAAAATGAGATCACAATAAATTTTATTGAAAAATTAACCCATTCTGAGTCTGCATGTCAGTGGACATCAAACAGACAGAGAAGTTGTCCAAATTAAAATCTCCATTTCCTTTTTTGGGAATAACAAGCTGTTAAATGAATTTTAGACTATTACTTCCAAATGCTTATTCAACAAAAATACTTTCACGATCCTATTATTAATTTAATCTAACTTAAATACACAAGAATAGTACTTCAGTTGATAATGAGACAAGCCTTTAAGATTTACAAATTCAGGCAAACCCTTGGAATGGGCCCTTCCACTTCTGATCCTTCTGCTAGCATTAGAAAATCCCCCGGTATGGTAAAATTCTTGTTTCTGTTAAGCCCCTTTGGCAATTCAAGCCATTCGGGAAGCTTAGGCTGGGGTTTGTTGCCATCATCCGACTGATATGGAATAGAACAATAATCGGCCGAATAAAACATTTCTGTGAGATAGGAACCGTTATTACAACTTTAAACAACGTTTGACAATATCCATTACTTCAAAGATCTAAAAATCAACAAATCTGGCACAAGCTTGGCTTGGTAAATCTCCTCAAATCACTCAACATAGGCAAAACACCGGCAATATGCACTTAGAAGCAACTTAGATTTGGATCAGTTGATCGGGATTAAAAGTTGAGCTGATGTAAAACGTTATATTTTATAATTAAAATGTAGCAATCGAATTTTAATTTTCTTTAGTTTTGTTTTGATAGGGATAAAATTAAAATAAAATAATGAAAAAATTTAAGGCAAATATTATTTATCATTGCTAATAGGGCGGAATGATAGGACATAATTGTTCCTGACTCTTGCCTTTCCCAACAGAATGTTAGAGAGCCAAAAAAAAAATAACGATTTCACCAGATTCTGCATGCGGCAATTATGATGACATTGGTAGATGGCAGATCTAAAACAAATTGGCGGGAGGGACCGAAAAATTAATTTGTAATTTAAAATATAGTAATAATCAAGAATGGAGACGCTTAAATTGAATTTACAACGTTCAGGGTAGCATTTTTAAGGAACTAAAGATCAAATAACACAATTAAGGATGAATTAAAAAATTAAGGATGAATATATAATTAATAACCAAGCACACAAACAATTTTAGGACAAGGGGCATAACCTTAACGAGATCCGACAAAAATTAAACCATTGAGGAAAGTCTTAATTTCAGTGACAAATGAAAGTTTTAATTTATTAATTATTGCAGAAATCCTAAAATGAACGAATAAAAAACACCCTTTGTTATATTATTATATTGTTTATACAGAAACAGTTAAAAATTTAACGAAACTCAAAAAAAAAAATTTTAAATTGTTTAAAAATTTTTTTTGGCAGAAAATGAGACAGTATTCTAGATATAATTTGAGTAGAGCGAGACTAGTTGTTAAGGTATTGGATATCTCGGTAATCGCCATGTCTTGACCATTTTTCCACAGGAAAGCAGATATTTGAAGAGGAGACAATCACTGGTCTGTCTTCGATAAGTTGCTTTTAAAATATAATATTACAAGGATGGATCTATATAAAAGGTCTGCCAGAGAATGGCTTCCTTATCCGAGAAGTTGCTCATAATTCTCGATATAAAACTTCAAACATGAAGTTCTTGTGGATTTGGGGTGCGAATCTTAATTATTTCACTTATTATAATATTATTTAAAAGGATGGCTAAATTGATGAATATATATCAAACCAGCATTTCTCGGGATCTTTGCTGTTTTGAGGGTGTCCGTTAGAATAGCAGGAGCAGGTATTCAGGAAGAAGTCGATTGCCCACCTTGGAGATGCCCTTGCCAGTTTTACAACGGTCCTTCCATTCTCCAATACGACCAAGAGTTCTTCCCTGATTTTATCAGAAAGCTGGCTCTTCGAGCAAAGTTATCAACGGACAAACTGCTTGAAAGAACCGTGAGTTGAATTTAAAAGTTTGGAAATTACGCACTCTCAAGGTGAGAAACTGGTTTCAGTGGAGAGAAAGGTTCGGAAATAACAGCTACCATGCCGACGCCTTGATCGAGTGTTTGGTGATGAAGAGATGCCTCAACAATCACTTGGAAAACGACTGTCTTTTGGAGGGACTTCCCAGTTTCGAGGAAATCGAAGAATGGCATACTTATCAACTGATTAACGTTAGGATTAAAAAAATAAATAAAATGCGCTTCAGGTAAAATTGAAATTCAATTTCAGATGACCTTCTTTGCCAACCACGCCGCGCCTCTTGTGGCTAGAGTTGCCGTGTTTCTGGATCAAGCGCAAAAGGACGAGAGCGAAATTCACGATGGCAAGAGAACTTTGATGTACGACATTGACAAGATTCAAAGCGATGGAATCAATGGAATCTTGTGCAGCCTGGCGAGAATCAGACCCGAATCCCTGCAAAAGAGGTACGTCGATAAGGATATCATGACAACAGAATGCAGATATTTCGAGAACATGGCTCTCTTGGACAACAGAAACTACATGATCTTCTACATAACTCATCGTCTCATGCACTATTTGAGCGATCAGGCTTTGTACGTGAAGCTTCCTGAGCAGCTGTTGTGGTATCCTTCGACGTCTCGCAAGAATAGAAGACTTATGAGAGTTCTTCGAGAAACCGAAGTGGAAAAAAGAAATTTTGGGCCGGAAAGACATTTTTAGATTCATGAAAGGAATATTAAAAATAAAATAACATTATTAGCATATATTGATTATCCGATAACATTTTTAGCAAATATTGATTAATTTATTAACGAAATGATTAAAATTATTTGATCAAGCATGATTTCAATCGTGATTTGTAATTCATTAGAAAATTAATAGTTCAACAAAATGAGCATTGATAAGTCAAATTAATATCAGAGCCAGAAGAAAATTTGTAATTTATGGCAATTTTTCTCCAAATTATCTCTATTAAAACTTTTTCTAAAATTAATGATTGGCTTTGGGAAAGGAAAAAAAATCTTATGTAAATTCGCCTGCAAAAAGACATACTCTTCCAAGCCAAAAACGCGCCTGCTATGAACAATGTAGTTTTTAAAAATCAAAAAACTTAAAAACAATCTCCACAACTAAGGCCGGTTCATCTTATTTTGAAAATTCTGCTATTAAGCAGTATATAGATGCGCTGTTGAAACTGCGATAAAACTGTCATTCTCCATGACATCCCTGGTTATGTTCATCCTTTCCGCAATTTGTTTCATGAAACCGAACGTGTGGTCCATGGCCTTGGCTGCGCTCGACTTTTTAAACCTCGGGATCTGGCTAGTTTCGCCAGTTTTAGCGGAGCTCGAGGCCGCGAACGCCTGTATTCTAGTGTACAGGTCGGCGCCGTCGAACAGCGGGTTTTCGGCATCGCCGACTCGGCTCATGTTCTTGGCCTCGCCGTTATCTTGAAACGTTCTCCATTCGCTCGTTCACTATTCGCTCGAGACGTCGATGATCCTATCGGCAACGACGAGACCGCAAGCCGAGCAGACCATGTCGCCACAGTGGTAATCGTCCAATATTTCTGTGTCGGAATGATACTTGCAACACAGTTTCGGGATCGAGATTCATTTGCCAATCATGCAAGTCTTTTGTTAGTATTAAGTGCTTACATAACGGTTTTCTAATTAGACTGATTATTATTAGAATAATCTAATTTGTTTATTGTCCTCTTAGATCAGTTAAGTGCTAACATTAACTTACTTTCTAATTTATTACAGAATCAACAGTAAGTTACGAGCTTTGAAATTGAGCGCATAGTATTTGTCCGACGAACTACGGTAAACAAATTCAATAGGATAAAATTTGGAATCTTTTAATATTTAGCAATCCATGCTGCGAAGAGTCCATGCTATAAATGGAAAATAGGTTGTAACTTGTTGTCGAGTTCCTGTTCTGTTCCAAAGTTTTAACTATGAATTAATTATTTTCATTGACAGCAATCAGCTTGAAATTAATAATTTTTGTTTATATAATATAATTAAGTAATCTAGAAATAAATCATTTTAACAGTTTAAATGCACATCTAGACACTTAATGAGCATAAATTTTTAAGAAATATAGTGGTCAAAGACTATTCTAATCATTTTGAATTATTTCCAATTTCGCCTTTAGGAATGTCGTTATGCTGTCCCTTGCTTCCTTGCTGTCGAATTTCTTTTCCAGTAAATTCACATCTGGGATAAAAAACATTGGCAGCGATTCATTTTGAATTGCATCAATAAGTGTTTTCAAGCTTCTAATGTAACAAGGATGTAATTCGTCTGCTGGCAATCCAAGTTCATCTCTAAAGGTGAGAAGCATGTGCTTGATGTGGAAAGAACAAATAATTTTTTTGTCCTCTTTGTAGAATTCATTTACGTCTTGCTTGAGAAGTTTATAAACGTCCTTCAAGTGATCATTTTCTGGTTTAACATCGTACTTCATTATTGTCTTTTCTATTTGCCCAAAAGATAATTGAAAAAAAAGGCTTTCGTCGTGGTCGAGATGTTTTTCTTAAAAAAAAAAAAAGAGCATTGTCAGAAGGTCATCAGGAGACAAAGAAACAAAATATTGCAAAAGCACAATATGCTCACCTGATTGATGTATTTTTGGAACAGCATAAACATGTTTATTCATATAATGACGATATCTTTCGCTTTCTTCTGTTCCTTCTGGAATGATTTTAATTAATTTGTAAGCATTAATCACTTTTTTTGGAATCCAATCGCAAGTCCAATCCGATGCCGATGGTGGCCACTCATATAATTTTATGGCAGGAACAAAATCCATGAAAAATGATCCATTTGCCAGTTTGGCTTTCATGGTTATTGCCGGACATCCATCTTCGACAGGTACCAGCTCTAACTTTAATTTCACTTTTTCCTTTAATCCCATCTCATTCTTTTCTTTGGGGATATTGGTAAAAGGAATTTTATTATAAATAATAAATTTAATAATTTATCTGCCATATCTTCGGAGCAAAATTATTTAAATGAATGTTGGTTGTGAAACTTAATCAGATAGATTTAGATTTAGAATTACAGTAGATAACCATTACCATGATTTTAGATTTTTGTAAAAAAAATAATTTTTAAAAATGAAGCTTAAAGTTCAAGCTATTTCACCTTTTTTTTCGTTTAAATGTTTGATATAGTCTTTCAAATAGCAATTAGGTCTGGTCAAAAACTCCTCAATGTACTTTTTAAAGCATGAGTACAATTTCCTTGGTGCTAAGTAACCTTTCCCCAGTTCATCACTTACTGAGCCTGAAATTTCTTCTAGTAAGGGTGGAAGATTATTGGTGTTATTTTTGGACAGGCAGCAAAGAGACTGATTGGGTATGTTGTTGCAGGGATAGTAAAAAGCTTTGATTCCTCTTGATTGGGGGATACATATCAGGGCATCAAATTCAGCAGCTTGCAAGACCTATGAAACATTTAATGAGGTATTAATAAATGATTATTCATCCTATTTTCGGCTATAATTAACCTTATTTTAAATTTTGTTTGACCTGTTTTGCATAAATATAATTGATTATTTTAATTAGGTCCCAAATTTAAAATTTAATAAAATCTTACTGCTTTAAGCTGTGACATGATATATAAAGGTAACAAAATTAAAAAAATATGATAACTAAAACCTGGTGTTAGAAGTTCCAGAGCATATTCCAAATAAATGAAGCTTAGAATTGAAATTTATTAATGAGGAATGGCTAACCTGAGTTTTATCATAATAAGAGCCAGTTTTCACCATCTCCAAATTTAAGTTAGTTTTGGTTATACAAAATTTCAAAATGTTTTCTGCTATAATGTTCCATATTTCAATAAATTCGGAATTGGGTTTCTTCCTAAATTTGGCTTTTTCCAATCTCTCTCGCAAGTCTTCAGATTTTGTTGAAGTTGTGGATAGTGGACTTTGGTGAGAGGCTGCCTCTCCTTCACATTTTGATTTTCTCCCACATTTATCAATTGTTTTTACAGATTCTTCCTTGCTTTTCAATATCGATGTGTTTCCAGCAGCTATTGGAGTAAAACAACGATCAGAACTTTCTTTCAAGCTTTTCTTTTTTCTACCTCTTCCTTTTTTCAGCGTTGTTGGTGTTTCATCGGCATCTTCATCTTTATCAGTACAGACTTGGTCGTTGGTTACTGGTGTCGGAGGTGGAGTCAACTGGAGTGGACTTTGTTGAGCGGCTGCCTCTCCCTCACATTTTGATTTTCTCTCACATTTATCAATTGTTTTTACAGATTCTTCCTTGCTTTTCAATATCGATGTGTTTCCAACAGCTATTGGAGTAAAACAACGATCAGAACTTTCTTTCAAGCTTTTCTTTTTTCTACCTCTTCCTTTTTTCAACGTTGTTGGTGTTTCATCGGCATCTTCATCCTCATCAGTACAGACTTGGTCGTTGGATACTGGTGTCGGAGGTGGAGTCAACTGAGTTGGAGGTATTGGGTCGTCTGCCTCGTCCAATTTACGATCCAAATTCTTAGATCCAAGAGCGGTATCCTTGGATTTTCCAGATTTGGCAGTTTTTCCATCCTTTTTTTTGGGTTTTCTTTCCATGTTTCTGATTCTTGAGGATCGATTAATAATATAACCGATAATTTCGCCTTTTAATTGCCACCAGATTAAAAAAAAGTTAAATTAAGTTACAATGAATTTGAAATTGATCGTTGAGAAGATGTTTAGATTTCTCTCACGCAAAATAATTGAGTAGGGAGGTCGCTTATAATGCCCCCGTATCTGGAAATTTGCACTTTCGGTTTTGAATAAAACTAATTATTTAATAAAAATTTAATTGATTAATTTAAATTGTGAATAATTTATTTTCTACTAATTTTCTAATTTCATAATCTAAAATTAAACTTTGAAACCATGCCACCTGCTACAAAACAGCTCACCTGTTCAGTGCATTCATATCTTCGCATATGGATTTCTTTAAGCCATCGATTTTAGTATTCCAAAAATATAATCATATTTTAAAACGTAGGTCTGAATAAATCGTATTAAACACAAAATAATGAAAATCTTTAAAAGGCTGTT
This sequence comes from Hirudinaria manillensis, assembly GCA_034509925.1. Taxonomy (NCBI): domain Eukaryota; kingdom Metazoa; phylum Annelida; class Clitellata; order Hirudinida; family Hirudinidae; genus Hirudinaria; species Hirudinaria manillensis. Next base: position 5,619,140 of record CM067535.1, on the reverse strand, counting down.
TACAGAGGTTACGGAGGCTCGATGGGAATACCTGGCAAAATTTTAATTAATCACTCAGGCTTTCTTTGTAATTTGGGTGTACTTGGAAAGTGCCAGAGAGTAAATACCTGAATAATTAACAATTGTGGTGACAGATGGTTGTTGTTGTTGTGTAATAATAATAATAATAAGAAGAAGAAGTAGAAGAATAATATTGTGTATACTTAACATAAATTATCATTACTTGCGGATGTGTTATCGAAAATGGTTTAATGATAATCAACGCAATTGTTTTAAATGTAGGTGCTCAAATAAACATCTTAAAATATGATTTCTCGATCTGAATATATCAATGTCATTGTGAAATATTCTCTGTAATTATTACAACAAATTTTTTATTTTTCAACGCAGTTTCAGCATTAAATCTCCAAACAATGGACTGGTATAAAATAATGTCTTTCTTCGAGATTATAACCTCTCACAATTGTTCATGATTCACTTTGCTCAAAGATCCCGTTTTCTGAGAAACACTTCATAAAATGTAGGATTATAGCATTGATATTATTACGATTACGATGATGATGATGATGATGGCGATAATAATGAAGTATAGTAAATGTCGTTGAACATGCCAGTTCTTGGGAATTATCGGGTTAATATATTAATCTTATTATATCTAAAAAGGGCAAAAATCATTTCATATGAAAACATTGGATATTCTGTAAAACATTTTGAAGTATTTACAAAATCTAATTATGAGGAACAGCTTTATAATGTTATAAATGGGGAAAGGTTATATATTATTGGTTATATATATTGGTCACAGTTCAAGATGAAGTTGGTTATTATTTTTTTAGTTAAATGTATTAAATAAATATTAACAATTAATTAATAATAATATTAAACCTTTTACTAGGATGTAGGAAAAACGTGCAAATTGCAAAATATTGCAACTGTAAATACATGTTGAAAGTGCAACAGGAGATTGCGTGATTGGTTCCTGAAAAATTGTGTTTCAAAATTACATTGTATGAACCGCGCAATTGAGGAACTCAGATTTTTCAGAATAAGATCTATAATTTCCCCGATGACACAGTAACACATACAATGCAGTCATGCCCTTACACCTAGGTTATGCCAGTCAAACCTTCTTGTGAGTCGAGGATTGTTTGCCTAGAGTGGTTCATTGTAAATGATTTCCTTTAATCTATTGTTAAAAGTCCTCAATTCGTAGCTGTGCGTGCATCCCCATGGCTTTAGCTCAATTAAAGAATAATTATAATATGTTAATGATATTTCGGAAAAAATAATTTTGCACGCATCTTTTTAAAATGTTCGTTACCAAAGGATTGGTTGAGATCTATTTATTGCAATTGCTGGCGTTTTATCATTTCTTGCCCGTTTAAAGCATTTTTGTTACATAAATGCTTACATATTCGATTATTGCAAAACCCCGAAATACGATGACGGTATTTGTCAAGAAAACTGTGTTCTATTAACACTATCCCTCTAAATGGATGAAGTGAGGAAATTTCTTGATCGCAAGCGATGTCAATTGGTTGAAGGCATCGACATAGGAAGTAATCTACTAACGAGGCTCATTTCTCAAGGAGTTTTGCTGGACGATCACAGACATTCGATAAAGGCAGGTGCATTCTTTGAATAACCTAATCGATTGACTTAAACAACAGTCCCAGATAAATGTGATTGATTTTTCAACTCAAATATTTGTCAGTTTTTTTTTAATATGTCAAGAACTTGACTCAAAGCTGGAGTCAAAAATAAATATTTGATCAACACCAATTGAAGTGCTTTCATAAAACATGTTCTGTTGTTAAATTGCAAGCATAATAATCTATGATAAATACAATACCTAATATGGGCTTGATTCCCTTTTCTGTCCACTGCACGGTTTTACATTTCAGTCAAAATGAAGCATTTATTTATTTATTTATTTCATTATCTTAAATCATGTCATGTCAACACCACTAATTTGTGCATAAAGTCACAAGGAACAAACAATCAGTTCCATGATAAGAATTGTGCAGCTGTTGTCAAAAGAATGTTCAAACATCCATTTTTATATTTTTCTTTCGTCCATTGGATTTCTGATAATTTGTTTGTAACAAAATTGTGATTCATTGACAAACTAGAGCTTGTCATTTTGCAGGCAAAGAACACACCTTCAGAACAAGTCGAGGAAATGTTGGACATCTTGAAAAGAAGAGGTCCTGATGAATTTAAAAAGTTTATTCAGATCTTGCGAAATACACAACCACATGTTGCAGATGAATTATTTGCAGATCATATAAATGGTGAGAAGTTTTAATTTTTTTATCACTTTTGTGTGACTGTGAGTAACAATGCAATTTCTGTTTGCATGAATCACATTTAAATGTAACCGAATCTCACCCAGAAAAAAATTATTTGTGAGTAAAAATGACTTTAAAATCACTTCCAGATAATTCCATTAACACTTTTAGACGTGTTTCTCATGATGAAGGTATGAGTTCTTCTGAGGATAACTATGACCTTAGGGAGTCATTTCAAAGAAATTTGCCAAGTGAAACGTCGATGCTCAGATCACAAAATAAAAAACTGCAGAATGAACTTGAAAGTTTGTATTCGAAACTTGAAACTGCAAAAAAACAAATCGATGAATTGACTTCGATGCTGGAAAAGAAGAAGGAGTTGGAGGAGGATTTCATTCAGATGAATCGAGAATTTAAAAATGTTAAAGAAAAGTGCAATTCATTGAAAGACAATATGGTGCAAAGCAAGGAAGAGATCGAGCAGTTGAAAAATCAGTTAAGGTCGAAAGACCAAAAAATTTCAGAACTAGATAATTTTTTACAAAGAAAGAACGATGATATCAAAAAGATGCACGCAAAGATTAGTGACTTGGAAGAAAAATATCCAAAGTTTCTGAACGGTAAGTTTTGGTATATGTTATTTAAATTGGGTAATACTGAGATTACCAATGAGGTAAACTTTTGCATGCCAAAATAACAATAATAACAATAATAATAATAATAATAACATTACAATAATATGCAATATTAATAATAAATTAATATAATAATAATATTGCAGTAATTGAAAATAAAGTTTGAGTTTCTTTTTTGAATTCACTTAAGAATTGTTAAATTGTTTTATCAGAACTGGAATGCAAAGGAAGCAACGTCCAAGTGAGAAATGGAGGTCCTGTTATGGGACTGGCAATGATGAACACGAGGATTTACTTTATCTGTCTCAAATCAATGAAACTGTATGTGTTCAGCGATGAACCTCCGTACAATCAAATATTTTCTGAAGAACTTGAAATTCAAGGACTGAAGAATCCCAGAGATATTGTCTCCAGTGAAAAGGACAAGCTACTCATTATTTCTGACGAGGATGACGGAGAGAGACACAGAATATGGCAGCTTTCACTAGTTTCAGAGTGTCGCAGTCTTTCTAGATCGTTTAGTTGCACTTGCAATGGATCAAAGGAAAATGTTCTCTTGAAACAGCAAAGTCTCGATGTGGTAGACAATGCTCAGAATTTGTATAAAGTAACCAATTGCTCAATTGATCGCAAACCGGGTAAAATGTTTCTCTGCTCGATTGAAGACAAACAAGGAGAAAGTATATTAACAGTTTTAACCTTTAGCTTCCACCGATCTTGTGTGGAAGAATATTTTGTATACATGTACAAGATCAACGGAATGAAAATTTTGAGAAAGGTGTTACTTAATTCAGATTTGGGTGAGATCTCTCACGTCATAATTCAGATGCCTGTCTTGAAGAATTCTCAAAGTACGAGCATTAGCAGCCCCTTCGAATGTTCAAATACCGACGATCCTCTATCAAAATCCAATTTCATCGTTTCCCATAAATCCAAGGTAACTAACGAACTCGGAGAAACGAAATCTCTTTGGCTCGTCAGCAAAGTTTCTTTAGATGGCTTGAATATCATAAAATCCTTTTCGCCATTCGAAATGGATGGGACGAACCTCAATGAGTCCGAATTTCTAGCTCTGGCCGACAGAAGTCGAGTTCTTGTGGCTGACCAGAAGAATGACAGAATCTTAATTCTTGGACCAGCGTTCAATGGAAGTCAGGTTTTAATGAAGAAAAATGATAGAAACAGATTCGAAAAACCATCGCGAATATTTTACCATGTCAAGAAGAGAATGTTGGTGGTAAGTCACTGGGAAAAGAAAGGAATATTTTCCGTGTTCATCCATTAACATATGATGATGAAGGCCTTATGAAACTAACCTGAACAGCTGAACTTTTATTTCTATTTTCGTAAACTGTATTTGGCTTTTGAAGTGCATTAAACTTCCTAGGTGTCTCGCGATTTAAGGTTTTTATGTTTTGCGTGATTTTTTTTTAAATTTTTCAATCAAGATTCCAATGCAATGCCGATCGGTATTAATTGTCCTTTGGAATGTTAAGCGTTGCACTCAGAAAGTGCCGGTTCTCCATCTTAGCAACTGTGTTTGATTCATCATTCCGACTAACATTCGCATATTGGTGTCATGTAAATATTACTGCCAGAGGCGCTCGAATATAGATTGCCCATCAAAAGGCTTGCGACTTTACTTGGGGTAAGATGTTTAATAAGGATGCGAAAAAGATGCAGACTATGATTAAAGTGGTGCTGGTTCATTTAGGATTTGAAACAACTTTAATAGCGCGGATGTCTTAAAATAGAGTGGAATGCGTTAGTGGGATAGCAAACTTTAGAGTTGATTATGGAATCTGAATGGAATCCGTTATAGACTTGCGGGCCAACAATCCAAAGTCCAAGTCGCCCAGGAAAAAGTTCCACAACCATGTCAGGGGTCTCTTCAACGTCGTGAAAATCAACGCCAATAAATACACTTTTTGATAACATGGGATCAGTTGTACATAAAACTAAAAGATAAATGGCAAACACAGAGCATCCATCTAATCCAGTTCATGTTTTCAACTCGTTCATACAGTTTTCAAACGAACTTATGAATCAAGTTCCCTTCATGTCTATCGTGAAAAATATATTTAAACTGCGAATAGTGCTTTATTCAGACTTTTTCGACGTTTAAATAATGCAGACTTTGTTCTTCTTAGATGCAAAGTTGTCATCAAAAACATTAAAGAAAAATGAAAACATGAAAGCAGAGGGGAATGACACCTGTTTCCTGTGTTGAATATTTAAAAAGTTAATTATATCTTTTGCTCCAACGTTTCTCGCATATTTTTTCCAAATATTTCGAATAAAATTTTATTTTCCTGAGGAAGCTGCTTTAATTCTCTTGAAATATTTCACGGAAAAATGACGCTAGCAGATTGAGGTATGCATTAATGTTAAAAAGTGCTGTCTACACCTGTTATAAATGACCGACGATCGAACAAAGAATGCGAAAAGAACCTGGAAGATTTTTTTAATCACCACGTCATCACTCTTTCACGAGAAGTTTATATCTTCAACTCCAATAAAACGTGCCATGTACTCCATGATGCGCTCTTTAAATTAAGAAGCGCAATCCATTGCAAACAAAAGAATAATCCACTTTATTTTTATAAAACATTTTTGGTATTTTAAGTATTGTTGTGGATAGGCTCCAATGAAAGGGCCGCTTGTTCATCAGATGTCAATATTCAATGGCTGGAGGGTGTTTGCTGTTAAAATTCAAAAAACTATTTATAAGATAAAAAGCTACCACGACACCTAATATTAAATCTAATTATAAATTTATGCGAAGGAAAAAAAAGTAATATTCCGCGGCATTAATACAATTAATTCAATTTATCCCCTGGACAAAAATGCATACTTGAAATTATGAATATAATTGACGCTTCCAAGAATTTCAAGTTCTACCTCCGGTTTCATGACGACGTTGGCCTCCCTATGGCAACAGGAGCAATTCACTTTCCATCTGACAATATTAATATTGCCATCCGAAGATTTCGACTTTGCGTTCATTTTACTTTTAAATCATAAAAACACGGAGATTAATAATTAATAAAAAGAATTTTAAAATGATTGGAAATCAAGAAAAACTTTTATAAGTTTAAAATTAAACTCTTTAGTTTGAAAAATACCTTAAAAGCCATTGCTCCATCCTAAATTCCATTGACCTGCAGTAAAAAACAAGTCCGCATGAACTATTAAAGCATTCACAAGTTGTCAACTTGAGACATCCTTGAATGTGCAGCCAACATTTACGATGGTATTATATTGTACACATATTTATTATTCATTTACTGCGGTATATTACGTTGTACACATATTTATCATTCTTTCCGACTCTTTAAAACCCATTTGTTCTCCTAACTTCCATGAATTTGACGCACCTTCGTGTCTTCAGCTCCAATTACGGCACAAAAATGCGACTGCCAGAGAATTGCTAATTAGTTTCGTGAGTCATGGAGTTACTGGTTCGTAGAATTGGTAGCGTTCCTGCATGCGGTGGTTGTGGCCAGGTCGACACGTATCGTGACACACCCAGCCTGAACCGCCAGGGATCAATCGTGGCGAATGAGGCGCTATACAAATGACGATCGATTAATAAGCGCTTTCACAGTTTGAAATTCACACCCTATTAGGATATACAGGGCACTCTAGATATCGGCCAAATACAAATTCATAAGTGTGTAAGGTATGTAATAACTTTTGACCAAATAGAGATTATCATTAACTTTGTTGAATCATACAAGCCTACTTCTCGTCTTAGGCTTTTCGTCTCGTAGTAAGCTGTTGGTTAGCAAAATGAATTCATTAATCTTGCATTAACTCTCGCTCAAAACGAAATGAATAACATGAATTAATTCGATTTCTACTTATATATCAATATAGTTTATTATTTATTCCAATAAAACAAAAATATTATATAACGTGAATTATATTATTATAAAACATTAATTTTATGACATGCTTAAAATTATAAGTTTTTATACGGATCAATGCATACCAAGAATTTGTTTATAATATTCAAACAAATAGCATCGTCGAGAAAAAAAAGAAAATTTGTCCATATTTCCAACAAAAAACTCGCGCTATTCCAAGAATTGGATATGCAAATTTGCAAAACAACTTACTTTGATAACAAAACCGTTTTTCCCGATTTGTGACATTTGTAGATTTGGCGATTTTATTAGACAAAATCAATTTCGTGTACGAAATCTGTTTGCAAATGAAATTGTTGCATAATTTGTTGCATCGTCGGCATCAAACCCGCCACTAAAAATCCCCATCATTATCAACATCATCATTATGACCACCACCAAAATAGTCACCACCTTGGTTACAATCATTATCACCACCACCATCATCATAGTCGTCGTCGTCGTCGTCACCGTCACCAGCATCAGCCACCGTCATTCCCAGCAGCTCATCATCCAAATTTAATGTCGATGGCGAGTGTTGCACGTCAAGCGCTTTAAAAGGACTTCCGAGACTTGAATGAAGTCCTCGAAGCGTCTCCTCTTAGACTTGAAAACGAAAAAAAAAAGAAAAAGAAGAAATTTGCAGCGACTTAAAGAGTCAAAAAAACAAAAACAAAACAATCTTTCACTTTGCCAATTCTAAAAGAAAGCTTCCGTTTGTAATGGTTTGAGAAATAACCGAATATAAGACTGAAGAACGATTAATAGTCATGCAGAAATCTATTAGAATCAACGAAACTCAACTCCTATACCTCTCGTCGAAAGCAAGAGAGGAGAACACCCTCCAGGGCTACTTGTACAAGAAAAGCACGGACACCGGTAAATGGCAACTTCGATGGTTTGCCCTCTATCAGAACCTGCTTTTCTACTACGAGAACGAGTCTTGCCACAGACCCTCTGGCATGGCCCTGCTCGAAGGGAGTTTCTGCGAGAAGGTCATCACCCCAGCCAAGGGAAAAGAGGCCGTTGGCGACAAGCAGGTAAGCTCGGAGATTTGACTTTTTTTTTTGTATAAGTAATGAATGGACGGAGTTGCTTGTATGGAGTGCATATCTTCAGTATGTGAATTATCATCTCCAGGTGTAGTTTAATCAATCACAATAATGGCATACCGATGCCGAGTGATTATCGTTGTGATTATTGTTTGGTTATTTATTTATTTTTTACTCTCAGACTTTTTGTTTTTAGAAGCAAAAATTGAAATAAATTAAAGTTTCGAATTTATTTTTAGAGACAAGAAAAACAATTTAAAGAAATTAATCAGGAAAACTCAGATGTTTTTGACTATAAATTGTAAGACTATAAGCCGATATAAAACATAAAGAATTTTTATTTTTTCATGTTTTGTTAAATTTAAAAAAAAAGCAAAACTTGAAATAAATTTATGACTCCGCATAAGGACAAAGTATGCAAACGAAATTGAGTTCATTCATTTGATTTTATTTCCAATTTCAGCAAATAATTTGAATTTTTAGCAAATAAAAAGAATAGATTATTCTAAGAAATCGTCCCAAAAGGTGCCCGAATTTTTGCGAAACTGCCTGAATATTTTTATTTTTCCACTGAAAGAGCCTTGCATTATAAAACGTGGTTTTCATTTACTGAGGTTGTGGGTATTTCTAACCTTTTATTTTATTTCAAGGTGAAGGTTAACCAAAAGATGGCGTAAAGCATTGCTTTATTGCCGGCATGGTTAATTAATTATTGCAATTAATAAATTAACTATAATTATTACATCCCTGGATAGCTTGAGGTTCATTCGGGCCGGCCCTTTGGGTTTATTTCAGTTATGTTTTCTTGCTAATATTCTTACTAATGTTCTAATGCTTCTACGCATAACGGTAATTTTAAACATATCAATAAGTGAATATGTAATAAGCATGTAATAAGAATCAGGGGACCATTTATGTAGCGCTACATCCGGGGGCAATGCAAGTTTGGATGCTGTTGTGACTAACACGTGATTCATTGTTTGCATCATTTGCACAGTCGCTCATAGAAATGCAAATCTTTGAACCAATACTCAGCCCTCAGTAGCATTGTGTATGTTATTATTCAGTATTCGAATGATAATAAAAAATATGATAGAGAAAATAATTTAATAATAATAATAGTAACAGGGTAAGGTTTTGCTGAAATGGCCGATTGATCAATGGGTCAACTGACTGGCAATCAAATCAGTTGTTTCCGAATTCGAATCGGAATAATTCTCGCAATTATCCTTTAACAATCTCCATGGTTTCAAATGTTCAGATGAGCACGTATCGTCGTAGATTGGCGTTCGAAATGGATTGAAAGCCGATGATGATTCGTGAACAAAATATGAACGGTTGATGAAGCAATCACGCTTCGGATGAATTTATTGGGACGTTTAAGGATTAATTGTTAACACAATTACTGATTATTATTATTATTTTTGTTCTTAAAAATTGTAATAACTCTCAAAAAATAGTTAACAAATCCATATACAGTGAACACATACATGAGGTGTACAGTTACTTCTGATACTTCAATTACTAAGAAGAGGTTCTCTGTTGGCAGCCGTTTAAAAGTAAAGCATACCAACGATATATATGAACATTTACGTTCAACGTCTTATGCAATAATTTATTAATTTATTATTAATTATTTATTATTAATTTAATTATTTTAAAATGATAAATTAATTCAGTATTGAATTTAAATTTTCGAGTTTAAAAATATTTTAAAAGGAAAGTAGGAGTACCTGGGGATTGGTTCAAAAGAACCTCTATTAAATTTCTCTGGGAGATGTTGAGAATGACTAGACTATTGTTATTATAATAATAATAATAATAATAATAATAATAATAATAATAATAATAATAATAATAATAATAATAATAATAATAATAATAATAAATAATAATAACAATAATACAAATTTATTACAATATTATATAATTACAATAATAATAATAATAATAATGATTATAACTATAATTATTATTATATTATTATTGTTGTTGTTGTTGCTGCTGTTAAGTTACTATTTCAATTAAAACATTATTAAATAGTATTGTTTGGCATTTTTAAATATTTCAATACAAATGTAAGGAAACATTTATGTTTAAATGATATGCTGTTCGTTATTGTCAAGAACAATGCAGAGGTGATGATGACGGTCACGAAATTAATTCGCAAAATGAAAGGCGGCGTCGTGAAGACGAGTTTATCTGGAAGACATTTCACATCTTAAGAGATCTTTGTTGATGCAATCAGGTGTCAACATTCGTTGGTGCTCTGTTGACAAGAAAACTTGCTTTTAGTTCTCAAAGGTGAAATGAAAGGGATTGTCATGCACGAGGTTTATGGATGGATGGACGGATGGATGGACGGATGGACGGGTGGTTGGATGGATGTTTGATCTAGATTCTCAAGTGAACCGAATTCTTTCGGAATTTAAAATTTAATTGAAAAGTATTTCGATGAATTAAAAAGAATTGTTTTAGATCATCTGTTGAAATCCGAAAGAGTTTGCATTTTAAAGATTTAAAAACGCAGAAATAAATGTTGCATTAAATGAAATGTTATTTTAAAATGTCACGCAAGAATTGTTTCGAAACAATTTTTGTTTGTTAAATTAATCAAATTAATACCACATATTATTCGATTAAATTGCTGTTTAATAAATAATGCTAAGCTAAATTCTGAAGGATGGTGAACGAAAAATTCTCTCAACTTTCGCCAGCGTAAACAAAGTCATTCAAGTGACTTGAAACAACTTGGAGCATTATTTATTATCTACCATGATTAATGCTTCAATAAAGCCAATTCGCAACATATTTGTAAATGCACCCAAACGACGTTAAGCCGTCGACTTTGACAAGACTTAGATGTTCCAATTGAAAGTTCACGTTACATTGTCACTCTGGAGACTGAAATGTCTGCGGGTGTAATTCAATTGAACTCAAACCCCGCTCTGACTGTTTCGGTAAACATGATAAATTGGAGAACAAAAATGAAAAAGAAAAGAATTGTGAAAATCTTCGAGGATCGACTGCTTAAAGCATCGTGAAATTGAAAACGTAATAAATTTGAAAACTTGAAAATGTAACATGTAAACATTAAAGTTAAAATAGAAAGGCAATTTAATAACATTTATTAACTGAATAACTAACAAAAGAATTAACATTTAAAATATTACTAAAAAAAAGGATTTTATTTCGAGATAAAATCTTGTCTTGTTAGATGAAATTAAATAAAATTATTATAAATGCTTACCTTGTTATTACTAAAAACAGTATCAATGACATTTTAGATCCTCGTATTTTGATGAAATATTTTTAAAATTAATAAAATAGAAACGGAATTCATAAATATTCCTAATATGACCTAACCCTACTCCTTGAAATTCGTGGAAACTCTACAGCTAAAATCAGTCGACACAGCATTAGAAATATATTTAGAAACAAAAAACAGAATTTAAAAATACTTTCAAGGTCGAAATGTGACCTCACCGAAACTTAGAAATGTCAGATTCAGTATTCAAAATCTTCCCGATGAATTATGCAAACAAATATTTTAGAGAACAGAATTTACCTTCCAGTAATTAATTTTAGACCAGATAGGGGAGCGTTCGATTTAAAAATGATTAGTTTGAAATAATTATGAGTAATTGATGGCAATAATTAGAAATTATTAATAGCAATCACATTTATCAAATATAAAACCTCGTATCGGACATGTACAAAAAAAAAGCTTCTTCCCAGTGAGCCATTTTTAATATAGACACATCGTGGCAATCCATTTTGGTTTCTTTCGAGATGAGGTAAAAACAAGTTTATGTGAATCTCCATCAGTCTCATTCTCCATAATTACTTCTCATTTGTGAAATTTTAAAGGAGTTCGTTGGAAATGCCTCAAATCCGAGTGCCATCGGTGGATCTTTTAAAATAAATTATTCCTTTTGCTCTGCTTCCCTTGCGTTCCTGGCAGCATTGTGCTCGTTGTGTGAAAGTATATCAAACTGACATTTGCGGCCGATTTACGATTTGCTCTGAGCTCGGAAAACACGTCCAATTTACTGCCTCCACTCGACTTTAAATCCAAATTTTTGTTTGTTTTAAAACGTTACAACAGGACCTTTGCTCGTCGCATCTGCGAGGACATCAAACAGCAATTCAACCGCTTGTCAATCATTGCAACAATCGCAAGCCTTCAATCGGTGCCATGTCCATCTCCGCAATTAGCCTAAATGTTCTTAAATAGAAAGTTTCATTAAAAAGCTGAAGATGTCGCTCAAGAGAAGTATTCAACTAGCATAGTTTCCAGAGTCAACGAACCGTTAAAAAATATTCTTTATACTTCGTTTGTGTTCTTTCATGCATGCATTTATTTATTGCTGGCTCGAGAATAATTAGTGCCATTAAGAATGACATTATAAAAAGCTGAATAATTAAGCTTTAAATAAATAAATAAATAAATTGCTTTATATTCAATTAAATCGATTATATCCGATTAAACTTTGATACAAATGCATTGGTTACCCAATGCTCTGCTAAAAACATGATATAAAGGGTTGTCATTTACTTATAAAAGTAGGAATAGCATTTTGGATTGTTGCTTAATTAAACTGTTTCCAATTGCATGAATACACCAGATATGTGGCCGTAAGCAATGTCAACAAACATAACAAATAAGCGCTCTTACTAATAACGTGATCATTAATTTGTGATTGATTGCTTAAATTGATGTTTGCATTATATACAGAATTATGTAGCAGTAATTAGCACATGATTTTGTTGGATTACATTATTACACTGGATTACATATTGCATTACTTTCTGAATTACTTCACACTTACTTACTTACTATTGCAGCTGATGCGACCCAAAAAAACTGGGGATTTCTAGAGTTAAATCGTGAGACTTTTCTCTTTCTCGTGAGGAAAAAACAGATTTGCAGATGGAAACCAGAACTTAAGCAGCTTTTTTTATTTATTAAATTTTTTTCCGGACATCAAAGCATCCATTCGGCAACTCTCTTTGGGGTTGCACGTTGTCATTCGATCCATCCATCAAGCCGTCAATTCATCCATCCAAACTTCCAAGTTTCACCGAACCCATTTCCAGCACTAATTCAGCCACAAATCAGGCTAATTTTCAGTTTTCTGTCCAAATAAAACCTACGTTTTCTCCTTTCGAGGACTCACATTGTTGAACCCAAAGGTTCAAACGTCAAGGGTTAAACCCATCGACCTATGTACGTCAGGTCATCCGAGACACAAAAACTTTTTCGCAAGACGAATGCGAGATAGGTGATCAGGTGAGAAAGAATAATTGCAATGGCAGACGTCCGTTTGGCCATCCACCCATTCATTCTGCGAACAACAGAAACTCACTCATTCGACAAAAAAAACCCTTTGTCCTGTGCATCTTTTAAAACGTGAATTACCGGTTTTATCCCTGAAACCATTCTGTCTTCGGGCGACGAATGGGCCGAGTAGTCGGGGAAGAATTTCAAATCAACATTATTTTCTTTTTAAAGCTCGGTCGTTTTTAACTCTTATTTGCAAGAGGTGAGAAAAATGCTACGAGCTTCTAGCTTGTCCTTGTCATCAGCAGTTGTTGCTGTTGTTGTTGATGTCGTCGTCGTGGTTATTGTTGTCGTCATTGTCGTCGCCGTCGTTGAAGCTGTTGTCGTTAAGTAGTTGAAGTCCAACATTTACTATGGTCACCAAGAGGGCATCAACATCTTGAAAGTGATTCATCATTCATGTTGAAAAGGTCCCTCAAACACTTCAGAGAATACGTGGCTTCTACAAACTGCTATTATTATTTATTTTTAATAGTATAATAACAATTATTATTACCATTACCGATTGTAGCTGCTTCTATTTATTTATTTAATCATAAATAAAAAATATAATTAATCATCAACTCAAAAAAAAATTTAAAATCCTCAAAAATAATTTGACATCGTGGCATCGTAACTTTCTTTTTTTATGAGTTTGTTCGGTATGCAATACAAATTCAACAACGTTAATGAAATTCCTGAACACTTAATTTCTTAATTTTAAAATATAAGGAAACAAAACTTTAAGCAGAAAACTGCTAAAATAAACAGAATTAAGCATTAATATTTGAAACAATAACTTCAAAGGCCCAGCCATGCTTTGGCTATCAGACTGACCCTACTAGAAATTATTTTAACTCGAAGAATAAGCGGTTATATAAAGCAATATGAAAATAGCTTATATAACTATACAATTCCTTGCAATAGATACAACTTATATGACTTTTAAATAATACATCGAGGAGAGACAAGGTTGTCCTCGGTCTTTGATACATAAAGGTATAGAAGAATGCGGTATTGTGCCATAACATAAAAGGCTTAGAAGAAATCAAGAATCAGTTTCAGTCCACAGCAATGTATTGAACATAATTTAAGAGTAGACTTTGATTTAAAACTTTCAACACCACCGCTCATGTTTTGTGTGAATACTTGTAGTTCACTTGTTACTGTTGTTGTTGTAGCTGCTGCACAGCCATCCACTTAATGATCCACTAAAACCACAATATATGCAAGCTTACCTGGAATGGAATTCGTGACATGAAATTAAGCGGCACCAGACAGAAACTGTGAAGCATCGAAAAATAAATAATTCTTTTTAATATTTGCGCATAACAAAGAAACGAAAGGTTGCTAAGATAAACATTCTTCTTCTAAAAAAAAAAAGGCAGTCATTCTCGATAGAGCATCCCCTCATGTTGTACGGAAATGATGCTTGGCCGACGTCATCGCACGTCAGAAAGCCATTGGACACAAATATCCGAGCTTCAAAGGTGATGTTTTGAAAATATTCTCTAAAGATATGACTTCCTTTATAAAGAATTCTCGGCGGAAGGAATAGAAAGTAATATTTCTTCAACAAATCTCGAAGGAAATTTGATGGGACTTTTATATCCACATGACAGCCCGTCAGCCTCATTTATACTGAATTGCAATAAAAATAGACATTAAAAGTAATTAGCATTAAATTAAACATATTATTATAATTTAATAATTGTTAATAATCATCGCTGGTCTGCCTACAAACATAAACATTTCGCGATAATTATTTTTTTAAATCAAATATTCAGTCTAAAAATGATAACGAAAACCTGCTTTTGTGATCCAAGAGTTACGAACTTTCTGACATTTTACGTGACTCATTTTTATTAACACTTTTGTTTATATTTGATTTTATTAAATAATTTTAAATAATTTTAATTTTAATAATTTTAAAACTATTTTTTTTAGTTTTAAAAATTTTCGATTATGAAAAATAATTTTTATACCCCTGAAGCCAATTGAAGAACATTTTTATCTCTTATGTTCACGTATTATATTCGTGACTGTAAGTCGTATCTCGACGTATGGAAATTAGGCTTACATACTTGCACATAATATACATAATTGTATATACATAATTGTAAGTACTATTTATGCATAACTCTATAGACTATTTATAAATAATTGCATACACTATTTATGCATAATTGTATATACTGTTTATTGTTTGACTCAACTGTCACTTAATTTCGTGTAACACTTTGCTTCAAAAATCATTTGCGATGTCCTCATAAATACCTTGATTAGTTAACACTTTCTTCATTCGCTCGAATATCATAACATTTTTCGATGGTTTTGAATTTTATTTATTTAATTTTTTAAAATCGTCTAAATTAAATCACGCTTTAAATCTTATTCAAATTAAAATTATTCATTATGAAATCTTATAATTAGTATTAAATAGAATTTTATTAAAACTTAGGAATTAAAATTAAATTCTACTTTTCATTGAAACATTCCAATAAATAACACATTTAAAAAAATTAACTAGCAAATTAAAGAGGTGAAGTGAGTTCGCAACGATTTGTTGTGAATTTAAAAAGTAATTCAAAGTAATTCCGACGCGAAATCCAACGACATGGCGAAGGTTTACACGAACAATTGGCAATTTTTGCTTAATTACTTCTTAATTAATTTATCGCAATCAACGCCATCATCATCACCACCACCATCATTATCATCATCATCATCAATATCGTCGTCGTCATCATCACCATGTTGACGTCAGCAATGGAATGCCTCGAAGGGCTGCAAATGGGCAAACATTGCTCATTACGAACATTAACGAACAATAACAACATCAACGTACAACAGCTTTTTGTGAAATGCATTCCAAAATTGTTTGAAAAGATAAACAAAATAAAATAACAAAGCATTTCAATTCGAAGAGAAGTCTGAAAATGACCTTTAAATATGTTTTTAATGGCATCGTTTTCCGATATATATATATATATATTTATTTATTTTTGCTTATTATTTTTGCATTATAAGGCAATTCTCATGTTTAAGTTTTAAAGTTTAAATTGGATATAATTATAATATAATTGGAATATAATTAGAAATTATCCATCCATTCATTAAGGCGACGTTTGGAAATTGTTTGATCCATTACGACACGTTGACCACACTGACATTCCCGAATTTAATAATTTTCATTCAATTCCGAAAATTGTAAAAAAAAACAAAATAAATACTGAAATATGATAAAATATTTTAAAAATAGTGAACAAATTAGCGACAAAAACATAGTCGCGGGAAAAATCGGCATCAAATGGCAGGCGAAAATGCAAAGTGGAAAATTGAATGAAGAGCTGTTTTTCGTGTTGTATCACGCTATCATTGGTTCGACATAACAACGTTATGTGACTGCTTCATGACGTGATTAATTAATTATTTATTTATGTATTTAATTAGCTGATAATTGTTACGAAACAATAAGCATTTTCTCGATTTAATGCCAACAATCAATGGAACTGTACCACGTTAAAAGTAAATAAACAGTTTAAAAAGGCTTTTAGAAAGCAATTGGAACATTAATAACTGAACTTAGGACGTCGCACCTACATTCTTCCATCCCTCCTCAAATTACATCATAAATTTCCTTGTCTACGTTTAAATCATCATATAAGCAGTAACCGCTGCAAAATGATTTATTAGTTGATCTTGTAAACTGGAGGTAACTGTACTAGGCCTAACTATAACAGTTAACCACGACTCAACATATTCAAATCTCCTATTCTTTTAAAGAAGTTGTTAGCTGTACTGGACCTAACTATTACAATAACTGTTAACCACGTCTAAAGGCATTCAAATTGTCTATTCTCCAATAAGTATTCCAATAAATATTCTCCAGATGTTCAATTTGTACACCACGTTGCCCTGGAAATAAACTTAAAGAACAAAAAACCTGGCAGCCAATGTTTGCCTCACAGACGATCTTAGAAAACTTAATAATTCTGATTTCTTTGCCTCAAGAGGAGGATAATTTATGGGACGCACGTTAGAATTTCATGCCTCTGTTACTCCCCTACGTTTGGAGAGATGACATTCATGTATTTGAAGTTTCGCGACATTTTTTTAAATTTTAAAATTTTATTTTCAAAATCTTAAGAATTCTTTACTACAATAGCATAGTTTAATGATTTGGAGTCGCAGGAAAAGTTTTTCGAAAATATTTTAAATTCATTTAATTCATTTAAATTCATTTAATTCATTTAAATTCATTTAATTCCTAATCAACACGCAAAAATATCAAATCTTAAATGATCGATTGCCAAATGAAAGGAATGATCTACCGCTGTTACACCACAGCGAAAGCACTTATCATTGCATTAAGAACATTTTCAAGAAGTTGTCGGCACGCAACGACAACGACGACGACGATGACGACGACGACGATGACAGTTTGAATCATTTGGCAAATGTTCATTGTTTGCGCTTCTAGTATTTTTGACAATTTCTCAACGCTTTTGTTGGATGAGGTTGGATTAAATGAGTGGATTTGTATTCGTCTATTTTCAGCAGAACTCAAAAAAAGTGTTTCTATTCCTAGTAAAATTAGAAAATTAATTTGCTTTTCTCAACTTTCAAAGAAACAAAGAGTTTCTTTTTTATTCTTGTTTTGTAAACACCAACACGGATTTTTTTTTCATGGCAGATTGGTTTGAAGAGAGTACGAAACAAGATGAGGAAAGACGGAAAGAATGAAATAAATTAAAATCATCAGCTTGCATCGTCAAATAAATTACAATTTAAAAATGCTCATTATTGTTCAATAGTCTTGCTACTCATTCCATGAGATCTATAAAAGTCAAATATGTCATTTGAATGACCCAATGATGGCCGTTGGAACTTCTTTCCAATTGATGGCTTGAAATGCTTCTTGGATAAGGAATAAAAAGCAACCAATTGATTGCCTTAAAATGTCTGCGACATCGAACTTGAAGACGTCTTTAAGTGACTTCCGTATTTTGGTGAAAGAAAGATAAAAAAAAAAACTGATCTATTTTTTTATTCAATTCATATGTTTTTATTATTTAATTAATTAATGGTTAATAAATAAATATTGAAATAGATTGAATGTCATCAAAAATGTGACAACAAAACGACTTAAGCTGGAACATTGAAATCTAAACTGCGTGACCCCAAAGCGTGACCCGCTAGTGAATATGAATATCGGTTGAATATCTTTTTTAATGTTTTTATTATAATAAATGTTTTTATTTAATTATTGATTTTGAAACATTAAACCAAGCTAAAGTTGAATAAAAACAAAAAATCTTTAATTTATTTAACTCAATCAAAAGTAATGATGCATCTTTAAGTCTAAATTTTAATGGTTTATGTTCGACAAAAGGCCAAAATAGTTAAAAACAAAAAAAAAGCGCCATCTTCAGTCAGCATTAATCAGTTGAAGGAGACGTGCCTGGAAATACATGCAAAAAAAAATATTTCGCTTCAATGAAAAATATTGTGGTTATTAGGATCTGTCGACGCTTTGCTGTTTTTTCACACGAAATATCAATGGATGCTTTCATTGGCTGTCAAATGCTGCCCTTCAAATACAAAAAAAGAAGTTTCGAATTATCGTACAAGCTGCTTGTATTAAGCGTTAAGTGGATAAATTAAGCAAAAGTTTGATATCTAATTTATCCGATCAAAGGTTAATAAATGAAAAATGCTTAAAAAAAAAACGACACGCAAAAAGATATATAATTTACTTTTTTACGACTGCAAAATACAAACTGTGACCAATCAATGTCAGTCAACGTCTGTCTAATGTATAAGGTATGAATATACATGAATAGGAGCCCAAGAAACCATGACACCCAACTTGTGGAGCAAAAAAAAAAGCAAACATTTTTCCACTTCTGCCTTTTCAACTTAAAACACAAGAAGAAGAAGACGGTGCAGAAAACATCTTTTCAAACGAACTGACAGACGAATGCTTTCTTCTTTGCTTAGAAAGTCTCACACAAGAAACAGGTCTCAAGGAGGTTCTTTATGGCAAATAAATTCACTCGATTGGCTCCATAGTTGTTTTTTTTTTTCACTACCTTGAAAAAGTCAAATGCACAATCGTTTCGGCATTTTTTAAAGAAAACAATTTTTTATTGCAAGTTAACTTCTTTAATGATTCACGCTTTTCGTGATTTATTTTCCAGTTCTGCTTCGCCATTTTCTACCGGAAGGAGGGTCAAAGACAGTACGAGTTAAGAGCAGAAAACGAGGCTGATGGACAGATGTGGATGGACGCCATCTTGAAGGCTAGGTATTGTAGTAATACTATTATTATTATTATTATTATTTTATTTAATTAATATAATGATAACAACTTAATATATATATATATAAATACTACTGCTACTAATAACAAAAGTAATAATAATAACATTATTGTTATTTTGGTTGCTGGTATTGACCAGGTAATGCTTTTTGCTTGTTAATAGCATTGCTATTGACGGAGATTTTGCGGAGATTAGCTCAATGGGTTTGGTTCTCACGTAAGGCTTAAGTCGCTAAAGTTTAGTGGATTCGATAACTATGTTTTCTGCACCATCCATTGGAACCAGGGAGCACTCTCGGATGTTGGCGCTATATAAATGATAGAAATATTTTTTTAATTCAAAATTTGATGAAAGTCCACGTAAATAAATTATTTAATGATAAATAATATCGCATAATAATTATTACCAATTGTCTGGAAGTTGAAATCTTTATGCTTATATCATTAAGCAGTGAAGTAATTGGTTACTCCTAAATTAATGATATCTCAATGGTCCTATTTTTTTTTTATTTTAGATTTCCATAGAACGATTTATTTAAACATCACTAAATTCACAGAATTCACTAAAAACTTTAGAGATTCAAAAAAAAGTATCTTAAATAAGTTTGTATTAAGATATTTTTTAATGAATTTTGAATCGATTTCAATTCAGTTTCAGTAAAATCCTTGAACTGAAGCAACAGGTGGAACAGAAACACTTGCATTTGCTCCAAGTTTTGGACAGCGAACGTCAGGCCAAATGGTACTACGTCCAACAAACGGAAGAATTTGCTTCTGAGGTGGCCAATTTGAAAAGGGAGGTAAACTATAATAAGTAACCGAGTAATATTTGCAGCAATTATTATTATTATTATTATTATTATTATTATCATTATTATTATTATTATTGTTGTTGTTGTTGTTGTTGTTGTTATCATTATTATTTATTTATTCATAATCTTCCGCCGGAGAACAGTGACCCCAGATCCCAACAAAGGATCACAGGTAGTCACAACATAATAAGCATAAATAAGAATAGTTAAATAAGATAAGAATTATTATTATTATTACTAATACTAATATTTTTTAAAAAGAATTCTAAATATCAATTTATTAATTAATTCCTTGGCGCGCTCCTTCCTAAATCGTTCGTCCAACTTGGTTCAAAAACAAAAATAAATTTTTTTATTTCTTAAAAGAAGTTGAAATGAAAGTTGTCAAACTTCATTTAAACATCCAATTTCATCGATAAAAAAAATTTAATTTTTAATAAAATATTGAAAATCGATAAAGAAAAAAACTTCATGAGTGACGTTGACATGGATTAGAAACATTCCAAAAGGATGCGAGTGTTGTCATGTTGACAATTATAGGGATACAAATATAACAGGACACATTTTTGGCTCGAGATGTAATAATTATAAATTAATTATAAATCTTTTATATAAATTTGTAAATATATATATTTTATATATTTATATATATATATTTTATTTCTAGTATATTATAATTTAATTAATTATATAAGCAATAGTATTAGAGTTCATCTCATTCATAAATTTATAATATTGATTTATCAAAAACAACTTGATTATTGAAATCACGTGTAATATCAAAATTATCGCGTATAATATAAAAATTATATTAAATAATATAAACGAACCACAAATAAACTTTGCACATTAATAAATATTTGATCATCATAAAAAAAGTGTGCACATTTAAAAATTGTCACGAAACCAAAAATAATGTCAGGACGTCCGTGATGAAAATGAAGGCAAAACATTTTGAGAATTCGTTTTTTTTTTGGACATTTAGGCATTTTATAAATAAATAAATAACAAAAATAATTGAAAAAAATACAAACCAAAACTGGGTTATTCCCCGAAAAGGGAGGAATTTAAATGCGCTGATTATTCCAAATATGCTATTTCATTTGCTATTCCAAATATGTTATTTCGTATATTTTATCAAATAAGTTATTTAATACATTTAATATTTCAAATAAACTATTACATTTAATATTTATATTAATCTATTTCATTATTTTATTTTTTAATTATTTAACGAATTAAAAATTAATGGATAAAAAAATGCTTTTAATTTGAAGATTAGAGAATATAAAGAAGAAAGCAGAGCTGCCAGAACTAATGAGTTGGAAAGCGAAGAATTGAAAAAAATTAAAAAGGTAAAAATAATCGCAATAAAACATAAATATCATAAAATTAATTTTTTATTTCCTGATGACGATGACGACTGCGATGATAACGAGTACGACGATGATGCTTATGGTGATGATACGATGATACGATTATACAACAATGATGGTGATACTGATATTTTAATGCTTTGTTCGTCTTCAGAAGCAGAATTTGATGTTCACGGAATAGGTTATATAAACAAATGTAATGAAATAAACATAATAATGAAAATATTATTTAATAAATCTTTTTTTATCTGTCTTTAGTTTTATAAACAAACATTGGAAAGTGATTCACTTAAAAGATTTGTTCAGCCAACAAGATGTTTTATTCACCCACCTTTACACCATTTGACCCCAGCTGTTCTAAGACTGCCCTCATTCTTGTAACTCACTATCTCTTTGACCCGATCACTGTTCAGATTTTCGGCAGCACCATCTGCTTCATTTTATTATTTCTTGGTTCCAATTCGAATTTCATTCTTTCTTCGAAGTCATTGACCTCAAAGAAATAAATGGGTTAGGGTTACGGTTAGGGTTAGGAAATCTTGGTGTTGGTTACTCAAAATTCATTAAATAGTTAATTAATTATTCAGTTACATGATCAGTTCATTAAGTATGTCATTCAGTTATCTATATTGAACAACTGTATCGCTCGATGTCTGCGATTCAGTGCGATGTCTTTGCAGCAGATCTTGAATTCGTCACCGTATTAATGTATGATTGCATTAAAATTAAAATCAGAGAATTAAAACAAATCTATTTCAGCTAAATGATCAGATTATAATGATTATAATTTGTAAAATAGGCCCATTTAATACAAGGAAAATAATAATAAATGACGATTCTCCGAAACTAAGAAGTTTAAAAAAAATGCTGAAACCCTCTGAAAGCAAAAAAGTCCTTTTCAAGTTTCCAATCTTTCGTGACTTGGTTTCAAAAGGAAGCAGCATGCTATCATTTCTACTCGTTAGGTGCCAAGTCAATGACTTCCGAAAAAAAAAGAAAAAACTGTAAAATTAATTTCGAAATTAAATCTTAAATTCGTAAATTATGCATTTTATATTTTAAATGTATTAAATAATATAACAGCAAACAATTATTCTTGATTATTAATCATTTGTATTTCAATTGTTTTTTTTTTAACTTCTTCCATATCTTTTCGTCATATCTAATTAAGTCTCGATTGACTCGAATGTTAGTTTTCCATTGGATTAAAATAATTAAATTAAAATAATTTTAATTAACTAATTTAAAAATAATTAATTCACTCAGTTTGTACTTATAACAGAATATAAAAACAAAATCCGCCATAAAACATGGATTGAAATGACATCAAGATGTCGCAATTTATGGCAGATCGTGATAAGAAACTTTCAAGAGGAGAGGATGTCTATATTTA
Organism: Hirudinaria manillensis; assembly: GCA_034509925.1. Taxonomy (NCBI): domain Eukaryota; kingdom Metazoa; phylum Annelida; class Clitellata; order Hirudinida; family Hirudinidae; genus Hirudinaria; species Hirudinaria manillensis. Next base: position 5,596,025 of record CM067535.1, on the reverse strand, counting down.
CTATAACGATGTATGAAGACGTGACGACGACGATGATGATGATGGCGATGATGATGATGAATTATCTTCAAAGATAATGAATGGTTAGCGTGTCATTCATAGCAATTTTAATTTACTGTGAGTGAACAGTTTATCACAATTGATTGATTTTATGTTAACACTTATTATAAATATAAATTAATAGACTGGTAAGTTGTTAATTATTTCACGTTTTCCAAATTGAAATGCTCAGGTAATTCGTCCTTCAAGCAGATCCGATGACGACGTTATTTCCAAATTTCATTGAAATTAAAACCCATCTTCTTCTAAAGTAACCTCTCCTCGATTCGCAGGTGCAAACATTTTTCATGGCAAAATTCCCGAGTGAATGTTTTGAATTACTTTCATGTTTGACTACAAAACATTGTTATTCTCCTCTCTAATCTATCCTATAATTATATCCTCACACATCTCAATGCATTCACGGCCATCATCATCATCACCACCATCGCCATCATCATCATCATCATCGTAATCACCATCAAGAGATTCATCATCGTCGGCATGAAAGAGTTTTGCCTGTCGCGAAAATATGTCCGACGTAATCGACTTTGTGAATTACCTCTTTCAGTTGTGAAATGAATTATGCACGATAAATAACATTTCCAGGAATTTCAAATCAATTCCCGAGTGTTATTTAATTAACCATTTAATGAGGCGTAACGTAATTTACGACGGTTGACTGATTTTAAATAAATCTTGATTGCCTTACAATCCATGGAAGGAATCATCAATCAATCAATCAATCTCCATCTTCAAATACATCACTTCTCTCTATTAACACGTTTTGATGAGCATTACTTTTACTGCAAAACGATGACCCAATAAGAATTAAATTGAAATTGAAATTAAATTGATTAAATTAAATTTATCAAATAAATTCATTTCAGGAAATGCTGGCTTTGTCTTTATTCGATTTTATTTTCAAAAACAATCGAAAGTCCTCCGTGAAATTGAATTTCAAAAAAATTGCGAGTTTCTCGAGAATTCGGTATTTCGTAGCAACGTACACTGAAATAGATTTTAACAAGCCAATAGACACACCATCAGATTATGAATGCCATCGTTATCAGCATCATCTTCACCAGATTACTACTACCATCGTCATCATCATCATCATCATCATCATCGTCATAATCGTCATCGTCATCATCGAGAACGTTGTCGCAATCACCAAATTTTTTTTCTTCCTGATTAGGTTTTGTTTTCGTTGTTTGACGTCAGAAATAACGTGAAGCAAATAACGTCTAAAAAGCTGCTTATTCTTGGAAAATTTTTCTTAATTTTCTGCTTGAAATGACAAATTGTGAACTTGCTTCGGTAACAGCAACAGTAGCAACAACAATAACAATAACAACAGCAACAACAGCAGCAGCAACAACAACAACATGGAAAAGTAATAACGGATATTGACAACGTAATGACAGTTATTTAATTATTTAAGAAATTTTATTATTTTCTCTCGTGGCCCGAATTTCGTTGTAAGAGCCTTGTTTAGTAATAAGTTGTTATAAGTTTTACAAGTTTATTCGATCCAATTTCGAATTACTTACATATATTTTTTGTATGATTCTATAAAAGTTAAATCCATAAAAGTTTAATTATTTAAAATTTAACGTTATTATGGCGCAAAATATAAATACTTTAAATTTTATTTCGTGCAACGTCACACGATCTGTCACAATTTCTTAGGCCATTAGACTTCTTCTCGAGCATGTCTTACTTTGTGGACGACCCCTCATCGGTTGTGGGTGAATTGTGCAGAATTCAATGGCAGTCAATTATGCTGTCCCCCATCGCATGTTAATCGGATGAAAGAGTCTGCCAGAGGAAAAAAAACTCCAAAATATCTTCATTTTAATTTATTTTAATTTTTTTAATTAATCTCTTAATTGCCCTGTAATTCGACTGTTTGTGTTTTCCACGCGATCCGTCCAAAAGCGCTTCCACATGACACGTGTCTCTCTCTTTGGGAAGGTACAAATGATGGATGGTCGTAGTGCTTTCGTTTTCGTTATGGCGATCATAACATTGATTTTGTTAATAAAAGTCGATAATTGCCGTTTAATTAATCATTTTTACTAAATTTTGCACCTTTAATAGTTAAAAAAAAAGAATGATAATATTATTAATAGTTTTAATAATCCATTGGGCTCTTTGAAAAGTTCGATAATAATAATGATAATGATAATAATAATAATAACAATAATAATAATAATAATAATAATAATAATAATAATAATAATGTTATTTATATAGCGCAGTGCGCTTGAGCTACAGGGGTGCTCTAAAAGATAGCTTCAATTTTACCATAAAATTGAAAGCAAATGAAAAATAAATTTTTTTGACGAGCGTGTATTAATTACGTCAAAAGTAATTAATGTAAGCACTAGTATAATATTTAAGAAAGATATGGCATGTAAATAATTGAAGCATTCTCGATCCTTGAAAATACCTGAGAGAGATTATCTGAAGAAGTCTTATAAATCAGAAAGCATCTAATATTTAGGAACTCCAATAATGACCTGTAGGAGGCCTTATTCACGACTGCCTTTTATCCATTTTTATCCATTCTTATCCGTTCTATCCAATTTAATCCCTTCTCATTCCTTCCGTCCATCCTTATTCAGTTCACGTAATCAACCGCTGAATGATGGCTCTTTATTCTTTTCCCTCTGATTGAGAATTAACTTCATTCTTTTATAGCTTTTCTTTTAGTACGAAGTGACTGTCGTCGTCGTCGTTGTTGTTGTCGTCGTCGTTGTCGTTGTCGTTATTGGTGGTGGTAGTGGTGGTGGTGATGATGTGAGAACCATTGATAATGAAGTTTTAAAAAATCAAACATTGTACCAGAAATGTGATAATTCAGAGACTCTTGTTCTTGTTAATAGCGTTTAACTTATTGTAATTAATTGTTCACATTAATTTAAATTTATTTTAATTTAATATTTATAATATGATTTAATTAATTAAATTCCTGACAAATTCGAGCAAAAGAGTCGAAAGTCAACATTTGCTTTACTTTTTATTCCTTCCATTAATTTTATTGATGATTAGTTTTATTTATTTATTTATTATTTTTTTTATATGTATTTATTTAATTAATTATTTAATTATGTATTTATATATTTATTTATTTATCTGTCTAAACAAAAATTGAAAGGTCAGCCGATGACCGTTTACATAATTTTGTTAGATGTTTGTCAATAGAAAATAAAGGGAAACTTAAAGTTCACTTAATTTAAAGGCAGTTATTGAGGTTGCTAATTAAGTAATTAATATTCAGTTCAATTAATTAATATTCAGTTCAATTAATTAATATTCAATTCGTGTTTGGTTTCGAGAACTAATTAGTCGGGCTTCTTGCATAAAATGATTTCTCATAAATTAATTTCAGAATAATTTCAAATTAATTCCAAATATCAAATCGGCGTTTCGATTTGGACCGAAACTGAAATGTTCCACTTAAGCATTTTGTTGTCATTTTTCACAAATTTTTTTAGCGCGTTCGGGATTCGGCATGTTGTAAAATGGACCATTTTTCCTAAAATATGCATCCATTAGTGACTACACATTCGTTTACCTGCCAACTTTTGTTCATGCATCCTCCATCATTATTGGATTCTGCTGTCTTTCCTTTTCGTTTTTATTTACAATTTATTATAATAAATTAACTGTAAAAATCTATAAAAGTATTCGTAAAATAGATATAATTTAATAAATTATAGATTTTTTTGACACTGGTGTTAATTTTTTTAATAGGTAAAATATAAACAAATATAATGAATTTCTATTGGCTTGATAAATGCTTATCTAATAGAATTGGATCCTTAATTTAACAATCTTGAAAATGCAGTCAAGTCTTGCTACTATGCCATACGTCGGGACCGAGCAAAAGTGGCATAGTAGCAAGAGTGGCATAGTAGCGAAGGTTTGTAAAAACGGCCTCATTTTATCAAATAAAAACGGCTTTATTTTCTCAAGTTACCTATCAGCTCAGTCTCAAGCTCTCATAATCGTTGGCAATCGCATCTCCTTTCGGCAGATCTCGTTGTCTAGCTGATCCTATGCTTGCATCACACCAGACTTGCGACCACCGCTTCAGCTTCACCCTGCACTGTCTTGAACGTGATGTCGTGGCGCTTCTCGAAATTGTCCAGCCAACCGTTCGCTTGCGTTTATTACCGAGACCGAGCGAAAGTGGCATAATAGCAAGGGTGGCATAGTAGCGAGACTTGGCTGTATTTTTAATTCACTTTTCACTGCGTTTGATTTTTTTTTATCAAATACTCTCCAATTAAATAATAAAAGATTTTAGCCAAATATATTCCCTTGTTCACCTACATAAAGAATTATACATGTATTACTTCAAGGCTAAATGTATTTCCGGAAATAGAAGAGTAAAATGAATTACGATACTAACTGTGGGAAATGGATACCTAACTGTAGACTAATTTATGACCATTCCAATAAGTGGTCGCTTTCTGGGCTCATAACTGCGTGAAGAAAGATGACAGATTTGTACTCGTCTTTAGACAATGTCTACAAATCGTAGATCAAGTGAATTTAAGCGATAAATTCTTTTAGCATCACCGAAGTCAGGAAAAGTTTGTTGCCTTGTTTTTTAACAAAGCAGTTTTAAGAACCTAGTCCTGGGCAACTGAATCAATTGTATTTCAATTTATCAAAAGCCTATTTAATGATGGTATTAGCCTTTCACTTGAATTCAAAGTAGGAGCGTGATTTGCTACAACAAAAGTTACATTGCTTTTGGCAACACGAATTTTAATTACTTTGACGAGAGGACCAAATGAGGGTTTGAAATTAGCCTCAGCCTCGAGTGATTTAAGAATTGCGAAAACACAAAGTAAAAGCAAAATCCTGAACCTTTATTCGACAATTTGAAATTTCATTTTTGTGAATTTTAATAATTTCAAAGCCTTGCGTTTAAAAATTAATCGCCCGAATGAAAATTAAAAAAAAACGCAGACGTGAAAAGAGACGCCACAGATGTGCCCAATTCTCCTCCAAGCTTAATGACACGCCAATTCGCGTTTCTTCTTTCAAAAGGTTCAGAGTTTTTTTCGCGGTTGGCTGTGCAGACGCCGGTGGAAGCAGATTGTTGAACTCTACATCCGCTCTGAACACGCAGAGAGCATGCGCAAGAGGAACAGCATCGTATTCAAGATGGTCGAATCCGAAGAAGAGTACGTCAAACAGTTGTCGACTCTTGTATCGGTCTTTCTCAGACCTTTCCGCATGTCGGCCAGCTCTAAGGTACCACCGGTATCGCACGATGACGTCAACTCCATATTTCTTAATAGGTATTACATGCTTTCAATTCATTAAGCTTTTTACTAGTTTTAAAATTAATAGGATTACGGAAACATTTCAGATTTTAAGGTTGATAAATGATGAATGTCTTAGATGGATCATCTAAGTTTAGGAAAATTTACGTTTAAAATAGATACGTAAATGTTAGAAATCTTTGCTTATATAAATTAAGCTTACAAATTTCTATAATTTAATTAATAGTGAATAATAATTCATTTAACTTTTGTCAATTTCTGTTGTTGCTTAAATGTATTTTGATATGTCCTTGAGTTTTAAAGAATCATGCCTATTGACCGTTGCCTGACATAATGAGTTTTACATGTTAACATGTTATAAAGTGTAACATGTCACGTTAAATGTTAAGTAACTCGTAGGTTAAGTTCAAGGTTGGAAGAAAATTAATTACGTTGAGAAATATTATTTCATAGAAGTGAATAAACCAAGATTCTTTATTGATCGGACTTAGGAATTCTATTCAGAGGAGGATACGATCAATTTTGGTGCTGGTTTTAAAATATTTGGAAATTTATTATTAAGTGGTTTAAATTTAAATTGTTCAGGGTCGATGTGAGAAATGAAATTAGCTTCAAGATTCTAGTGGTGAATTCAATTGACTGCATTCCGACATTTGGAGCCGTTTCGGTAGCGATCCTATTGCGTCCGATGATAAGGAGCGCTACATAAATAGAGACCTTAAATATAAGCCGCCTAGATGACGTCCATTACTAATATTTACGACTCTGCCAGTAAAGAAAAGGTGAATTGCAAACAATAGCAGATAACGATGTTATGTGAAAGGAACTGCATTGTGGAATTGATAGGCTCTTTTAAATTTATGAATAAATGAATTATTTTTAATTTCTATTCATGGAAAAGCCTTAAAGTGTGTCAAAACTATTGGGTCCGGCTTTTGACAATTCTCAAATTTGTTATTTCTGTTTATTTAAAAAATTAATTAATTAATTAAATATTAGTGTTAGTCAAATCTTTTTCAAATATTTATTACCTTCTACAGTGAAACGTTGTTGTTTCTGCATCAAATATTTCTCAAGGGACTGATGGCAAGGATGGAGAATTGGCCAACAATCGTTCTTGGTGAGTTAAGTCCTATCTGTGTTTGGGAATTGTTCGTCCAGCCATCCGTCAACGTCACTTTCGTCAGTCCATCCATCAATCCATCCGTCCATCCGTCCATCCATCCATCCATCCATCCATCCATCCATCCATCCATCCATCCATCCATCCATCCATCCATCCATCCATCCATCCATCCATCCATCCATCCATCCATCCATCCATCCATCCATCCATCCATCCATCCATCCATCCATCCATCCATCCATCCATCCATCCATCCATTCATCCATTTAAGCATTCCAATTAATAAGGATCCTCGCAAACAATTGCCTCTTAATGAAGGAAAAAGTACTCTATTGACCCAGAAATAAGCAATCGTTCAATCCTTTCCATCCTTATTGTTATTGTTATCATTACTATTGTTATTATTATTATTTTTATTATTATTATTATTATTATTATTATTATTATTATTACCGCTGACTAATATTAGACCTCTGCCTCTTTAACAAAATCCTTCACAAACACACAAAAATTGTTCAACTATCCAGCAATTCCTGGTCACCCCGTCAAATTAAGACAAAATAAATTTAGTATTGTCCTAACAAAGTACCACTTGCTCAACAGAACAATATTCGTTCTGATGTATCAACAATCTCCATATCTCATTGATATCTGGAGCTGTTCTCTTTCTCTCTCTCTCTCTCTCTCTCTCTCTCGAAGTGACTTCCGGTTTCTGATCGATTTCTAATAATTTATTAGCTGCTATTACGTATACTAATGCATATTCATAATCTGTATTTCGCCCCTCGTTTTTTCTTTGGTGATTTATTTTGCCAGAACACTGGATTTGGTTTTTTGTTCTTATCGATCATATAAGTGGCTTCGGCTCTTCGATCGCAAATTATAAAATAAATAATATATATTGTTTTTATTTGCTTTTCATGAAGCAAAGGCTAAGATAAATTTATATTAAATAGGTTTAGGTTAATAATTTACCTGTTAGGGTTGTCAGCGAAACGAGATAAATGTCTGCCTTTGTGGTCTTCTAAGGATTTCGCAGATGCAAAATCTCAATAAACTACAATTATTCGTTTTTTTTAATCATTTCCATACGTCTATAAAAACTGACAGAATCAATTCTGGAACCAATTTTCGATTTATTTTGGTCAAACACGTTTTTTTAAGTTGTTCCATCGCGAAGGAGAGATTATTTTAAAAACTATTTCAGACACAAATTGGTCTGCAATTACGCTTTAATTCGACTTAATTCATTTGTTATGATTAGAATGGCTTCTTGAGATGTCCACCCTAGAAAATATCTGAACACAAAAGTAATATCTAGTAAATGATACTAAAATAAATAAATAACTTTCACATAAAATGTTCCATAAAAATGTTTATATAAAGTCCTTCCTGTGAACTGAAAGCATTTGAAATTTCCCTGAGAAAGGCGATTCGTCCAAATTGTGTCCGAAAGTCTTAGTGAAAAAGAACGCTTGATGCGTGGAGATATTTTTTTTTAAAAGATGACAATTAATTTTTGTTTCGGGAACATATTTTCTCATATTTTTCAAAGGATAACAAAGAAAAAATATGAAAAAAATAATTAATAAATCACTCCAATCATCTCCAATTTACCTCATGATTAAAGTTGAGGATTTAAAATATGATTTTCTATTCCAATATTTTTGTTTGGAGGAATATTCAGTTGAGAAATTAAGCTGAAACTGAAAATAAGAGGATATTTTCGTATTCGGATAAGCTGTATTTCTCACCGCACGGTGATGACAGAATCTGATACATTTCTAAATTTATATTTATTAAATCACTATTTGCTAAATCCGTCAATGGATTATTAAATAAATTAAAATTAATTTTAGCTAAACAGTTTTTAATTAAAATACACGCAATATTTTAATATTTGTTGGTATATTTTCATCACATTTCCATATATTTATTGAACAATTTTGTTTTTTGTAAATATTTACCAAAGAATCTTTTTATGTTTTTGAATATTTTTTCATAAGAATTTCTGATAACGATGATGGTGACTGTTATTATTATTATCAACCAGATAAAGTAAAGTTAATAAGAAGTTAATCGTTATTGCTTGAGAATCTATTTTATTACTTTATTTCTTTATTTATTTCATTTATTTATTTCTTTATTTATTTCATTTATTTATTTCTTTATTTATTTCATTTATTTATTTCATTTATTTATTTCTTTATTTATTTCATTTATTTATTTCTTTATTTATTTCTTTATTTATTTCATTTATTTATTTCATTTATTTATTTCATTTATTTATTTCATTTATTTGTCTGAACGAGATGAAGGGTCATTCGATGACCGCTTACACAATGTAAGGTTTATGTAAGGTTTGTCAACGGAAATTAGAATGTAATTCAAAGTTCATTTAATTGAGAGGTAATTGTTTACGTTTTTAGATAAGACATAAGATTTAAATCGAGATAATTTTGAGGAATTAATGATGTCAGGGGGCCGGAGAGTTCCAGAGTTTGATGAAGAAATGCTGCCTGTGACTGATTTAACATTTCTCTTGGCGCAAGCGAAAGGATGACTACGGGTTTTGGAGGCTAGAAACGTAGTGAATTCTGGAATGTTACATTTAACAAGACTATTTTGTATCATAGGCATAACACGGATGAGGCGTCGATGTTCGAGGGTTTCGAATCCTAGTCATTGAGGTCTGCTGAAACCGGGGATGGATCTTGTGAAGTATTTTTGGACTTTGAAACTTTTGATTTTCATTTCAAGCTGCTTGGTATGTGGGCTCCAGATTGAGGAACAGTATTCTAGTATTGGTCGGACATAGGTGCAACAGGCTTTGGTTAAGATATGTTTGTTTCTCGTGCAAAATCATGTAATTAGAAGTCTGAGTCTCACTCAATGCTTTGTGAACAATATTTTTGGTTTGAGTCTTGCAAGTGAATCCATTGTCAATGAGGACAAGGAGGTCCCGGACATTGGCAGGTGGAGGTAAGGCTTGTGAAGTAATTGTATAATTACATAATGGAGTTTCTGATAAGTGCTGTCTTGATGGTGAGTTGAATGCATTTCTCAGGAGCTAGCTGTAATTGCCATCTGTTGCTCCATAACGCCAACCTGTTAATAGCTGTTTATAATATTAAAGAGTTCTGAGGAAGTGATGATTTTGAGTAGAATTTTAATATCGTCTGCAAATAGTTTAAACTTGTCGGATTTATCGGTAACATCTTTTATATAAATGAGGAAAAGTGTAGATTCGAGCACATTCCCTTGAGACACGCCACTGACTACGTCACCGTTATCGGACAGGTGGTCATTCACTTTGACTTCCTGGTTTCGTTTGGATAAAATTATTTTATTTTCATTGCGAGATGCAAAACCTGAAAATTCAGAATGTCAGGAATCGATTTTATCCGCTTTTATATCATAATAGTTTATTATGTTGAAGTTTGTACTGCATTTATTATTCAAAGGTCGAATGTTAAACTGGAAGTGAACGAATAATGTTTTAGTTTTTTTTTTATTTAAATTTTGCTCTCAAATTATAAAATATGAAACAAAAATATTAGAAATTCATGTTTATATATTTTAAATAATTGTGATGATATAATATTGAATATGTTGAACAATATGAATTAAAGTTTAAGTCGTTTAATGATATTTGCTTTATGTCATGATTTATCAAGAATTAGATAAATTTGTTCCCCTTTAAATTCAGATCTTTTCGACATGCTACTGCCAATGCTGGGCATTTACCAGGAATACGTCAGGAACCACCATTACAGTCTCCAAGTCCTTGCAGAGTGCAAACAGAAACCAGCGTTTAATCAACTGCTCCAAAGATGCGAAGAGAAACCGGTCTGCGAGGGGAGATCTTTGGCCACGTTTCTCACTTATTCTATGCATCAGGTGCGTGTTTTATTGATGTTATTTTCTTTATTTTATTTATTTAACATTTCAGCAAATGTTCTTCGTCTTTTCAAGTTAATTCATTTAATCGTTCTCTTGGAAATTTTAGAAAATCGTTTCAATTCATATGCATTTTAACTTAAATGGGATATTTAAGAATTATTGGAATAAAAACAAAAATTTTAGAAAATTTTGCTGGATTTTAAAAATCAATTTCGTATTTAATGACAAGAATCCACACAAAATCAGTAAAGCCTCTGATTGAAATCAGAGATCATCAGACATGTCATCGAGTTTTAAGCCTAATTTCTTTGAATCTTTTTTAGTCATTTTGTTTCAAATATGGGTCTTAAAAACTAAAGCTGTATTAACATTTTTAAATCGTAAAAATGTTTTTAAATAAATAAATAAGACAATTTATTTTGAGCTTAAAATATTCCTCTAAGATTGGTTAATAACACATTATGTCGAGTAATAACAGGAAATAACTTGAGACATTTACAAGCCATTTATCACTTCAGACGTGAATATTTTTTAACTTAAAAATAATTTAATCAACTGAAATTGAGTTTTATACACGATCTCGAGGCTTTCCAAAATGCCCAAAGGCCACATGCACTGCAGTTTTTGGAGGCTCGTAATCAGATAAATTTGACACTTATTCCTTCATTTTCCTGACAACATCTGGGTTCTCCTAAAGAATGAATCAAAATAAATAAATTGAATTAACAATGAAATAAATTAATTTCTTGTCGCTCTACTTCTAAACGAAAATGTGATTTTAAAAGGTCCTTTTGATGAAAAATAATTTATAAAATAATGGAATTCAAAAAAGAATGATTCTATTTAAATAATATGATTGTAAATCATGAAAGCTAATGAAGGTAGGACCGTAACATCCGACATTCAAACAAGTTTACTAAATAAAAATATAAATAAAGTAAAATCGTGCACGAAAACCCTCGACAAAGTTAACGCCATAAACTTTGACAAGTCACGAACCAATGGAGAAAGGACTCAAACGCTCGAGAAGAGCTGAGGTGAGAATAAAGATTAGAAAAAAAAACAAAGAAATAAAAGTTGATGATAAATTAAAAGCATTTGATAAATTTATAAGTTAAAGCTATTAATAAATTTAACTAGATTCTCTGAGCGAATAAGGATGTATAACCAAGATACGGCACGATGTATTGCAATTATACATGCAAAGGTTGTTCCTTTACGTAGCATCAAAAGCAAGGTATAAACCAGAGTTTAATAAATTGAGGAGCAGAAAATAAGAAAAAGTATTTCACACGTCTACAAGGTCTTCTCTTCAGAAAGACTTCATCAATTTTTCATGGCAGCTTTTGGCACCCAAAGTAGATAAAAGTGTTTGACCATTCTTTACAGCGACAATTGTCACTTGCAAAGTTCATGAAAATTTTATTCTTTTCTGCAAAACAGGAATTCCCTGTTCTCCTTTTTTGTGATGGGAAAATGGTCTGCACTCGTCTTTCAAAAGAATCACTTTGCAGTGCTTTGCTGCACAAATCCTGCTCTCTATTTCTTACCTTTTTTTTTCAAAATGGCATTTGAGAATTGAATTTCCGTTACATGAACAAATGGAACTTTATTATTATTATTATTATTATTATTATTTTATTATTTTTTTATTATTATTATTAAGAATATTCTTTAAACAGTTTTTTAGTCGCAAGTATAGATTGCTGTTGAACTAAAACGTCAGTGTTGAGAAGGAAAGGTGTTGAATCTGACAGGTTCCAAGGTACATCATCACCATCCACGAACTGCTCGCTCACACTCCTCACGACCACGTGGAGAGGAAGAGTTTGGAATTCGCTTTGGGGAGACTTGAGGAATTGTCTCAAGTGAGATGGATTCATTGTACTATTAGAAGTCACGTGAACTTAACGTGTGGTAATTAGAAATGGAGTTATTAATTAATAACAACTTGTTTGTAATTTGGTATAATTTCTATAAACATATAAATTTTAATTTATTATTATTTATTTAAAATTATAAAATTATAAATCATATATTTATTTTAATAATTACTAGAATTTGTTTTGTTATGTTCTTAAGCAATTCACTAAATAATTATTTGGTATTAACTTTTAAGTGCATTAATATTTTCAAGCAATTCAGATCGAACAACAAGAATTAAATCATTTTTATTTTTAAATTGTTAAAATAAAAATCAAATTAAATTTCGGTGCAAAACATGCGAACAGAATTTTAAACAAATTTGAAAATATTAAAAATCTCATGAAGAGACGGATTTTCGAAGGATTAAATTCAAGAGGTGTTGACTCATTCACTGTTGCTTCCTTTTCTTTGAAAAGCAGCTCTGGATACATGGCCGATCATCTTTTCACTGTGTAATCACTTAATCACATGAGTTTTTTCCCTAGCTTCAGACACAATATGTCACGAAATTAATCTCCCCGAGAAACTTATTGCACTCCTCCTCTCTTTTTTTTTTCTTGCCAAGTTTTCACGAAGCACTCGAATTAACCGGAAGTAAAATATCCGTTTCAATCATGCACGTTGACCACGTTTGGCCGCATTCATGTCACATTTTCGAGCATTTTACCACATTTTATCATGTTTCGTCGTCAAACTGCATCATAATCCCCAGTCTCAAATTAACTTTTCTTCACAGAATTTAGGAGAATATCTAATAAACTAATAAGAATGCAATAGGGGAACATAACTAAATGCTTGTGTAATCGCAGCAAAGCCTATTCACAACAGCATAATTTACGTCTTTATTACAATTCGTTGTAATATTTTCGGCATTGATTTCAGCAGTAATGATAAAAAAAAAATAATTATCTTTACATCCTAACGAAGATAATTATACATGGAACTGGCAGATCATGCAGGATGAAGTCAGCGAAACGGAGAACATAAGGAAGAATTTGGCCATTGAAAGGATGATTGTGGAAGGATGCGACATCCTCCTGGACGTGAATCAAACATTCGTCAGACAAGGTTAAAGGCTATTTTTATCGCCATAAAGAACTTGTAAACGTAAATATATTGATGTGTTTAAGTAATGAGCGAGATTTCATTGTAAATGAATTGTTCATTAATGCTATTTATTTATTTTTAATTAATTAATCAGCTATTTTAAACGAATATTTAATTAGTGAAAATCGAATTCGACCGATTCAAAGTAAGTGAATTAGGATTCCAGCAGAAAACAATTGACAAACAACGAAATAATCTTTAATTAAAGTTAAAATCAATTACCTTGAAATACAGCTAAAATACAGCTCTTTGCAAAAAAAAACAAAAAAAAACAAATCCCTAACCAAATATTTCTTATAAGCGATAATACAGCCGAAGCCACGTTAAACTGATTGATTGGCAAGAAAAGGGAGACTTGAAATTCTTGACAGCAAATTAATTTACTTGGGTCCCCTGCAATTTCGTTACAAAAAGGTTTCAAAACATTTAAAATTTAAGTTCCTAATGTTTTTTTTTTGTTTACATCATCTTAAAGCAAAAAGAAGTAAAAATGTTGTTCAAAACTATATACAATAATAATATATAAAAATGATAATAATAATAAATAACAATAATAATAATATATATAAATAATAATAATAAAATTCTTTAATCGACCAATTAAATACTTGTTTATTGAAAAAGAATCATTGCTTTAAATCTGCGTGGTTGGACGATAATAAAGCAAAACTTCGAGAACGAATTGCTCCAAAATGTCACTTGTACTGGAGATAAATTTTTCAAAAATGAAAGTGTAATTTACAGAGCAAAGGGTGAGTCTTGTATAATTTGTCTTACTTATAACGCACGGATTGCAAGCTGATCACAAGCTGATTGACTGATTGGCAGGAAACAATTTATAATTAAAAGATTTTCTTTTAATTTTAGAAATATTATCTTTGCACAATGTTTACCCTGGAACTTATTAAGTCGACCAGAGACATCTGTCGATTCCTTGGCTCAGCTTGGATCTCAATTAATGCAATTAGTTTGAAATAGAAGTCCAATCAAAGTAATTTCTCAGGATTTCAAATCTTTCTTCCTTCGGCTCAGGTAGAAAGTGCATGGAAATAAAACAAAAATAAACATCAAACAATTTGAGGTTCAAAAGCAAAATAAATACCAAATGTTTGCCGATTAATTTGTTTTCAGCTTGTAAAGTTATTACATTTATTTCATTATAATATTTTATATTACATACAAAATAATAATAATTATAATAATATGGTTATATTATAATATAATAGTTAATTACATTATTCCTATTCAATTAAATTAATTTCTTTAATTAATTTAATAATTGTTTGACGCCTTTAAACTACTATAATGCCATTTAAAGTGTTAAACTCATAAGTACGACCTATCGATGTCAAATATTCTGAATAAAATAAATTAGTCTAAATAACACAAAATATTAATAATATTAAATTTAATAAAATATTTTAAATCATCCATTTGACCTTTACCAATCCATGTAATCATCGATTCACTGAAAACATTTTTCTTTTTCTCTTTTTTTTTTGCCTCCGATTTTTATTTTTCAGAAGGCAACGAATGAAAGTTTATTTTATTTATTTATTTTTTATTTTATTTTTAAAGAATCGCTTTCATTCAACGATAGAAAGATCGAAAGGATGACCACGTAAAGTGCACGAAATGCAGGAAGCTTCGAAGCGGCGACTTCTGTGTTCTTGTTGTTCTTGTTTTTTCTTCTTCTTCTGTTTTCTTCAGGAAATTATAAATTCTTTTCTTCACCCGGCCTCAATAGAAATATTTTTTTCTCTTAAAAATCTTAAAAATGATTTATAACATTCATTGAAGCGTTTTAAAGCGTTTTCATCTCGCAAAGAGCTCGCTTCCCAAAAGCACTTTGTTAACGTCCCAAGAAATATATGCCCTGCTGTCTTCCAATTTAAAGCCAAGGCCACCGAGTTCAAATCCTGTCGTGAATTTTTAATTTAAAGTGGATCGCAGATGATTAATGGCTCCATTAAAGAGAACATTTTAAGTTTATTATTCACATTCACGACTTTCCTGTCCGCCAGCGAACGTCTTGAGTAGGATCAAATGTCTGCCATTTTTAGAATCCACTTTCGAAACATTTAAGATGCAAAATAATGTTTAAATTTTAGACACGAGGTATTATTTTAAATTATTTAAATTATTAAAGTTTACTTTAAATACAAAACATTATTTAAATTTTAGACACAAAGTATTATTTAAATTTTTGGATATAAAATGCATTCTTCGCAACATGACAGTGACAGTGAAGATCTTAAAATGGTTCAGAATGTAACAAAATTGATAAAAATTAATTTTCAAATCAATTCTTAAAAATTAAATTTAAAATAATTAAAAATATATATATAATAATAATAATAAAATAAAATAAATATTCTGACAGGAAGTCTGGTACAAATCATGAACGATAAAAATAAATCAACTTTGGGTCGTCTCGGTGTCCCTTTCAAAGAAACAAAGAAGGAAACCGTGAGGCAGGTGTACTTGTTCACCTACCACCTCATGCTCACCACCAGGGCGTCCAATGGGAGATTGCATCTTGTTAAGGTTAAAAATAGATGGAGGTCACGTCAGGTTACGAAGTATCATTATACAAAGGCTTTTATTCTTCCTGTTACTTGCATTTCGTTTATCTTTAATGTATCATTTTTTACGTATTTGTTTATATAATTGATTATTTAATTATAATAAGGAATGATAATAAATCAATTATAATATATAATGACCACTAATTAATTGTATAATTAATTGGTTAATTAGTCAATTACATAATTAATTATTTATTTGATTGGATATTTGGTTGATTGTTTGGTTGATCCTATTTTGTTTCTTTGTACAGAATCGTTTGATTTTATTTCAATTTATTTTTTTATTTTTTTGCCAAAAAAAACAGAAGCAGGTGAAAGTCATTTATTAAAAAAGAAATTATTTCGATTTCGGAAGTGAATATGTTTCACCCAAAAAAATTATCATGCTAGTAGAATAGAAAATTATTATTATTATTATTATTACAATTATTATCATTATTATTATTATTATATAATTTCTAAATATTTTTATTTCACTTTTTTTTTAAATTTACATCAGCCCATTAATATCTAATATGTGTCAATTTCCAGAACTTCGGAAAAATTCCGTTAATTGATTGTACATTGATTGAAGAGCCATGGGCTGATGATGACGACTGTGAGGATTGAAATTGTGTTTTTCGAATATTTTTAAGAGTTATTATAATTACGTTATTCACATATTCACTTACTAACCTCATAAAACTTATTTATTTAATTAATTATTTGTTTAATTATTAACTTATTGATTTATTATTATTATTGTAATTATTATTGTTATTATAATTATAATTATTATTATTATTATTATTTATGTTAACTTATTAACTTAATTATCTGCCATAACATTTTATTGATACAATTAATTAATAGTTTGTTCGCTTAATTACTTAATTGTTCATTAATTTACTATTATTGTTATTATTAAACTATTTGCCAAGACTTGTTTATTTATATAATTAATTATTTGTCTCCCTTATAATGTCTCCCTAGCCTCCTCTTACGACAGCAACTTGAGTCTGGCCAGTCAGGCATCGACCCAAGTGACGATTCCTTCCGAATACAACAACTTGGACTTCCGAATCCTTGTCGAATCCAGGAATGGACCACCGATGACCGTCAATTTGGTGGCTTCAACGATGCAAGAGAAGTCTGCCTGGTGCAGTGACATCTCTCAGGTGATTTGCTTTCAACTTGTTGTTGTTGTGATTGTCGTTGTTGTCGTTGTCGTCATCATTGTTGTTGTTGTTGTCGTCGTCGTCGTTGTCGTTGTTGTTGTTGTTGACGGTGATCATATTTTATTTAAGTTATCATACTTTATTAACTGATAATAAGTTATCAAATTGGACTTAATTGTAAATTGAATCCAATTAAAAGATCATTATCATGACCATCGCAGTGCATCGAGAACCTCCATTACAATGAACTTCTGTACTGCACACTCAGCGACTCATCATCGGTAACTCTTCCTCAATCGATGAGGTGAACCTGTTGACCTATTGACCTGTTGACCTAATGACCTATTAACGAATTCTACTTTTAATCGTTATCAAATTGGGGGTTTTTCCAATTAAAATTTATTTCGAGGGAATTTTATTTGCAATTGAATGTGCTTTTAATGAAAACTTCATTAATAAATAATTTGATAAATAAATTTAAATAATAACTATATAATTAAAATATAATTTAAAATAATTTAATAAATAATTTAAATAATAATCGTCGGGTTTTGATGTATTTCATTGCAAAAATAATTTTTGATGCAATTAACAGCATTTTAATTATTAATGTCGCAAAAGGGATATTAAATATTTAAAGAATGGAATATTATTATTATCTCTAAGTACTTGAAAGTGCGCGTTGTAATCGAATTCAACCTTGTAATGGGTTTCCTTCACCTCCCATCCTTCCATCATTTCTTCAATTATTCATCATTTCAGCTAAAAATCCATTTGGAGATCAACTCGGAAAGCAGAGATGGACTTGAAGATGTTGTTGTTGTTGCTGTCGTCGTTGTTGTTGTTCGAAATAATAATAATAATATTATTATTTAACATTTATTGTGGTCTTACTATTGGGTACCGATTTATCGAACTTTTAATAATAGTTCAATTTAAAGGTAATGTAAACTTAATAAATCGTCCTAAAATTATTTTTTAAATTTAATTTAATATAAATTTTTAATTTTAATTCTCGGTTTTTTTTTAATTTTAATTCTCTGTTTTTTTTTATTTTTAATTGTCTGTTTTTTTTAATTTATTATTTATTAATTTATTATTGAAATTCGATTATGAGGGACCTGTGATCGTCCAAAGTCTTCTTCTTTTTTTTTTTTAATTCAACTTTCGATCGGATTTAATTAAATTTTAATTTCAAAATTAAAAATAAAATAAAATAAAAACAAAGTTAATTGATCCGCGGTACAAAAACATGGCTACGAGATCACAAACGATTTTGAAGATATGAAATGTTTGTCGTGACCGAATTATTGAACCTCAACACAGGTGGCGCTGTGCTATCAACAAACTTTGGAACAAAAATTCTTTCGTTTCTGAACCAAATGTCGGACATAAATTAGACTCTTACAAAGTAGATTATTTGTAAACTATAATTATGTAAATTTACACTTATTTATACGATTACATGATTTATATGTAATGTAGGTAATAATTATTTAAATTTATTTATTTTTATTTTTATTTTATTAAAAAATATATATAACATAACATATACATATAACACATACATATAATATATAACATATAAAATTATATTTTTTTAAAATGTTGAACTGTTGAAATGTTGACCATCTATGAGATTGGTCTATCGGCGGTCGAGGGGTTAGAGAGGAAAATCAATCGGCACACCAGGACATGGCTGGGTTTACCTCCAGCATTGTCGTCGGTTGCCCTCTACAGCAGGAGCGCGAGCCTTAGACTGCCACTTAGGTCCATCGTGGAGGAGTACAAACTCTCCAAAATCCGAACGCAGTGGATGCTCAATAACTCCGCGGACAACAGGATCCGTGAAGTTAATCCACTGCTCAGATCTGGAAAGAAGTTCCGAGCGCAGAAAGAGATCGACGAGTCAGTAAATGTACTGATGTTCGAAGAAGTGAGAGGTCCTATCCAGACAGACCGTCACGCAGTGATGGAACCACTTCAGGCGGAAAGAGGAACAAGATCGAGTCACAAGGAAACATCTTCGGATGCCACAGCGAAAGTGAGTGCAGCGACGAAAGCCAACGAGAGCTTTCAGTAGTCGCTCCAGTCTGGCACGTGATGGCATAAAGAGGCCAATGAGAGCCTTCCAAAGCCTAAGTTTCGAGTCCGCACAATGGAAACCGACAGGCCCACCCCCGGAGAACGTCAGGGGTTTCAAAGGGCCGAAACGTTCGAAGATGGGGGACCTTCTCTGAGGATCCCTGTCGGAAAGCTCCGAGGAGGAGTTTCCAGCATCTAATATATAACATATAAAATTATATTTTTTTAAAATGTTGAACGACTCCGATTGAATTTCTACGAAAAAAGGTCCAAAAATGTCGACCAACAAATCTTGGAAAGTAAAACTCGACTTTCAAAGGAGTTTCACTTGTTCGAAAAAACGTTGAAAAACAGCAAACTTTTTAGACTTTAAAAATCTTTACGCTCTGAAAATTTGATGAACGTTCGCCTTGAATTATTCTTGCTTCTCGAATCGCAAAAGTCATGAATTTAAACGTTACTCGGCCTTTAAGCTCAGATAGTAACTGTTGCTTCATTCGAACTGAATTAATTCATTAAATTATCATTAGTAATATAGTTAAAATAATAATAATTATTATTATTTAACACTTAAGATAAAATTCGTGAGTAATCTCAAGAAATAATTAATTGCTGTAAAATGTCTTTAATATTGAATTTTTTTATTCATAAAAGATGTAAGGTCTTCTGTCTCCCTGACACCTCAATTCATCCAAGATTTCTTCCTGAAGTTCTTCTCATCCATCACAAACCCGACACCTTCCTTGGGTGCCTTCTGGTCCCTCTTTTCGTTTCATTTGAAATCACAAACTTTAGCCATGATTGAGTGGCCGCCTGTCGTAGTTGTCGTTGTTCTTGTAAAGTTTTAACTCGCAGTTGTTTGTCGTATTTCGGTTTGTATGTGTGTTTGTTTGTTTATTCATTTGTTTGTTATTTTATAGTTGTATAAAATAAAATCGGCATTTATGTTTAAGAATCGATTGCATTTGTGGGACGGGTAAAATTCTAAATTGTGAATTTAAAGTCTATAAATTTTGGACTTCCGCTGAATAATTTATTTTATTTATAAAAATTATTGTAGAAATTAGTTTCTTTTTCCTCAAAAATTTTAAATGCGAAATAGATGAAAATTTTTAAAATGTTTAGCATTTCGTTGTCCAATGAATGTCCTTGCAATGACAGATGTGATCCGAAACTCTTCAAAGACGATGTGGACATCAAATTCTCGAGATCCCTTAATTCCTGCAAAGTTCCTCAGGTGAAATTCATCTTCATCGCGTCAGAATTTCATAAAGTCATAAAAGAGGCTTTCCTGCTCGTTGTCTTTTTACTTCTGAAAGCGAGTTAATTGGCATTCTGCGATTATAACAGTTTATTAAAAATGTCATTTGCTCGGTCGAAGAAATTATGCTTGTCAACGAGATGCCAGTGTTTTTTAAGGCGCCAATGTTTGAAGATTCAAGGCTCGAAGTTTGTACAAAGACACGGCAAACATTCGGTGCAATCCAGACGTTATTTTTTTAAATAAAGACACATTTTCGAGCAAATATTCAACTTTTTTTGGTGCAAATGAGAGAAAATGTGGAGCTGTGCAAAGCCGGTTTCAGGTGTTTAATTTGTTGGGCAATTTGAAACAAAAGTAGACGAACTCCAGTTTTCAATGGTGATGAAAATAAATTGTCCCAAAGGAAGCATCAAATTTTTGGCGCAGACATTATGGCCACGCGACCATGGATTTTATTTTGCAGCCGCTCTCTCAATCAATTAATTAACTTACAGCTGCTAATGACAAACGGCTTTTATTACTTTGCAATAATAATATACAAAACTATAAAATCATTTCACACCATTTTATTGATATCCGATGGGAGTAATCTTTAAGAGGCTCGAATAATGGAGAAATGCGATTTATTAATATTATTATTATTATTATTATTATTATTATTATTATTATTATTATTATTATTATTAATATTATTATTATTATACACATTTTTCCTGCTTCTTCTCGGTCTCACAGTCGGTGATGAATGAATGCTGCTCTCAGCGATTCATCCAAGTACTTTCCGAAGAATGTGGGCAGTGCCCAGTAAGGAGATCTTCTGAATCTCCGAAGTCTTTGGTCGTCCTGGTATCAACTCTACATACTTTGTAAAGTCTTTTCTTAGCGTTCTGAGCGCTCCTACAATTACCGGAACGACTTTAGACTTCACGTTCCACATCCGGTTGATTTCAATCTCCAGGTCCTTGTATTTGCTAATTTTTTCAGCTTCTTTGAGCGCGATGTTCTTATCATCCGGGACTGAAACATCGATTAGCAGGCAAAACTTGGATCTCCTGTCATGGATGACAATGTCAGGTCTGTTGGCCAATATTTTCCTGTCCGTGATAATCGCATAGTCCCATAGAATGGTGCAATCTTTTATATTCGTCACACTTTGGGGCGTGTGCTCGTACCATTTCTTTGGAACTTCCCATCCTAGCTCACGGCATACAATCCAGTGGATGTAACTGGCCACCTTATTATGTCGGTGCAAATATTCAGTTGCTGCTAACACAGTGCAACCCGACGTTATGTGGCTTATCGTTTCTTGGCAAACCTTATTATTATTATTATTATTATTATTATTATTACTGGCGTTTGAATTTTTACCTTAATTAAACCTTAGTAATTCTGGTCGAACAAAGTAATTAGTTTTGATTGATTTCTATCGAAAGATTCTTTTGAGAATTAAGATTTAATTAATAATTAGATGAGAATTTCAACTCGAACCAACTTACAGATTCGACACGCCTCCGTCGAACGTCTCTTGGATCGTCTGACTGACCTGAGATTCCTGAGCATCGATTTCTTGAACACTTTCCTCCTGACTTACAGAGTCTTCACCACTGGTTCCATGGTCGTCGAAGCACTCAGAAATGTCTACAGGAACCCGGAATGTGGAAATCTCGACTCCATACATTCAGGAGCACAAGGAGCAAACAGGTTCCAAATTGATGTCATTTCAATGTATTCAATTTCAAATTGTTCACGTTGAATAAAGATTCAAGTTAGATTAAAGTTACTAAAACAATACTTTATTTGGAATATTTTGAAATTAATATTTTTTAATTCGATTCAAATTTTTAAAAAATATTTATTTACTTAATTTTTAATTTATTTAATTAAGACGACCTCGTAACATTAACTCGAAATCACAATTTAAAACGAAAATAAGCATTCAACCTCTTAATGTTTGCCAAGTTGACGCAGCATTTTCACTTCCTATTAACATCATTTGTAACAACATCACAAGTTCACACGTCATTAAATATCTTTCCTACTAGCATAATTATAGATGAATTTAAAAATAAATAATAATAAATTCCAAAGGCAATCTTCTGACAACGAAGACTCGAATGAATCGAGTCCCTTATCAGCAGAAGGTGCTCCTGAGAGCTGCAAAAGTCAATACGACATTTGCCCTCAAACTCAGCACAGAATCTCAGTGGCATCGAAACAATCGCGGAAGACAAGTTTAAGAAGCGAAGGTCAAAAGAAGGGCGTGACCTTTGAAGATGACCCGACGCAGAAAATTGAATTTCACCAGGCCTTCAATGGTATCTATTAATACCTCTTGTTCGTTTATCGAAGCGAATTGTATAAATACCGCAATTTGTTTTTAAAATCTGATTTGATCTAGATTTAAAATTCTTTTATAAGTCTGATTTAAAAAAAAATGTATTTACTTAATTTTATTTAAAAGTTATTTGTGTCACTTATTGTAAAATTAATTCGGTTCGGTTCTCGTTTAAAATATAGTATATAAGTAATACTATTTTTGCATTCTAATTTTTTTTTCTTATTGTTGTAAAATGATGTAAAATGAAATTAAATCTGTTCGAAACCCAATCAAAGCCTACGATCAGCAAGAATTCATGGATACTATCAAGTCAGACGGATTTCTCCTGCCCAGGCCACCCAAACTCGCTCCAATAGCTTCTTTTGAAACGCTATCTGAGAGCATAGACCTTCAAATTGATGACTTCGGAGAGTTCGATGTCAAAGTGGAATCAAAAGCCAGAGATGATGCTGTGAGATTGTTCCCTTTCTTCCAAGACACGTCATAGAATTAATTTTATCTTGCATCTTTTGACGTGTTTATTTTTGTCTTATTTTGTCCGATTGTCTTTGACGGGCGTAGTTTATTATTATTGCCTTCGCACACATCCTTTTGGAGATTTGCTCTCTTAAAATATTTGAGTGGACTAATAAATAAATAAATATCACGTATGGTTTCAGTTTTTGTCACGTTTCTTTCATAAATTTTTCTGAAAAAGTCAGAAGAAAATAAACAAATTTTAATCTCATAGGTTACTCAAAGACCATTCAGAGAACAAGTGGCTAAGCACAGCCTCATGCCAGCCACTAATCTCCAACACGCCGTTTCAGTCCCTGAAATCATTGGAATCGATGAAGATGAAAGACGTGGCGCTTCAAAAAGAACTTCATCACCTTTCCACAATGCCATGTCTCTACTCAACATCCCTGATAAGTCGTGTGCAGTGGCAAGGGGCTCCTCCTCTACCCTGGTACCATCTCCTCAATCTCCGGGTCGTGAAGAAAGGAGAATGTCGAACCAGGAAGACAAAAAGAAATGGAAATCGTCCCTAAATAATTTGGAATTAAAAATAATTTTCGATGAACTTCCATCTCAAGAGAGAGATAATTCTGCGAGAAACAGATTGATCGGAGTCATACCTCCGTCGGTTTCTCCTTTGTACGCTTCGAGATCGCATCACATGAGAAACAACATTCTGAAACCCAGTTGCGAGAGGAACATTTTGGTCGTCTCGCCACATCGTCTCCAGAAATCTCACGATTTTTTCTTCACTTCCTCGACGAGAACGCACCACCAGATCGATGCTTTGGCTTTGTCGCCTGCATCAAGTCCCACTTTCGGCAAGAGTTCGTCGTTCAACCTCCTCAGAAGACCGAGATCAACTTCTCCCTCCATTTTCGACTGGCAAGGCGCTGCCGAACAGACTTTCGTTCTTGAAGAAGCGGATCAAAAGTCTGCCGAGATAAAGGTAGAAAGTGGCGACGCAAAAGATGGAAACGGGTTCACTTACGGAGGGACGGACAGCAGCACGAGCGACGAGGGAGACATCTGTGGAATGAAGAAATTGTACGAAGACGTTCCGACGAGCGGCAGTTTGGTCACGGCAATTCAGGCATCAAAGTCATCGTTCGTGTCATTGACGAAGACCATTCAACACATTGCAACACAACTTCTCCCCAGTTCGTCGCCGTCAAAAAACGGACAACCCAAAATCGTTCATCAGCCCCTTGAACCGAGTGTCCAGAAGACGGTGGAGGCTCACGTTCCGACGAGAAAAATCTCCAAGATCGAGGTTTCACCGGCCACTGCGTTCATCCAAGTTCCGGGCGCTTTGAAGGCGGTTGGTCCTTGTTCTCATCCTAGGTCTGCTTCTACTTCGGCAGCTTCTGGAAGGCCACAGAAACAGCCTCACAAAGTCGCAGGAAGCCACTCCAAGAGAGAATCTATGCCCAACATGCCATCGAGTTCATACCACCCTCAGCACCACTATACCTGTTGCCGCCAGCACAGACAGTCGTTGGCAACGACCCCGATTTATCCTAAGGACTCGAGACAAAGTTCCATATCCATTAAACCAAGAGCAGGTGACAATCTTATTGTGCTTCTGTTAGAATTGGAATGGAGCGCAGGAATATGAAACAATAATCATTTTAAACGGAATTAAGCAACTAATTCCGTTAACAGTACCAGTGGTTCTCATTTCGCTGAAAGAAATAATGAAAATAATGAGGAAAAAAACGACAAAAAAGCTAATTATGACAGTAATTTGTAAGATAAAAACCTGCGTCTGTTTGAATGGCTCATTAAATGTGTATGGAGACAACATTTAAAATGTTTGCAGACAGCGCCGAATACAATACGTATTACCAACGACTCTGAGAATATAATATTAATATAATTTCGCGATATATCCATCGTTTCATTGTCATGTGCAAATATTTACATTGCAATCAACTCGAGTTTAATTGAGTCGAAAATAAATTATTTTGAGGCATAATTTGTAATAATTATCGTCTTAAAAGTTGCACTCATTGATAAATTAATGAAACATTCGATGAACTAGCAAAGTACAGCATATCAGAGTCTGACCAACCACCCTGTTGTCTCTCAGCAAGGAGCAGCAGTTGTGCCACAGTCCCCGAAGGACTTTCTCCACAAACCAAGGCAGGAATCGTCGTGACATCATCGAGAGCTTCCAAGAGAAGGTTTCGATTGAATTTTTAATCCCAAAGTCCGAGGGATTATTTTTTATAAAAGTCAAAGTTTATTTTGAATATTTACGATCTGTTTAACCGCTCAATCGAGCAATATAACTGACAGACAGATAAAGAAATTCGAATAATCGAATGCTTGGTAAAGTTTTTTTTTTGAAGAGTACATAAACTTGTAAGAACAAATGTCCGTCATTGTCCTTCAATCCAGGTCAAGTTCCACGGCAGCTGCTGTTGCATTTGCAGTGGCCACGGCAGGTTCTGCTAGCATCAAAGAATATACGCTGAGATCTCTGGGACTTTATCCCGGCCAAAGTTGGTTTAATCTCGACAATAAATTGCAGCACGGCGTTTTAACTATAACTTAACTAATAAATGGCTATTTAAAACAAAAAAATCAATAATTAAGTTCATGAATAATTGTGGAAATTGAACTTCGATCAGATGCTGCAGAATTGAAGCAATTCATTGCCAGCAGAAAACGAGAATCAGTCATCAGTACTTTTGCAACAATGAGGGTTTTGAACGTACTCAGGCAGTGGGTCACCAAACATTACAAGGTATTTTATTTGAGTTAATAAAATGGATAATGTTAATAAATAATATATTCTTAAATTCAAGTTATTACGACAATGCGCCATTGCTGGCGGTGATATGATGACCAAGGCAATTATAAGTGAACTTATAAAAAGCCATAATGTACATAATGTGAATTATGTGAATTTATTATGAATCTAGATAAATCTTTAACAAAAAGATCTCCACTCGGGTCTCCACTTGCACATGAATGAATTTCCAATACTTTTGTCATCAAACAGAAAAACAACGTATAGTTGTAGATAAATATTGTAGAAATAACAGAAATGACTTATTCCAATCTAATAATTCTAGAAATAAATATTTCTAATCGATCCAAAACATCAGGACTTTGAAATGGATCAGGATTTAAAGGAAAACGTTAACGAATTGCTAGAGGAAATGATGGCTAACTCTAATCTTCTTCCGGTGGAATACAAAATCGCCAATGCAGTCTCAATGGCACTAAACAAAGAAGAAAGTCTGCCAAATCAAAGGGAAACTTTGGCCATGATCCTAACTCCTCCTGAGGTTACCGTCCTCTTTTTAAATCTCGTGAATAAATTAATAATTAATTTACATTCTAATCAATTCAGGGCATTGTAATGCAGAATTTTTTTATAAATATCTTAATTGGACTAATTAATGTTTACGTATTCAATCAAACTCTGAGCAGGTAATGAGGTATCGTTACCATGGATCTTACAGATTAGCATTGGAAGCGTCCACATTTAACTCAAAGATTTCTATAAATATTATGGTTTATTTTGACAAAGATTAGTTGATTAGTAGATTTATTAACCATTTTTTTATCAATTTATCAATTACCGTCCAACTCGCAACACGAAGATTTGCCAACTTCAGAGGTGGTGAACCCATTATGCGGAACTTATTCCCACTATTTGCGAATTGTTTGCAAACACGACACAATACAAATGCTCTGGTCGTAAACAAGGCACCCGTATGAGTTGCTTGCACGAGAAAATGTCCAGAGATGACAAAGCTGGTTCCTATTCAATAAAGCCAAAAATAATGTCATGAATAGTAAAGTCTTAAGCTTGTACATGTTAAATGTATACATGTTACGTCTGAATATCAATAGTTTTACTGAATGGCTACTTTTGATCGGCTTTTATGATTCAATTAATTATACGATTTCAAATTAATATGTTACAGGAAATGTCAGAAGATTCGTTTGACAGCCTCGCAGCACTTGATATTGCAGAGCAGATGACTTATCTTGATCACAAGATCTTCATGAACATAAGTGTCGAGTAATTAGTTAAACGTTATTCCATAAATCATGCTGTTCCTCGAAATTAATAATAATTATCGTAAGAGGCAGACAAAAACGTAGGCACAAAGAACTGCCATTCGTTCGAGCCATGGCAAAAAAAGGTAGCATTCACAACCTCCCCTGGAAGACGGTGCTACATAAATGGTCTAAGGGACAGTAATCATTAAACTGAAATGTTTTAATATTAAATATATTAAAATTTTGGTATTATTGTTTTGCAATTTAATATAAATAAATAATATAAAATTATCATAAAAGTGCTATATAATAATATAACATTTTAGACGGCCTTAGGTTTATATTACTTTAACCTAACTTAATTAAGGGTTAATATTCAAAATTGTAATAATTTGGCGAATGAAATCCAGGGAACTATTAGGACAGGCGTGGATGAAGATTGAGAAATCCAGCAAGGCTCAGAACGTTTTGCTTGTAACTAAGCGCTTCAATGAGGTTATAATTTCGATGATTATTTGTAAGTAAATATTTTCAAATTTCCAGAAGGCTGTTTCAATTTAATAATCCTTTTTTGTGCAATTTTCTTGCTTTTTTTCTTGTTATTTATCATGCAAATAGAATTTTTTCGTCTTCTCATCAATCTTGCCTAAAATATTCTGATTAGTTCCAAGAATAATTTCTGATGATAACAATCACTTATTAAAGTAACTACCTCTCATTACTTTGAAGTTGTTTCCAGTTTATTTCAAAGAATCACTTTTCTTCCAACCAAGCTTTTATAACTTCTTTTTGGAACTTATTTTCTAGTTAAATTTCACTTGTTCGTAGCGCCTTTCTTGGAATAATCTTGCAAGGCCATGTTTGGACATCACATGCAAAATTTGGACATCATTTATAATTCAATTCGCTCATTCATTCATAATGCATTCTGCAGATGTTTCTCTTTTATGTCCAACAAAGGAAAACTTTGCATGGCAAAGTAATTCAACCCTTCTTCGTTTTTTCAGGCCTTGATTAGACTTAAGCTTTCTACATTATTTACACATCTTTAAGCCTCTCGGAGGGGTTAATTAGCGAAACAAAAGTAAGAAAAATAAATGAACATTTCAGAAGCACTTTGACTTCATTTCATGGCATGAGACCGCTTTTTAGAAAAAAAAATTTACAAATAATAATTTTTATTGTGTAAAGTTACACAGTAATGTGTCACGAAATGACTAGTACCTCAACCCAAATCCCAGGCCAGCAGATTGGTAGTATCTGAAATAATCAGAAGACAAACAGTGGCAGAAAGGGCAGCTTGTATAGAAAAATGGGCAGCAATTGCAGACATTTGCCGTTGCATCAACAACTTCAATGGCGTCCTTCAGATTTGTGCGGCATTCGTCAACAGCTCCATCTACAGACTCAGAAAGACTTGGGAAAAGGTTCCAAAACAGGTTCCAAATTGGATTTTGCCTTGAAATTTTGAAGACATTTCGTTTCAAGAAGCTTCTGTTGTCTTTAGACTTCGTAGGAAGGAGGCAAGAATTTGAATTCACGTGAAATGCATGCTTGTCTTAAAGCAAAAGGACTACCATTTTGTGAATTGAACGTCTCCAATGTTACGTAAATGTACTCATGTGGATATTAAAGTGTAAAGGATTATTAATATGGTTATTATTATTGCTATTATTATTTTTTTTTACATTTGGTAAAACACTGCACTACTGATATCTATTCTTCTCTTTCACTTATTAAAAAATTCATGAAATAAAAAGGCCAAGTTTTATTTCTTGCTCTGTTGAAAATCTTTTCAATTGAAAATCTTTTACGAAACACGCCAATGATTAATTGATGACCTTCAGACAAAACAGATGATCGACAAACTGCAGAATCTGGTCTCAGCTGATGGAAGATTCAAAAACATGAGAGACGCTCTCCACAGGTGATGACTTTCTTGTTATTATTTACGTTGTTATTTTGTTATTTTGTTATTTTTAGACATAGTTAGCCACCATCGGTCAAAATATTTTGAATATTTTTACTTTATTATCATTTATTTGCTGGTTCTGTTTAGTGGAATCTGGCTCGACATTATCACACTCAGTCAAGTGTTTATGTTTTATGTTATAATCTGACCAGGTGCGATCCACCGTGCATACCATACCTGGGTATCTACCTGACAGATCTTTCCTTCATCGAGGAAGGAACTCCAAACGTAACTGACAACGGACTCATAAACTTCTCCAAGATGAGAATGGTTGCCTATCTACCAAATACCAATACCTAGTCGTTTGTGATTTCGCATGCTTAACTCAACTAATTAATTGTCCTGCTTTGGTGATTTATTTTATTTAATAATAATAATAATATCTGCAAAGGAAAATAGCCACTTACTAATAGGTTTACTAATAGGTCAACTTTTCCGTTCACGTGTGAAACTATAGTTAACATGAAGGAAAGTTTAATCACACGGTTGAACGTTGATGGTTGCAGATAGCTCACGTGATTCAAGAAATTGAGTCATTCCAACAAACTCCCTACAAGATCGAATTCCAGCAAAGAGTGAGGACAATAAGTTATATTTTGTCATTACATTGTATTGCATATTACACCGTATTAATTTTATATTAATAATTTTGCTAATAACATTAATTATTAATATTGATACCAATTACCCAAATCTAATTTTTCTCCTTAAAATAGCGATAAAATTTGATAATATATTAAGCAGGTCATAAAGACGTTTCTGTTAAAGATAAAAGTTATTAGTCAATAGACTAATTTAAAATACTCGAGGTGGCAGACTATTTGTTGGACACCAGACGGCTCATAGATGACGACCAAACATTCAAGTCTTCTCTCCAAATCGAACCTCGTCCGATGCGACTGTCAATCGTGGGATTAGGACTCATGGGTTGAAAGTTTGAATTCCAATTTCTCAATCCATCCCCAAACCTTTTCATTCTTCAACATATTTTATTTGAACGTAGAATTGTGATCGTGAGTTATAAATATCATAGAATATGGTTGTTTTGTTTTTTGTTGTTGTCTTTTTTTTGAGTATTTTCTCGGCTGTTTCGAAATGCTCAAAAAATTTATTTTTTGAACGTTTTCCAGTTCGACTTTGTTTCCATTTTTGACCGCTTTTTTCTCCATTTGCATGTTTTGTGCAGCAGTTTCGTCAACATTTTGAATCGTCGGTGCCGTGACTTGTTATGCACGCAACGAATACGCCCCGGTTTACTGCGTATTCCGAGATTGGACGAAAGTACTTTAAAAATATTTCCATATCCCGTTCTTGAAAGTTGCAGAATTATTTCTTTACAACGAGATGTAATTATTTTCGTGGTTGTTTATTTTTTCCAATTTTTACAGTAATAAAAGGTGGGGTAGGTTGGCAAGATACAAAAAAGTAGTGGTCGCTCGCGATGGGAAGTATTGAGCAAAATACGTTGAAATTTACAAAAAAAATTCGAAAGTTTAACTTGATGTTGAAAGTTTATTTATTAAAATTCTCGAACTGGCCGATATGGTTTATGAGGGCGTCAGACATTTGCTTTCGAGTAGCCATTATGCCTCGAATTTTGGACACATAGTTGTGAAAGGGCTACAAAATTATAATTACTATTAAAGAAAAAGTAAAGTTTCAGATTAAATGCATGCTGTGACAATAGAATATTGATCATCTGTATCTGAGTGCAAACAACGAGCACATTATTAAATACCTGCAGGCACATATATCCAAAAGAGGACTAAAATCAATTAAAAAAACTTTTCAAACGTATTAATATCACTTAGCACCTAGTTAGCATCACTTCCCTTATCCCTTATTAGCCTCAAAAAAATTGTGTTAAGTTATGTCCCCACACATGGTGGTGATGTTTACAATGTGCTAAGTTCAGAACCCAACTTGCAGTAGCACAAGAGACCATAAATACAGAAAAGGGCTTGTGACGATATACATGTGAGACTGTGCTACATAAATTGAGTATGCAGTAATATGGAAATAACTACCATTTGTCCAGTACGGAGTTTCATGAGCAAATCGATTTCTTCCCTGCACAGCTGAGTCACGGAATCGAGATGTTTCTCGTGGGCGTTTATGAGCAGAGACCTTCATGTGAAAAATTATATTTGTTTTGTTTAGCAACTATTAAAAAAATATTGAATATAAAAATGGAAACAGTAGCAAATGAATGAGTATTCTTAATAATTATAACAAATAAGTGAGGTGGTTAGAGGAAATTATTAAGCAAGGGGAAAAAGTTACATGGCTGCACGAGTTTTAAAAATGAAAATAAATATAAAAATATAGAATAGCAAAATAATTATAACAACAAACAACAGAAAGTAGACAGCCTTCAAGTTGAGACATGGACTGCTTAACTGACAAAAATCCTCTACAAAACAAACAAGTTCGGGCTCAAAAGTTGATGAATGCAAAAGAGAACGAAGCTACTTTTGGCAGAACGTCATCAGTTTCATTTTAAAATTTGAAATATGCTCACTCGTTGTTCAGCACGTAGTTTAATGGAGACTTAGGCTTGACTGCATTCTGTCCATCAATAATCGAATTGGAAGCATTCAATGAGGGGTCGGACAATAAATCCCTATTATTCGACGAGTCGTCGCTTTTGTTGGGCTGGTTTGCGTAGGCGTCCGGGAAGAACTTCCTCGAACTATCGCTGGAATTCCTTTTCGAGGTTTCCACAGTTTCTGACTCGGCGCTTTGTCGATTGACGTTCTCCTGATCCAAAGGCCTTTGTGGCAGTTCCTTACTTTTGGCAATGGCCACCTTCTTTTGTGAATTGAGAGGCAGAGATGATCCCCTTTCCTTGGAGTCCACTTTGTGTTTTTTCCGAACGTCGGTCTTGCTGTCGCTCAACTTGGGACTTTTTCTGTGACTTCTGTCGTGAGGGGATTTGGGTTTCGCCACATGAGAGCTTCGAAGCAAAAAGACCGTTTGAGAGTCTTTGTGCTCTTTCATCCGATAACCTTGAAGTTTTTTTAGAAAAACCTGAGGATTGGTGCCAAAAAAATTGGCAATTAATTTTGTCTCCCTTTCTGGAATTATTTTCTCGTATTTGTAGTTTTGAGAGCTGCCAGAACGACTCGGTTGTGATCGGCAGTTTCTCTCGACCGTCAGGGACTTGTCGGACTGAGGACACATGAAGTTCCGATTGTCGTACTGATTTCTTTGCTTAATCGACTTTTGATTTGCGAGCTGGTTCTCTGCAACCTCTTTTCTGGAAGATTTTCTTTCCTTCTCGAGCCGATCATTGCCCATTTCATTCCTGTACCTTTCCACCCCATCCGGATAAGTTTGGGAATTTTTCTCGCTCTCTTTGACAACGTTTTGAACAAACTTCGTAGGGTGCTCGTTGGAAAACGTGGAAGATATGGTCTTCGTAGGAGTCGTTAGGAACTTGTTGTCGCTGGGGGAAAGATTGGAGGTCGGAGGATCTATTTCGGTATTACTCATGCTAGAGGCATTTCCGATGTGAAGGAGAAAAAGCGGGGAACGAATGATCGAAGAGCAGACGGCAGGACTGTCATTGCAGGTTCTCGACCCTTGGTCAGGATTCGCTTTCGAAGGAGGGGAAGGAGACGGATTGGAGGTCAGAGGAAAAGAGTTCTCCGCCTCCTTGAATTTCTTGGATGTCGGCCTCTGCATTTTCTGCTGCGAAGCTTTTTTAAGTTCCTGGACTCTGTCACAAAAATAATTAATTTAAATATTATTTTTGACGATTCACAGCAGTAGCAACATGAAAAGATTGACAACTGCAATGTTTTAATTAATTAAAAATTATTAAGACAAGAGAAATTAAATAGCAAATAAATCTTTTAGTACTTTCTTTAAAATAAAGCCGTAACAAAATTTTTCTTATAACAGCAGCAATGCCATTATCATAAATTTGATAGTAAATAATTAATGAAAGTTTAAATTCTTAAATCTTAATAAACAATATAACAAATATACAACTTAATATATATATATATATATACAATAGTATATCCGCTCAGGAAGGAAATTCAGAGCCCAGGAAGAAATTGAGGAATCCGAGGCAATCCCAGCCTTCGAGGAGAAAAGAGGACCCATGCAAGTAGACCGCCATGGAGTCAGATGGAACCATTTTTCAAGATGGTCCACAGCGAATGTGCAGACAAAAGCCGCCATGACAATCCAAGAGAGAAGGCGAGAGATGGAGACCGAAAGGATTGCGCTGGCAGTGCAGCAAAGCCAGCAAGGACAGTGGACAACCTGGGAAGACGTCATCCAAAGATCCATCACATGGAAAGACATTTGGAAAAAGTCTCCCCTCCGCTTGGCATTCCTCATAAGGTCGGTCTACGACGTGCTCCCTTGCGGTTCCAAGTTACAGACGTGGGGGATGGTTCAAGACGCCAGCTGCGAGCTCTGCGGAGGTGCACAGTCACTCCGACACATGCTTTCATCATGCACGTACGCCCTTGCTCACGGTCGCTACACATGGCGACATAACCAAGTCCTGCAGGTCGTAGTCGAGGCGGCTAAGACAGCATGCTCCCAGGCAAATGCCTGAAAATCGCAGCACCAAGAAGAATGTACTTCTTAAGAGAGGGCTCAACACAGCACCGCAAAAGGAACATGGTCCAAAGGAGGGACTTGCTGTCCACAGCCAAAGACTGGGCAGACCTGCAAGGGAGAAAGGCACTACCACCAGGTGCTACAAGAGAGTGGCAAGCAGCCTAATCTGGTGCTGGCATCGGCGCCCGTGTGTTGCCAATAGAAGTCGGAGCGAGAGGGCTGGTAGGCAAGTCTACCTACGCCTTTCTCAGGATGATAGGCCTTTCAAACAGGCAAACCAAACAGTTCGTCCAGAGAATAGCCGAGTCCGCAGAATTGGCTTCTTATTGGATTTGGACCATGAAGGACCAAAGGTAAGCCTCAGGCATGGCAAGGCAAGTCGTCCCTGTCTACTCCACCAAAACAGGGACTCCAGTTTAAGGCCAGCAAAGAGACACCCCAGACGGCATTCACACCAAAGTGATATAAGAAGTGCTGCAATGGTGACTTCGAGTTTTTGGAGGGCGGAGCGCCCGTGGAATTTTTCGTAAAATGGCAGTGCGAGTATTGTTTGTTTGTCGGAAGTCGTTGTCTGGTTATCGGAAGAAAGTATCTGACAGGGACATCCGCTTGATCAAATTATGAGGCCCAGCCCCCGAGAGTGTCAGGATTCAGGGCCGAAACACTTGTGGAGGGGGCCATTCCTCTGAGGATCCTTGCCAGAATGCTCATTCAAGAGTTTCAATTAATACAAACCTAATACATCAATATTGGAATTGGAGTTCCGATGATTTTAAAATCAAATTAAATAAATTCATGACTAAATATTTTAAAGGGGCATTAATTTTATACATTACAAAAAATATTATACTATTTTATGAACCTATCTGCATATCTCAGAGTGTTTAATGTGTTTTCGCAGGCTGACATCGTCGGAGAAATGTTGGCAATCATGACCGTCTGACAGTTACCAGAGAAGGATTCTCTCAAGATGTGGGTGAGTTTGCTCTGTCGATAAGGTGTGTAGCTTTGCTCCTGGTCTAAGCTTCTTATGCATTCCTTCAGCTGTGTGGTTAATGAGTTTAAATGGTCAAGTAGCATTCAAAGTGATGATCGTATAATTGCAACTCAGAACTAACGGCCAACAGACTCTGATTGATTTCCGCTCCTTCGTAGCGGGTTTGTTTGTTGCACATCATGGCATCGGAGGCCCTTTCGCTCCCGGCCAAATCGATGAATGTCAACCTGAGGTGAACGATTTGTAGTTTCTTTGGGATGCAACGTATTTGCAGATGCAGACATGTTAAGAGATCAAGCCAATAATAATTCAAAAGTTATAATTAATTTGTACTTAATATTATTAATTAATTAAGTAATTTAAATTGTTGATTTTGTTTCACTCTATTTTCTGTTGACAAACGCTATACAAAATTGTGTAAGTGGTCATCATTCATTTTACTTAGAAAAAAATAATAAATAAATAATTTGTTTATTGTAAATGTTGCTAATCAGTCCTTAATCATTTGATGATTATTGGATCATCAATAATCGTTTTCATTTGATTCATACTCTCACAATTATTTGATTAGTTGTTTAATAATAAAATTACTTTCACACTCACCTTCCGATTCTTTTATTAGTTTCAGTTGACCTGACATCGAGTTGGAGAACTGCATGCGACCTCGAAGAAACAGGATTGACGCCCGAACTTCCCTTGCTTCTGTGGATCCTCCCAAAGTTAATAATCTACAATCGAGTCTCGATTAAATACTTATTTAACCAACATTCTTCAAATTTGCAGTTTAATAATAATAATAATAACAATATTCAAAGTAAGTGCAATCAAAAATATATAATGACTTTTATGGATTAACAAATCAATTTTAATTACATGCTAGTCTAAGAAATTTTAAGCCATCTATTACATCCATAGATTACTACTTAAGAAGAAAATCGACAAACATGAATGAGTGATCGGAGGTCTGTGGCATGAGTTTCCATGAGACCCGTCACACAGACCTGCTTATTATGTTTCTCCATCAACACCAATCTGTTTAGAAATAAATATATTATTATGAATACCATTGTTTCTAAACATAAACATAAATAAATATTAATAAGTAATAAATACTTTTGAACAGTTTACTTTAATCAGATTGCCAAATCAATTTCTAAATCAACTGATTAAATTAGATTAGATTAAACTAGGAATTTTAACTTTTTTTTTTAAATCTGAAAAATGGAAAATTTAAATGAAAAAAAAAATCACTTTTTTCTGTTGTTGAGGAGATCAAAGAGTTGGCCACAATAGATTTCATAGAAACTGACCCACACGTTTGCATCTCCACTGATTTGTATGGATTCAAACAAATCTCTACCTGCCAGCTGATACAAACCTGAAATATACGAAGCTATTTCAAAGGACCAGACGAGAATGTCTCGTATTTCTTTGTAACTTAATGGCAAATGTGCATGCAGTCATCATCTTCATCAGTGTCGTCATCATCATCATTGTATGTATGTTATTACAAACTGCAATAATTAATATTTAAATTTGTGAATATATGAAATCAATCAAGCACCAGGATGTGACTTGTCTCCAATCAAAGTGTGGGTCTTTCCAGCTCCTGTTTGTCCAAAAGTAAAACATATTGCAGTTCCTCTGCAAAGATGATTTAAATTTATTTTAAAAGAAAAAACAATTTTAATGACAGCTTTTATTTAAAATGACTTTACAATTGATGAAAATAATATATAAACTACCATTCATCTTAATTCAATTGGTAATTTATTCAAATTTATTTATAAATTTCTGGCAAAAAGGTTACAAAACACCTTTTAAGAACAAACGATACGAGTGGTTTTATTGTTGATTTGTAAACATCCACGTTGCTGTGAGTTTCATCGAAGACCTCGTCAAAAGTCATAACGTGCTTGAAAAATAAAAGTTTACGTCAAGTCATTTGTCATGAGATGATGATTTACGATTTATTGTGCATATTAAATACTAATTTTGCTTTATTTTTTAGAATTACTCTCTTCTCTGCTAAATTATGTTAAAAATATACTATGAACCTTTAAATTTATCTTCATATATATTTAATTATTTCTTATAAATAAAGTTCAAAGTTAAGGATTCACATGTCTTTTCTACAATTCAACATTTCTAGAATTTTCTTTTATATCTAGAGTTCCCAACATATTTTTCTAGAAAATATTTTCTGAGATAAACCATTTATCTCAAGCTACAATGAAACAATAACCCTTTTAACCTATTGGTCATTTTAATTCAATTAACTTTCTAATTCAAACTTAACTGCCTTTAACAATTAATTTTTAATAAACTGAAATGTAATTAAATAACAAACGAATAAACCTGGTGGATGTATCTGGTGAGGTTGAGAGCAGTCTTTTGTTCCTGGAGAATGACCGTGTTTTTATCTTTGATGACAACCACATCGGGGTCATTTGAGTTTATTTCTTTGATATTCCTCGGCCTTTTCCTAACGCAGACTTTCACTTTTTCGGGACTTGCTTTTGTATTGCTTATCCCTTTACTGACTGGTGATTTGGTGCCAAGAATGATATGTAACCATAAAAAATATATATATTTGATATATAATAAATTCACATTTGCCTATCCCTTTATTTATTGGGGCTTATATAAAATCACCAATATACATATATATATATATATATAAACTCTTAAATAGGTTTAAGGCAATATATAACCACCTTTATTTCAATGTCATGATTTAAAACAACTAAGGTACAATTTGTTATAAAATCTCTTTTTGCCTCAGATATGTGATCAATTTAAATCATTTGATAAAATAAAATAGTTAAAATTTAATGTAAATGCTGATGTATTACAGTTCACCTTGATGAGAACTTTTATTGGGAAATTTTTGTTGGGGGATTCCATAATTATAACCACCATTATGAAATGTCTCTTTTACTACTAGAGGTTTATCATTTTCATTTGCTCTCTCTTCTCTGCTGGATTTTGGATAATTTGAAAAGGCACTTTCTGCAATTTCAAAATTTACCCCTGAGACTTTTGTTAAACATATCATAAATCAGATAAATCTAAACCTTCATATTGCTTGTTGATGGTTTTAGCATTCCTGGATGTATTTTCATCCAAGATTTCATCAGATTTGAGTGAGTGTTGCATATTCTGTTTGCTTTCATTGTCTTTGTAACTTTTGAAAAGATTAAGTCGTGTTTTGGCATCAGCACTTGGTTCTTGGTAATTTAGCATTCCCTCACTTGTCGATGAAAGAGGTCTCCTCATTTTTTCATCTTGTAACAATTTGCTTGTCTCTTCTTCCAGCCTCTTAATGCTCTCTATTTTCAAATCGTTTTGCCCGTCCCATGGTAATTTGGTATGTGATTTTGATTTGTGGGTATTGACAAGTTGATCATCTGATACAACCTTTTTGACTTTATTCTTATTAAAGTCTATTTGCTCTCTAAATCCAGGATTTTGATTTTTAAAAGCAACTGATTTTATTATCTGAATCAGTTGAAACAGTCTCAATCTATCATTCATCGAAGTAATTCCGAAATGCTCGAAATCCACTATTGATATAGTAGCAAGCTTTTCGCACGTCGTAATCCTTTTACTAACGAAGTTATCATAGAATTTATCAAGTTTCACCTCAGTAAGGCAATTATACAAGCTGCTGTTTTTAGGAATATTTCTTGTTATATCAGTCATATTGACCTAGAAGAATTAATATTCAGTAAATTCATTAATGTGTGAAGCAAAATTGATTGCTCCCACCTTCAAATGGTCATAAGTCCACGGACTCAATCCAATCAATAATTTTTAGAGGTATGTAAATATATAGTAATATTCTTTCAAAATAACAAGATAAAAAATGAATGGGATGTTTTTATTTGTTTACAGTTTCCTCGTAGGACCATATTTAAATGAACAAACGTTTCCATGGTAAAAATTCGACTGATCGTGTTAATAACAGCACATTTTCATATTGGATGTTCTGAAATTCATTACAAAATTAACTGAATACACTCGTTAAAGCATTCCTTAAAAAATTAAAATCAAATATGCAATGAAAAGGATAACTTAAATCTGTTATTGGTAAAGCCAATTTCCACAACTACGCTCTATTACATTTACACCAGATTCACATTAGCTGACTACAGTCGCTATAGCATTCTAAAAAAATCAAATATGCAATAAGGATAACTTTAAATCTGTTATTGATAAAACCAATTTCCGCAACCACGCTCAATTAAACCATATTTAGGTTAGCTCCTCCACATTTTACCGATAACTGTTCGATTCTCTTCACCCACATTAGGCAAGCAATCGAACCCGTCAATACTTCGACTGCCGATACATCAACGCCTCATACGGCGACCGCACAACCGCCCATCCGAAAACTACTTTGCGCCTACGTAACCCCTCCAACATATATATGCCCAATCCGTGTCCTAACACGTAAATGTAACTTTATATCCGAAAGCAAAAAAAACGGCCAAATACAACTGGAGACCATCATGGCTACTATCGACTTTTATTCTGGAGCAAATTTAATCAAAAAGACCAAAGCCCATGTCGTCATCCTCCTCTTCTTCCTCTTTAGGCTCCTCTTTCTTCTCTTCCTTAGCCGGTTCAGCAGCTTGAGCAGCAGCTCCAGTTGAAGCAGCAGGGGCAGCAACTGGTCCAGAGGAGAATGAAGCCA
This sequence comes from Hirudinaria manillensis, assembly GCA_034509925.1. Classification (NCBI taxonomy): domain Eukaryota; kingdom Metazoa; phylum Annelida; class Clitellata; order Hirudinida; family Hirudinidae; genus Hirudinaria; species Hirudinaria manillensis. Next base: position 5,556,413 of record CM067535.1, on the reverse strand, counting down.
ACAACTGGGAACCTATTAAACAAAACAATGTTATACGAGAAACTCAACAGTTGACACACACATAAACATTCACATGAATGTTGACCACAAACTTTCCCATACCCAAAAAAAGGCAGGGAAATGGGTGTGGCACTTCAGTTTGGCACAGGCTACCAGGTAGAAAAACCTAAACATAGGTCCTCACTCGAAATCTGTGCCGTTCTAAGATTTATTTGCTACAAAACTAGTCCTCCCTCAATATCTGATGGAGGAAATGGGTGTAGCAGTTTTATTTTGCACAAGCTACCAGGTGAAGGATCCAATCATAAGATTCCACTCGAAAATTGTGCATAATTTTATTTATTCTATTTGCTGCAAAACTAGTCCTCCCCCAATATCTAAGAGAGGAAATGGGTGCAGCAGTTCTATTTTGCACAAGCTACCAGGTGAATGATCCAATCATAAGATTTCACTCGAAAATTGTGCATTAAAATTCCAAAAGCAAAGGGTTTTCTAAAAAATTTAACGCACCCTCAGTCATCAATTGATCGAGATCCTTTCCCTTCAAAAGTGCGACGACCTTCTCCAGTCTTTCTTCTTCAATTCCTGCACCAACACTGTTCAGGATTTTCTTCAGATCATCGGCTGTGGGAGCCACGTTTCCTCCCAGCGTAGCCAAAATGTAAGCCCCAAGGTAACGCATTCTAAAAAAAAGATCACCGTACCATTTAGTGATGCTTAAGGTTATATCGATTAAAGCAGTTAATCAAGCTAGCCATCTTCATATCAAAATTAGAATCATTGATTTTTCATTCGAAAGATGGTGATTGTTTAGAATAATCATTAGATGGGCTAGCACGTGCTTTGGCAATGCCACTCACGCACGAAATTAATTCAAAATGCACAAATCTAAATAACTGTTAAAATTTAAGAAATTCAAATCAAAACTCACATTTAAGCTTTAAGTTGCACGAAACCTTTTATGAGCCTAATTCTCACCTCTCACTTCAACTCCAAACAACGGAAAAGACTTTGCTTTTCTTTGAGGTTGAGCTAGATGCCAAATTTTACTTCTAAATAAATTTTAGTTTATATTAGATTTGATTAATTTTACTAAATTATTAATAAAAATTGTAAATAATTTATTTTAAAAATTAAAATATGTTTAATCAGTTCTTATAATTTACTTTAGGCAAATTAATATATTTTTATTGTTTTTTTATTAACTAACAACTTAATATGACTTAATTTATAATTAGATAAATTTTCAGAATTGTTCTTAGGAAAATTTATTAAAAAGCAATATGTTGCGAGTTCTGCTATTAGAATACCGATAATTTGGTCGGGATGAGCCGCAACCTTTAACAGAAATATTTCAAGAACTCAAGTGTAAATCTTAATGTTCTATATTCATGGATCGGACGGTATATTGGACAACTGAGACACTTCGCTTCTCTTTCTAAAAGCGCGGATTCGATTGTCACCTTTATTAATCAAACAGGCTTGAGGCTTGATTCAATTAATTAATGTCCGCTTTAAAGCGAAATGTTAGAAAAATAATTTGATCCATAGTTGGACATTTCTTACATGCTATTTGACCTAAGCGGAATCAGCATTTAGATTAAGAAAAATATTAAGATTTAAATGGGGCTAACCTTATTATTGATGTTAAGTAATTTTAATAACTTACCTATTAAAATAAAAGTTTTGGAAAATAAACTTTTACTATATTTGAAATGTCATTCTAAATAAATTTGTAATAAATGTTAAATTTAAAATAAGTTTTGATTTTTTTGCATTTGCAAGTCGACTTCAGCATTGTTCGTTTATTTATTTGGTATTTTCCAAACAAAATATTTCATTCCGGCGGCCCTCTATCTAAATTTACGATGGTTGATGAGTCGGAGGCTTGCGTTTTGGAATATTTGAAAAGCGCCAATGTTTCCAATTTGAATGAAGAGCAGCTCTTAACCATCTGCAATCAACTTCTCAGATTTCCTGAGAAAATCTCTAAAAATTCGGCTGGGGCATTGGATTTCCTAATACTAGTTAGTGCTTAAAATCTTGTATCTTATTTTAAACCAATTAATTTAATGATCCACCAAGCCAAACAATTTTGAAGGTACCACTATTAGAGCATGAGAGCCTATATGTATCATACAGTGCAAAAAAAATTCTTCTAAGTCTGTACAAGTCCTTTGTTTCTCAGGTTTGTAGCATTTTTTAAAAAAAACATTAACTAGTAATTTTATATCAATTAGTTTACACAAGATTATTTTTAGAACTGAATGTTGTCTCAGTGGTCATAGTTATAAAAACAATAATAAAAAGGTTTTCCCAATTCCTTTAAATATGTTTGAGTAATATCATGCCAGTTAAATGATTGTGTAGATTTGCATGGGTCAGTATTTTACACATTATTATATTTGTTATATGGATATCCCAAACAAAGCCAATATGTATTTTGAAATAGTGTATCTAATACTTTTATCACAACAAATATTATTAAAAAGTAATTTGTTGAACAGCAAAACACTGGTCAAGTAAGGGCTTTGCTAAGTTTTGTTGTACAGCAAATATCAAGATATATTGAGCAAATATCAGATTATAAACCAGTTAATGATCATGGTTTCTTGCACACATTGGACCTGTCTATTGCTCTGTTTTCTGAAAAGGATGAACATGATGGTATTATTACTCTTCCTATGCTGACCATAGAATTAACATTTATTATTCTTGTGAAATCATAATTTTTTTCCAGTGGAGAGACAAAATCTAAAGAGGTTTCTCAAACATTATTGGATGGCAATATTTGATTGTGCATTTGAGATTCAAGATAAGAATTCCACTTATCACAGTCGGATTAATTCAACTCTCAAGTTATACATTAAGCTCATAAAATCTGATTTGCAAGAGGGTTTACATCATAACTCTACATTTGTTATGGCACAATATCTTTTGGACAAAATGAAAGCCCATAAGGTGCCAGAGGTATGTCTTAGGAAAACATTGACTTTTCTAGCTCATTGTTGCCCTAATTTTGACTCCTTGGATAGCAAAACAGTCCAAGAGAATGATTTATGCAGAGATGGTGTTTCAAAAATGCTTTTTGCTCTTGTGGAAATCACAAATTTGTTGGACACAAATTATATTGTTGAGATTTCTGATCAGCTTGGAGAGCATCCAGATTTTAAGGGTGCATCAAGTGGCTTGAGTCAGTGGCTATGTGATCTCTTAGTCAGAAGGAGCCCATGTCACTTGTTTATAGGGCATGGGAATATGCGTGGCTTGGGAGAAGAAACAAAATCATGTGACCATTTGTTGGTCAGGACATCTTTGCTGGTTGTGGCAAAATGCATTGCATTTCTAGCTACTCATGGTAAATTTTTTATATTTGAACATATTAAGGCCTCATTATTACTTGCCTCATTGCCTCAAATGATGATATCAAAGAATTAGCTGTTGACTTCATTAAGTGGCTAAAATTCGGTCACTTATTGTTAATGATATCCTTATAATTTTAGCTAAAATAATTAGCAATTATTTGTCAAAATGAAGCTGTTTGGTCAAAGTTGCTTTTTTAGACATAACTTAGTATTTGTATATATGACCAATGACAAAAGTGTTTCTCCCCAAAACAGCAAATTCTTCCAGCACTGTTTGCCAGAACAAGCGTTTAGTCAACTCATCAGACGAGGAAATGCTGTGGAACAACGACCTGAGTTTAATTTTAACTACCACGAAGAAGCTGTTTCCACATAATTCAAATCCATACAAACAGCTGATTAACATCTTCCATGATCAAGATGATGCAATGATACAATTCCTCCTATTTGGTCTTCAGACAGCTTTGTTATCAAGGCAAGTAGAATGCTAAATATCCTCTTTTCAGTCAATTATTGTTAAATCTGTTCTATATATCGATATAATCTATATAATATCTATATAATACATATCTATATAATACCTATATAATACAAGTTTTTCTGAATTTCTATCACATATTATTGGTATTATTACTATTATCATTGTTGTCATTATTGTAAAATTAATACTTTCTTCATTAATCATTTAGGAAAAACCAGAACCTAGTGGATTCACATATTCTGTTCTTACAAATGCTCCTTGTGATACAATGGAACCATTCAGTCATGGTCGACTGGCTTGTTTCACCAGAGACCCTCTTCATCCAGCTACTACTGAAACAACTTAAATCCATGCTTTCCAAACCTCAGCAGTGGGTCACTGCCTGCCACCTCTTTGACAAACAAGACCAGGATGTCGTGATTGCAAGGACCTCAGGACATAAATGGACAAATGTTATTTCAAACGAAGATGTTACATTTGGCTCAGGTGTTTCTGGAACAGTCACTCAAGCACAAAATGTCAATCTCACATCTTATTCTGATTCTGAAACGGACGATTCCAAAGAAGAAAATTCCTCCGCGTCTGGTGAAATTGGACCAATGACAGGAAGTTGTTCATTTGATGTCTGTGGGCAACAAGAAGTTGGACTCGCAGCAGGATTGAGTCAAACCAATGAAAACCTTGCTGGGGATGCAAACCCAGCAGTCTCCTTGGCTTTCATAAAATCCAGGAATACCTTCAAATCTGCTTCTGAGTCTATTAAAAAATTCCAATCTGCAGGGCTTTTCCCATACAATCCAAAAGCACTCGTGAGACTTCTCGATCGATTTTGTGACGCTAATTTATGAAATAAATGTTTGAACCGACAGAGCTGGGTTAATTCTTTTGTATGTCATTGCAAGCATTAGATTTGGTCACAAGATCGGCACAATTAATAATTTTAATTGAATGAATGTAACAAAGCCATAACCAATGCCAGTTAGCAGCTGATTTTGTTCAAGAAAAATTGAGATTTTAATGGGGTGTGGTTAATAGTGAAGACATCTGAAGATCAGATCCAAATCTAAAAATGAGTAGCTTTATGCTCAACAAGACAAAAAATAAATATTCTGCACTAATCACTATGTGATGGCAAGTCAATTACATATCAATCTAATGATAAACAGACCAGGGAGCAAACAAATGACAAATTCTCTATCGACTTCTTAACGTGCATGATTTTAATAACGTGTTGGTAGTGCGTGGTTAGGTGATCGGGGTTAGTCGCTCATTCAAGTCTTGTAGAGAACAGTGCAATCCTTGAGCATTTAATCAGCTGAGATTAGTCCATTCTTGAACATTTGTATCAAAATGCTTAAAAGAGACAAATAGATGTGTATCATCAGAAAAACGTGCACAAATTCAACTCCAGACTATGATTCAACATCAGTAACAACAACAAGGACATGTCTTAACATGTCTAAAAAGCAAAGCAAAAATACAAATAAAAAAAGATCAACAAATGCAAAAAAACTGGGTACAAAACATCGTCTTGGGAGACTGCGCGGATGAATCCGCTCACAAAAATTTACATTTGTTTATATATTTTGGTAAAAGCGGTTTCAATTCCAACTTTTCAAGGAAACGAAAACCATTCAAAATTAACCTAAAAAATAGAATTCCAAAGTTGCAAGTTCAACATAGCAACAACTTTCGACCCACAAATAAATCGTCCTCCTCCAATCCAAGCAAGCAGTTCAAAAAGCTCACGAATCAGCAGTCCGATCATGTGATGATGATCATGATAATGATGAGACATTTCATTTCATCCCAAGTTGTTGTTGTTGATGGTTGTGTTGTTGTTGCAAGGAGGACCTCTTCTTGAAGATATGAAGTAAAAAAAACAGAAGTTTATGAAGACTATTTATCACCTTTTAAAATTTTTCTGAACAAAGTTGAGTATGGATGCCGCAGAATTTTTTCTCGGTCTGATCTGAACGACGGAGTCACGGCTTCCCTCGGGAATGGAGTGGTAGGAAGTCAGGCTCTTCTTCCGCATCATTTTTTCTAGAAGGAGCAAACATTAATGTTTGAACTAAGTTTAACAACTGCAAAGAACTCAATTTTTCAACAAAAAAACAACAAAAATGGAAACATGACTATTTATGTAAAATATGAAAAATATGTTTAAAACAAATGTAATATGTACAAAACTGATACAAATTTGGACTTTTATTGAATCAACCGAGATTGAGATTCAAATTTAGATTTATCCAAAATACTCAATAAATTGCGAAAAATTCTGACGACCACGTTTACGAAACCATTAAACCAAGTCGACCTCTCACCTTTCGGATTGCTGGGTGACACGACAATGTTCTTCTTGGCATAGGCCAAGTCAAAGCCATTCTTCTCATCATTTTCGATGACCTTCTTTTCATCTTGAAAAGCCTTCAACCACGTTTCTGCCTCGTCCGAGTTTTTGCAGATGAACGTGTAGCTCTTGTTGAGCAGTTCTAAGCTGTTGCTGTCCTTAATGAAACCGTCCATTCTGAATCCAAATTTTGGATTCTCTGAAAGAAATGAACATCTTTTAAGAAGTGCCGACAGGAAAACGCAAAGCCTAATTAATTGCACGTTGCGGTGAACGAATGCACTGCAATTAATTTATCAACAGCTGGTGGTAACTGTTGAGTATGAAAGAAATTCTTCAACAAGGACAAATGTAACATTTAAAATTAAAAGCCACCTTTGTTACCCTCCTTCCATGGATACACCTTGAAACATCTCGTGTCGACCCTGTTCTTGTACACCAGGATATCCTTCCAGAGAATATCCTATCCAATAAGAATTTTTTAATTGTTATTAAATTTAATTATTTATTTATCTCCGGCTAATGATAATTACAACAAGTTTTATAAATATTTGACAAAATCACTTTAATTAAATCAAAATCCGGATAAATTTATTTACTTTTCTGAGGAGGATGAGCTGCTTGTCGAACAGGAAGAGGGTTCTGCCGAGCATCGACCCGTTCGAACTTTTCTTGTTGACTTCTCCGAAGTGAATCAACTCCGAACTCGTGTCGAGAATGGATTTTCCCTGCAAAAGAAATTCAATTATCAATCAACAACTATTTAATATTCAAAAATTCTTCAGCTTAATTAGTTAATTAATTAATTACCATTTAAAAACAACTAAATTCTAATTAAAATTCAATAATATTCAACATTGCAGACGCACACACCTGCCAGCCAGCTACGGTCATTTGCCAAGTTGCCAACTTCTCCAGACTTTCCATCTTTCGTTTCCTTTCGTTGATGAGACAAGCAGTGAGTTTCATGGCCTCGAGGGCAGAGGTCAGGGGCTGGTGGTCGGGATGGTTGGGTGGGGTCAGTTTCAGAAGCTCTTTGAGCTGGAGTGGGTATTGGCAGATCTTCTGTACGGGAACCAAAAGGTAGCCTTCCAAGGGAATCTCAATCATCTGTTGGATCAGTCTGCAAGCCTTTTGTAATTACAAGTTCAATTAAGTTGCAAGATCTCTTGAATTTATTAAACACATCTAACATTCTTATAAATGATTATTTTGCTTTATATACTTTTTTATTATTTTACAATATTAATATCCACAAATTACCTGCTAAACATTAACATAATGAAATGAAATTATATCAATTTATTCATGCTCCATGCTTTGACTAACAATGTCAGGTACGATTGAGGTTTTAACAAAAATGTTTCTCAAGTTAAGATCTAAACCATGTACACAATTTCTTACTATGCAATAACACATAGTATTATAATTATTACATTACATAATTTTATCTTTAACATCTGTGGTTAGCATCTCCTTCAAGTATTTTCATGTGAAAATTGTTAGGCATTCAGATGATTTTTACTTATTATAACAGCCAGAGGTCTCAATCTCTGCTGAATTATCATCTGATTTTATTTATCAACCAATCACTCAAGAAGTTCCTGTTAGGATCTGTTACCAGAGATTTTTATTGCATAACTATCCCTTGTACAATTAATGTCAAAAAAAGAAAATGGATGCTGATGAAATCTTATCTGAGAAGTATGAAATATTGAGCACAGGCCTCTGCAAGACCACAAGTGATGTCTAGATTAACCTTAAATGACACAAGGATAAGTCAGAGTCCAAAGACTCTAAATATAAAACTTAATAATAAAGTTAATTAACTATAAAAAGCTAGGGGGTTACAAAGGCATGAAGCCAGATATTTATCAATGGATTTGGGACATGCATTGATGATTATCACCATTAGTTAGACAAACTTGCCACATCAATCACTAACTAATCATCAGTTAAGCTTTTGCTTTTGCTAACTGAAGACCTCTAAAGCCTTTGAATTATAATAAAAATATGGCAAACCATTTTCTTAAAAATAAATTTCTGTTAAAAAATCCACAAAGCAGAAAACATCTGATTTGCCAAACCTCAAAGAAAAACTGGTACTTTTGGTTTGATTTCAAAGAGTTCAACTCTTCACAAGCTCGTGGGTGGTTGTTGCAGTACTCGGAGTAGATTTCAAAATCGCACCTCTACAAAAACAAACAAGCGAATGATAAATAAAAGATTATATTTTTATTGCCATCTGATATTAGAATACATAAAAAATAAATCCAGTCATCACAACCAATATAAAGTTGTTGTTCAGATATATATATATGTTCAATATAATAATATTATCATCAATGACATTGGGAATACCATGCCCAATCAATACTATTGCATTGTATTATTAGAAACAGCTTTGTCAACACAATAATGCAATAAATAACGATGTCAAGCTGCTTTGCATAACGTTATTACAGAAAAATCCTTGGTACTTAAGCTTATTGCATTTGTTAACCATCCAACAGATCAGTTTGTACATCAAACAATTTTTACTCCTTGCAAAACAAGTGGTTTTTTTCAATGCACCAAATACAAGTCAGATACGTTTAACATGTCTATTTAGATGTGATATGACTTATTGCCCATCATCGTCATCATCATCACCTCCACCATTATCATCATCGCCCTCGTCATAGATCTCGACATCATTCTCAACGTCCCAATCACCACCGTCGTCATCATCATCATCACCACCACCATCAAGGATAACTCAATTGAGTGGTCTTCCTTATGAAAATCTTACTCGTTCCAGAAAGATCTGTCCCAAGCAGCAACTGCGTGGATCCTCGTCTGAATATTTACTTTCCATGACAGACAGAAAGTTGTAGGCGAAGACGTAGATTTGGCTGATGTTTCCAAATATCGTGGAGATGCATTCCTCTGAAAACATATCCGTCCTCTTCTTGGCTTTGTCGACGTAGCCCTGAAAATGGAGCACGCTTGTAAAAGCAATTATAAACGGCTAACCATAATTAATCAATAGTTAATACATTATTGGATCTTAACCTCAAGTGGCCTCAAGTGAAGCACTTTAACTTGCAAAGTTTGGATAAAAAAATTGTTTAATAAATCTAGATCCAATCATTGCCTTCATTCACCCAATGGAACCAATTCACTTCCAAAATCGATAGACAACGTAGAATCATTGAGTGTCATCAGGATGACAGAAACTTAGCTCCCCTTTAGCCGATAAGTTAATTTCACAAAACACGCGTCCACCATAACAGACCCCAATTATAGAAACGACGGTGATGCTGACGATTCGAGTGCCAATTATTAAAGAGATGATGATGATGATGATTCGAACCTCTACAACATCTCTGAGTCGTTTGACGTACTCCCTCTCAAAGGAGAGAATCTCCTTGATTTTGTGACCCCTCAGAAGGCCAACCCTGGTGGTTTGGTCTTTGTTTTGGGAATTCCCACTGGGTTCAAGAATCCCTTTGCCTGGTGGACCCTGCGGTGTGGTGGGAGTTCTGGGCTCGGACGACTGGCCATCGAGGAGGAAGTTAACAGAAGGAGGAACTTGTACCTTTGCATTGAAATAACCGTTAATTGATGTTAATTGATAAATTTATTAATTAATTTATCAATTTGTGGGTCCTCGTAAATCATAATTTCTATAGCACGAAGCACAGTCCTTCAGCAATCAAGCATTGTAATGCGACGTTAAGTTTTGTAAATTGGCTCCTTCATTTACAAGGATATTGTTTGATTGCAACTTCTAATTATGTCAAGCAACATAATTTATATTCAGATTCACCAGCATAAAGTAACGCATTTCTGATTTCATTAGTGTTAGTGTTAGTGTATTCTTTGGAGTTAATAATATCATATGTTGCCGCATAGTATCGTAGGTTGTGGTCGTCATTTATGGTTTACAAAGAACCAACCACAACAAAGGTAGATGGAAACCATCCTTCTTTATTGGCCAGTCTTCCATACCACCAATCTTTGTCCACCTGGTATAGAACCTCGACCACTTCGCCAGCTTTGAAGGCCAATTCATCTCCGTCTAGAGTCACGTGATCCCAAAGAGCCTCGGCGAATATGGCCGATCTCCTGTTGTCCAGGATCTTAAGAGAAACGAAACAACAACAACAACAATAATGACAACAGCAATTGCTGACATAACATGCGCTCATTATTGCGTGACTCATCAGTTGCACAACTGTAATTGTACTCACTCTCCCCAACATGGCCGACCTCCTCATCTTCTTCCTCGACTTTTCCTCATCCCCAGAGGGGCAGTCGTCACCTATGGATGACTTTCTCAAAGTCTGAGTATTTGACTCTGAGTGACATATTCCTGCAAGGAATTTACTAATTCTCATCGACGTCAATCGATTACTTTCTAAATACAAGTTTACGGTGCGTCGTTAAATTATTTTTTGAAGAATTATTTTTGAATTCAACAGAATTCGATTTGGTTAGTAGAACCCATTCTGAAAGTGTCGAATCATCAGCAAACAGTAAATTTATTAAAATTTAAAATTAATTCCACGGTATTAAAATAATCCCCTAAAAATTGGTATCTTTTAATGGCTTCAGTACTACAATGTTATTACATTGCGCAAATATAAACGTACAAACTTAAAACTGTAGTTTCCTTTACGTGGCTCCATATAAGGTCTGTCCAACGAGGTGTTTTTTGAAGAATAGAGAAACATTACTTGTTCAAGTTAAGGACAAAATGGTTTTTCGATCCTAATAATCCCCATAATAAATAAACATTACATCTGACCGAGCAGGAAGGAAACATTATCTTTATATAGAAATAAAGTTTAAACAAGTGTTTTGCATTTACTCTGGAGGATCAAGCAAATCAGATATCCAAGGCTCACGCACGTTAGCCAAATTATCATCCGACAGATGTTCCACTGAATAAACCTAGCAATCTATGCCATCTACGATGATATTGATGATTATTTTACTAAATAACAATTCGTACGAAGCCAGTGACCTTGAAAATCACCAACCGACTTACATAATTCTTACACCAGAGGGCGTTGTTGGCAACGCAAGCCAAATGAGCGCCGGATGAGTTGAGGACAAAACGATTCGTCAAATGTATCAACTTAAGCAAAAAGAATTAGAAACTCCCTAGAATCTCAACAAGATTTTAAAAAGTAGGTGCAGAGTTGCAGTAACAAAAAATGAATGAATATGTGTGCATTAAATATGTTTCATGATGCAATTATTTTTTTGGTCTTTTGATCTTGATTTCATTACCACCCAGATCAAGCCACGTTGGAAGTAATCCTTCATTCACAAAATTACACTCCACGCTGCATAATCTTAGTTAATCTCCTCTGCAACATTAAGCCCATTAGATAACTAATAGATGAATCATACAATTGAATGAGCCCAGTCAGACACACGTGGCAAGTTTAACAATTACTTATAGTTACATATATGCAATTAACAACTTCCTATTCCTTTATTGTTTCAATTTTTGTCTTTGACGTTGTTTTTTTTAAATTAATTTTTCAAAGCGTCCGAAACACGAATTCAAATATCAAATTTTTAATTAGTTATAAGCCTGTTTCTTATTTAAAACTTCTTAAAACGAATAAAGTCCACTGTTTCTCACAACTTCCCTCATTTTTTTGCCAATTAGATTCGGCATTACAGGCAGTAATTCTTGACTCTAAAAGTTAATTTAGAATCGTATTTAAATTCGACCGAATGCTGAAAGATTGTCAAAGAATGGATGCAGGTGAGTTAGGCATGTCTATCCTCACCACAGCGACCTGGATGTGACGCCGTGATATCTAACAACGGTCGACCAGAATAAAAAAAAATGTTTTTTATTGGTGATGTTCTCTGATAAATTCAGACAGAGCGATTCACATTTACTTTTTGTAAATTTAGGATATTAAGATACTCGATGCTCGTTTAACTTAATTATGAAATTTAATCTTTAATCTATACTAGATTGACACATTAAATTAGACTGCAGTGTTTTCAGTGCCCCAACGGCCGCTGACACATCAAGGGTCACTTACGTCATTTATTAAGCCAGTGCTTGAACCAATTGATCTAAGGCATCGATGATGATGAAAATATATTATTATTATTATTTATTTTCTTCATCAGAGTAAGCCACAAGGAATGTAAGGGAGAGTGGCGAGCACGTGTTACCAAATGGAGGAGAAAGTTCCATAGCGTGGCATGGCACGCCAATCATCAATCAGAGGGCAGAAAAATGACGAATAACAGGCATGCGGTGCCTCCCTCAACAGGATTAGGGAAGGGATGATCAGCAAAGAGGGCACGGAAAAGTGAAATGCGCAGGTCTCGGAAATATGTCGATCGGAAGAAAACAAGTCTGCAGAAGTAAACTCCCCGGGAATGCGTGCAAAAATTCACGTATAACATCATCACAACGTTGTTGTTGTTGTTTTTATTATCAGCCAAAGGTGGAAAAGCATCCAAGAATTCGATTGCAACTCGTAATACTTAAAAATAATGAGTACACATTCTTGTTAACTTATTATTGTGCACTCAGTTAACAGTAGTTTGAATCAGTTATCAGCTGTAATCTGATACCTTATACTTTTTATAATCATCTCTCAAAATAAATTTCTACGTATATTAAATATGTTATTAATTATTCCCTGTAACTTTGTAGCTGTAGTAACAACAATTTCGAATAGATTCGAATATCTACAAATTATTGGAAAATAATAAAAATAAAAAATACCAATTCTATAAATGGAACCTGACGATAATAAATTTGAATTCATTTATATCTCGTGGTGACTGATGTGATGACAAGTAAATGGCAATACGACCTACCTCAGAGATTAAATTAATTAATGCTGCAGATGATGGTAGTGATGATGATGATGATGATGCTGATGATAATGATGATGATAATAATAATAACGATGATGATGACGATGAAGATGGTAGTGATGATGCTACTGCTGATGATGATGATGATGATGATGGCGATACTGATAAAGTTAAGTTGCAAATATGGTAAAGGACATTGACACTGCGATTATCTTCATGGTTCCATTTAAATTTATTTTAAAGGAATTTTGTGTGATTATTATTACGAATTGCAATTTTATATCAACAGAAATACTAATAAACAATTTTGAAATAATTTGCATTTTGTGGCACAATTAGATGTGTAATGTTTTGAAGAGCATACACATGAAACGATAAAAACTGTTCAAACATTTGAACCATATAGCTTGGAAGTTTGTTCTATAAATAAGGAGCTAACCGATCACTGACTTGAGTTGTCATTAAATATTAGATTAATTAATTATACATATAATTATTAGACATTTATGGATTGAAATATTCTTTCCAAGAGCTTGGATGTTCTAAGTTTTACAAAAAGCCTATAATTTATTAGAGATGAAGATTTTACTGGTAATGCTACTAGTTAGCTAGGCTATATGAACCAGCTAACTTATGTCTATAAACTCCAGCTGTAGTTAGAAATTTATAGTATTTACTAAAATACATTTTGTTGATCTAATTTATCCGAGCAGCTACGTTTAAATAAATAAAAATAACTTGAGTAACCAACCGTGCTGGAAATTTGTGGGTGCGATGTTAGAGGGCATAGATTTTCCAGCTCTTTCGCTCAAATCCGGGGCGCTCCTGGTTTTCCTGGATAAGCCCCAACTCCATCGAGATAATGCGGCGGCAGAAGACGATGTGGATGAAGAAGAGGAAGACGAGGAACAAGACGTGGTTGATGATGATGAGCTCAGGGTGGTCGGTTCAACGAGGCAGTTCATCATCGCAGCAGCGCAGGCCCTTCCATCGCGAGATTTTATTGGGGTCGGTGTGGAAAGCTGGAATGTCGGTTAACAGGTGGAAGACAAAACAGGTGCCATTTCCCGATCACGTATGTATCATCATTGCCATCATCATCATCATCGAGTTGTTATTTTAACACTTGTTTTTGAATGCTTAAATAGCTATCGTGACGGTTGATAAAACATGAGGAGTTTAAATTCTTACCCTTCTGCTTTTGGCAGTGTTGGAGTCAATGTGACCCCTGTTCTTCCTGGTGATGGACATCAAAGGATGCACCGTGTCCAACATCTCACCGTCGTGATTATGAGACAGCGAACTATCCTTTTCATCCATATCATATCTCTCCACAGCTTCACAAATAATTAACAATCATTTTTAACATTTGCATTTACATACAATTCGAAAATTAACATTCATTTATTATTTTATGGGAAACAAACAGTTTCACTGAAAAACATTTCGAGGTATAATAATTTAGTTGTAGCATTATGCTCAGATACAACCTTCAATTTTAATAATCTAAATATCTGATCATCATGGCATCAGCGACTCCGATACGTAAATGACTGTGAGATAAGCAGCCTAAAAAAAACCATGTTCAATGATGTAAACATCACGACAAATTAGTTAGCATCACATCACCTCTGATATAAAAAGAAATAATAAAAAAGTAAATCAGGAATTAACTAGCACAGTAGAGCTCCTTTGAATAACAACAACAAAAAACAAAATCCCGAGGAAAGACGAAAACAACGACAACAAACGACCAGAGGATTGCATAACCAAGTGTCGGATAGTCATTGTTTACTGCCTGTGTCACATTCTTTGTTATACGTAAGTCTCATTCGAACGAAGATGTCACAAGGAGGAGAAATGGCAAACTGTCACTAGTAGGCTATTTCATTCGACTATTATTAGAAGGCTTCATTGGGTCGCTTGAACTTCAAACGTCGAAGACCTTCAAAGCTCAAATGTAGTTGTGGTGGAAGAGTGGATGGCACTTTGATGTAGAAGTGAAACTAAAGGGTTAGGGCGTGCCAGGGATTACTAAAGGTTACGCTGGAGCATTTGCACCGAGTAGCAATTATGCTACAAGTCTATAGCCGACACTGACCATATTTAGCGCAATTCCCAATGAAAACTAATCCAAAGAGGTTAACGGCTTAAAAATCCGCTTCGAATGTTTATTTCCAAAATCGCGTTAAACCCCCACACGAGATAATAAATTTAGAAACAAAAATTTAAACGACGAAAGTCCTGAACAATGCGGTCGATTATGTCCTGGGAAAATCGATATCAGTGAACCTATAGTCCTGTCATCGGATGTCCAGATAGCTAAAAATTGTTCACGAAGCAGCTTAAGAACTCTTGAACCACATGAGGTACTTTCTAAATTATTTAGTCACGTACAGTGAATGGATCTCAGAATAAAAGCTTACGGTGAATGTAAGCAGAATCATTATTATTATTAATATTATTATTACTGTTATTGTTATTATTATTTAATACAATACTTATTATCACACAACTAATTTTACTTTAACCAGCCAATAACCATAGTTATGTAATCAGTTAACTAAAATAAGCAAACATGAGCCGAATCGAGCATCCGCCTATTCAGAGTGCGATCACCTTCATACAAACGAAGCCTTAAACCCTGTTTTCCATCAAAGTATAATGGCATTCGAGTACGGCGATAAACGATTGTGCAAATCTTAATAAGCCTGAAAATATGCTACTGTTGGATCCCTAGATCCAATAAATTGAATAATAATTAAAATTATATTGCCGATTAATTAATTTAAATAATTAATTAAATTTAGTGGCAATATAATTTGAGAATTAAATTGGTGCTATTCAGACTCTTTGGTTATGTACCTTGACAAATGGATTTACCTCGGAAAGTAGAGCGAGAATTAGAGAACAGCAGATTTCAAGACTTAGACTTTTGAAGCATCGTGCATCTTCCAAGCCATCTGACAACTTTCAATAAACCTGACCTTCTATAATTAGTTTGAGGACCCCGGGTTATTACATTGGTGTCAGGAGTGGGATTTAGAGTTAAAGGGTATCCAAAAGTAACTAAAGTAGAAGCTTGTTTAGTTGAAAAGTGAAGGATGCCGAAGTACTTGGATGAATTGAACGTGCCTCGATTGAGACAAGAATTGAGAGAGCGTGGCCTGGATTCGACAGGCACGAAAGCTGAGATACGGGAGCGACTTGGGGCATGGCTGACAGAGAATGGCCATGACCCGGAGGAATACGAATTCGTGTCTGAATATCGTAAGTTGCTGAGAGAGTTAGCAGAGGATTTGAGGGAGTGTATTAGGAGTATTAGGGGCGATTTGAAAGGCACAGCGGTTCCGCGTCAGGATGCCTCTTTGGTTTCTGGTGGAAACTCTACTGAGAAGAGTTCTGATGTTCCAAGTACCGTTTCTGGCAGCATTGGGATGGAGTCATTAGAAGGCACATCCAACCACAGTGCGTACGTGTCTCCAGAAACTCTGTGCGTGATGGCAGACTTAGAGAACTCGACGTTGGAGCCCATAGAGTTACCAGATCAGGTCGAGTCGACAGCAGGGCCCAGAGAGCTCACGGAGGTTTTAGTGGAGCAAGTGGAACTTTCGGAGGAGCCTGTGGGATTGCCGGTGGATCATGTGAAGTTGTTGGTGCAGCCCGAGGAGTTACTGATGAGTCACGTGGAGTTGCCGGTGGAGCGCACGGATTTGATGGTGGAACAAGTAGAGTCTACAGAACAGCCCATGGATTTACCAGCGGATGTTTCGGCTCCATTGGAAATAACAGAAGGGAGTGCTCGGGATTTCAGGAGAGTGCCTAGCATGGAAAGTGGAGCAGGTGATCCTGAAGAGAGTCTGGGATCTGGCGACATCGTGGAGCAGGAGAGTGTGCATAGAAATGGCGATGTTCCGCGGCTGAAACTTGCGGGACGCAGAAGTAAAAGGGAGGAGACAGAAATCCCAGAAGATGACAAAGCAAATGGATCTGGGATTTGCAGCCATGAGATTGTTGGAAGATCGGATCCTATTCCGAGAGTAAAAATGAAAATGGGAATAGATGTCTGTTCGGGACGAACAGATTTAAGGAGGGGGCAGTGTTGGATCCCTAGATCCAATAAATTGAATAATAATTAAAATTATATTGCCGATTAATTAATTTAAATAATTAATTAAATTTAGTGGCAATATAATTTGAGAATTAAATTGGTGCTATTCAGACTCTTTGGTTATGTACCTTGACAAATGGATTTACCTCGGAAAGTAGAGCGAGAATTAGAGAACAGCAGATTTCAAGACTTAGACTTTTGAAGCATCGTGCATCTTCCAAGCCATCTGACAACTTTCAATAAACCTGACCTTCTATAATTAGTTTGAGGACCCCGGGTTATTACACTACGAACGTCGATGATGATGTAATAAGGTCAGACAACCTCGTAACAAGCAGATAGGAATTTCAGAACCGTAGAAACATTGTTCGCCTGTTCAAAGCTAACAAAACCTCAGCTGCTTTTAATAGATTCAAATCTGATTTTTCAAAAGCTGTCGGAAGTACCGAGCACTTCGCTACTATAAAATGTCGTTATTCGGTTATTCACGGTTGATCGCCCCCACACCGGAAAAGTGGTCAACGGACCGTGTCGAAAGAGGGACGTCGACTTTCGGAGATGAACTGCTGTTAAAAACCAGCAACTACACCTCATGAACCGGGCAACTATGGACTAATAATAATAACGATAATAATATTGATTTTAGATAGACATAATAATTTATTATTATCATTATTATTATTGTTGTTGTTGTTATTATTATTATTATTATTATTATTATTATCAGCGATTAAAGATGGACAAAAAATTGAATGAATATAGGAAGTTTTTTTGACAGCGAGAAATAAAGTGATAGACAGGAAAGAGATTGGATGTTCCGAGTCGAAATCGGATTAAGCAAATTAGTGAGCCAATAAGAATGCCAATGATTTTACTTCATTCCAAGCATTGAAACGAAACCCAATCCAATACTGCTGCCAATGTGACAAGCTGCGCGATATCCATCCGGTGCACTGGCGCAAGTGCTTTTTCTACATCACTGAAAACAATGACGTAGCACTTACAAACCGGAAGGAAGACCATTCCTCGTCTAAGCTTTCAAATGGAAGATTTAAAAACTCGTGGATGGAAATTAAAGCGATTTATTTTTCTAGATGAACTGATATCAGATCCTGTCACGTTAAATGAAAAAATGCTTTTGAAAATCATCACTCGACTTGAACTTTTAAGCCCATCGAAGTCTTACCCGAATCTAACGCCGCAATCTCTGGTGCCAACAATAAGAGGGAGTTAATTATTAGGGAGCCACTAGACACATTACCGCTCTTAATGGCATTTACTTAGCTCATCGGCTCCGTTAGTTTGCTAACAACTCTTCTCGTCTCATTGTACGAATAAAGTACACAATCAAGTTAATTAAATTGAACAATATTAGGAAATAGTGTTTTTTTATTTTGTTACGTTGTCCAATGTGACTCCAAGGTAATGCAGTACAGCGTATTTCAGTGCTCGCAACACCTCATGCTTACTGTCAAAAAATAAACTATGATTTTGGTAAACATTTTTAAATTATCAGCAAAGCATTTATTGCTATTAATATCGAAATATTAACGATATTGTTCGAGAGAGGGGGATTTGGAGAGGAAGAGAGAGAGAAAGGGAGAGAGAGAGAGAGATTAAGTTCATTTATAACTTGTAAAATAAAGTTCAAAACTTTTTATCAACCCCATTCAAAGGCACGAACGCTCCCATGTAAGCGCCACCTGGGTAAACAAATCGAGTGCGCGAAAACCGAGGCAAACACCGACTATTGTTGAACGTTATTCCTGCCCTCTGCTTTCCTTTGGTTATAAAGCCATTTAGGTTATAAATAAGTATTCTATATTTGTTTTTCAGGTAATACATTGGAACAGATAATTTGGCATCTCAAAGCCGATACCGTGAAATTTATTCCATTGTCAAAAGGGTTCAGTTCAATGGTGTTGTTAAATTTCAAAGTTTTGTTGTTTGTCAAAGTTTACAAGTCAATACGAAGTGCAACAAAAAGCCCGCTACACGATTAAACAAGCCACCTCGTGTCCATTTGTCTAATTTGAAAGAACGCATTACCGATCAAATTTTGGCTTTGATGTCATAAATTAATGAATAAATAAACCTATTTCACGCGAAATCAGAAAGTACATTGGTCATTATGGAAATGTAAATGTATGAAAAGGGCATGTCATAAACGCATTTTCCAAATGATCATCATCATCGACATCATTATCTATTCACTTCCTTCCTCTTTCTAGACAAGGACGCAACAGTTGCAACAGCTGTTATCACCAACCCTTTAAACCACAACAATTGCTCTCTCTCGTTCAGAGAATGCATTCGTCACACTTCCAAATCATTCACAATTACAAAGTTAACACGGCATTTGATCTCATTTTGCGCCACAGAATATAAACGGTAATTCAACAATCCACGAGAAATAAATGAAAGTCAATACTTAAACGTTTAACTAATATTAAAATAATACGATACTCGAAATTCTAATTTGCTGATTACGATTTGGCCATATTTTACAAATCCAACTAAATTTCAATGTTTGACGGAAAACGTAAGGCTTACAGAGTGCAGCCAGATTTAGAAACTTCAGCAAGATTTATGCCGGCTGTCGTATCAAAACTATTAATAATGCTTACCGAGCATCCCATGCTGGGAAACTAAAATAGCATCCAATCACATAGAGCTACCAAAGGGGTTCATAAAAAGAGAGCCCCATAACCCAATCGCAATAATCAATAAGTTCTTATTGATGATAATAACCATAACTGCTTCATGATTTGTTGAACAATTAAACAATTTTTTTTGATCACTTCCAATAAATTCTCACGCTAAAAGGATTATAGCTGGATCACGATTTTAGTTGAAGTTTAAGCGTGTGAATGTAATTAATATTTCTCAAAAATGCACCTAATAAATTCCAGACATTAAGAACAGCACCCCCATCAACAATCGTCTGTGGTCCATTTCCAAGGAACTCCATGAGCTATTTAAGTAGGCTATTTAATTACCTTCTTTTCCAACATCAATGTTTTCATACAAAATATATCATTTTTAAATAAATTTTTATAAATTATCTTTACCAAAATGCAAAATAATCTCAAAACAAAGGCTCTTCGATGGTTTAAAGGTTAGATAATAAATGCAAGCCAACTTACTTAGTAACAAATAACTAAGGACAACCTTCAATAAAATACTTGCAATAGCTTTGACCCTTACATTCAGAGGTATACAACAACACCTTTGTACTTTAGCACTCCTAATGTATCCATTTCAGTACTTTTTGGGACATCGAGTACAACATTTAATGAATGCGAATTAAATCATTATTGGCATCTTGTGAGTTCTAAAGGTTCTGATATAAAATAAATATTGCCAATTGACAACTGTTTATGTGAAATAATTTGCTAAAATTATGAAATTTATGACTCAACTCCAATAATACAAGATTACAGATTCAGCAAAACAACAAGTTTATGAGTTGTATTTTTAACAGCATTTGTGTGTGGAGATTCATAATTAATTTGATAAGAAAATATTTCAACTTGATGTTGTGGTTATGGTGTTAAATAAACACTAATAATATAATTAATTCAAAAATTATATTAAATTAATTAATTAGATTAAACCGTATTTGTTTATTATTTATCCCCTGATATTTTGCAACAAAAGCTATCAAAGCGGTTATTAATTAAAAGTCAGTTCATTTCAAATGCAGCTTTCTCAACAGGATGTTCTCAACAAGGCACAGAGGACCTTTGTCTGAAGCTAATTCACCTTAGAAGAGACATTACCCCACTGCAGAAAGATTATTAATAAAAAAAATTAACAAGAACTTTTGAGTGGAAACTGATGCCATATTGAATGAAGGTCTAATCTTTTATAATGGTTTAATTTTGTTAATATTTTGAGACAAACTCTAAACTCTTAAAGACTCATAAAATGCAAAGAAGTCTGCTAGTCTAAAACATATTCCAAAAACATGTTCTATTGGGATTCATTCCCATTGGGGTTTATACATTTAAGAAAGATCAATGATCCAATAGTTTCCAATACTAAAGAATACTGATCAGCTTATGTGTGAGATCCAGTTTATGTGATATTTTATATAGCATTTTCAATATCTCAAAAAATATGAATAAATTATTATATGTAATAGTGGAATTGTCTAAATAAAACATTTATTAATAAATTTGTTGATGCTCATAAATTTCTTAAGCAAGATCAGAATCAGAAAAGGAGTTGTACTTTTCATTAACAAACAACAAAAAAAAAAAAGTTGAACATCTTTGAAAATAAGCAAAAAGGTCTAAAATATATAACAAAAACTTTCAAAATTAGTTCTTAACTAACAAAAACAATCAGTAAAAAGGAGAACAAAACGACATTAAAAATAAAACTAACTTGTTTCAGTCGAAAGCATTTCAACCCTCATAACTTCAATAGATTATCCCAACATCAGCATCTTTTTTTTCCAATCAATACAATTTCAACAGTTGATTTAAAAACCCAGTGTTTCTTGAACCATGTAAGCCAATTAAATTGATAGAAATTTCTATAAAGAATCCCTAATCCTTATTCAAAATTTGCTGATTAACAATTATTCTTTCACAATGAAAATGTGAGTGATTTGAGGGCTGGATCTGAAATAAAGATTTGCATGGAACAACTCATTAAATTAAATTTAGATTAGAAACTGAAATGATGAATTATGAAACACACATTACAATGTGCAATAGAAACAATATTTCAAATAAGAATGTAACTAATATTTAAAGTATCGTTAAATAAAAAAAAAGTTGTTACGGCATGTCTACTTCAACATCAGTCCACTAAACAAATAACATGAGAAAAAATTGTAATAGGGTGACTAACATCACGAATGTGTAAGGTGATCTTACTTCGATACGAAGCTGTGCATCATAGAGGTTTATAACAATATTAAAACATTAACCGATAATCACGATTCCAATTTAATTTGCAACGAGGATAGCTGCAAAATCCAAACACAGAAATATTGAGCAGCCCCTCACAACACACAACACCATAGCACCGTTCGCTGCTGAAGTAATTAAATGGTTCATATCACTATTAGTCACTCGTCATATCATAATTTTAGAAAGAGTATAATAAAACAAAATTTTAGTTATAAAATTGTTTTACATATATTTTTGTTAAAGTTTGCCACAAAATTTTCATGCGTACTTTTTCGCTTTTGGCTGTTGTGGCAACAGATCTGCTTAGATACGGTTTTCATGATCAAGTTGATGCATATGAACTTTACAATCACTTGTGATCATTATTAACTAGGATTGGATTCAGATATGACTCAGAGACAAGTTGCCCAGGGTAGCTCAATCTTTTTTCCCAAAAACATCATTTAAATTTTTAATTTTGCTTTTGCTTCAGTTTTTGAACAGTATCAAAAGGCTCGTCATCAATTTGTGCAGACCATAGCTGACTACGCCTGTCGACCTCATACTATTGACTATTTGCATCAAGCTGGTGTGATGAATTTACTCAAACCTCTTCTAATGGATTGTGTACCTAGTATTCAACAAACTGCTGCTATTGCCCTGGGTAGAATAGCAAATCATAGTGATGCAATGGCAGAAGCAGTAGTTGAATTTGGAGTTTTACCACAACTTGTTTATTCTCTGGCTGATCAAAATGTTAGTTAGGTTGTTACTAAAGAGATATTTGTCTGGCCATAAAAGAACTTAGCTTCCTAATTTCAGAAATTTTACAAAAAAGCGGCATCATTTGTTCTGAGGTCTGTAGCCAGACATAGCCCACAAATGGCTCAGGCCGTGATCAACTGTGGTGCAATAGACGCCCTTGTGCTGTGCCTTGAAGAGTTTGATTCTGGAGTAAAAGAATCAGCAGCATGGGCTTTGGGAGATGTGGCACGACACAATGCTGGTTTGTAATCTTTCAAATAAGTAATCCATCAATTGTTGGTGTCACTTAATACCAAAGCAATTGGGAGATTGTTGCCACCTACGTCGTTCACTTTGAATGATAATAATAAACTTTATGAGTATTGTGGATAATTTTCACGAATTTCAACATATTTAATGAGATTTAAACCCTGTGAATTGTTTATGTCCTGCAGAATTGGCTCAGACAGTTGTGGATGCTGGAGCTGTTCCACTATTGATAATGTGTCTACAAGAGCCTGAAAATGCTGTCAAAAGGGTAGCTGCCTCAGGTTTAAGTGAAATCGCAAGACACAAAATTGAACTTGCCCAGTTTATAATTGATGCTGGAGCCATCAGCCATTTGGCTAGACTTATTCCCTGTCCTGATTTTAAAGTAAAGGTAATAAAAGCTCTTTTCTCAAATTAAAAAAAATTTAAAAACAGGTAGCTTTGTTCAAATTGTTTAATGAAAATATTTAAGCTTTCTCTTTGAATTTGTTCTAAATTTATATTTGGCAGAGGCAAGTTTATTCGGCTCTCGGTCAGGTGGCCAAACACAGTTTAGAAATGGCAGAATTAGTGGTAGAAGCAGACATCTTTCCCTCTGTTCTACATGCTTTGAAAGATCCTGATGATGTCGTGAGAAAAAATGCTGCAACACTTATCAGAGAAATTGTGAAGCATTCTCCTGAGGTGATTGATGGTCGATATTTATTCTATGTCTCATAAATGATGATTTTGATGGAAATACTTGATTACAAATGAATTTATTACAACAATAGATGACAAAATATTTAAATGACTGGATTGCTTTAACAGAAGAATTAGTGTTGACTCAGTATGCATCATATTTTCTGTTGACAATTAGTACAGCATTGGAATTTATGATGTTTAGTTTTGAAGTTTGATCGTTTACTTTTGTTGCTTCTTGCTTTTAGTATTGTTTTGTGTGATCTGGTACCCATTTTGGTAATAAAAAATAAATAATTTGACGTGTGATATAACATAATATTCTTTCTCAAAAGCTTTCTCAGCTGGTAGTCAATTCAGGTGGACTTGGAGCAATAGTCGACTACATTGGTGATAGAAAAGGAAACGTCAGACTTCCAGGAATTATGGCTTTGGGTTACATTGGAGCTCATTCTGAAAATTTGGCCATGTCTATCATAGCTTGCAAAGTTAGTTCTATCATTAAAATGTTTGACAAAATCTATTCTCCAGCAGGGACAAAATAAGTCGAAGATATTTAACATTTGAAATTCATGGTTCTTGGAATGTCAGGCTTTCAATATTCATGGGAAATGATAATATTTTAAATGAAATTTGTGTATCCTCAGGGTATGACAATGCTGGGCTTTGTATTGTGCGATGAAGTGGAAGATTACATGCTTGCTGCAACATCTTGGTCCATAGGTCAGATTGGAAGGCATACTCCTGAGCATGCCAAAGCTGTGGCCACCACAAACATTTTACCAAGATTATTGCAGCTGTATAATATTCCTCAGTCATCCGACGATCTCAAAATAAAGGTGACCCTATCACTGTTACAAACCAATTCTAAATTATGAAAATTTATGTTTCCTTAAAGTCTTTGTAATTGTTGATCAAAATGAAAAAAATACACGAATCCACAACTGTAACTGGCTGGGTTTAAACAAGTTAAACAAATTAAATGGATAGAAATTGTAGCGACGTGAACCATCTATTTTTTTTTAAGTTTTTTTTTTAGTTCATTCAAACTGCAATACCTTTATGATTTGTTGATGCTCGTATCTAACTTACTGCATTGCCTTTTCTTTAAGGCCAAGCAAGCTTTAAAAGCAGTATTACAGAAATGCGTCCATTTGCCAGCTTTGGAACCTCTTCTTCATTTAGCCCCACAAAACATCTTGAAGCACATAATTGGACAATTCAGCAAGGTCCTTCCACATGATGTTCAGGCCAGGAGAATGTTTGTGACAAGTGGAGGACTCAGGCTACTCCAAGAGATTCAAGCTGAACCCGGAAGCGTGCTTGCGGAGTACATCATGGTCATTAATAACTGTTACCCTGAGGAAATTATCAGGTAGTTAACTTTCAATACATTAAAAGTAATTGTTCCAGATCAATCACAACTCTTGGGCTTATTAAATCAAGAGTGCGATACAGCAGTGTGCTGGAAAATGACCTTAACCTACAAGAATATTTGCATTAGTCTTCAAGGACCAAAACAAATTAGGAGTAAAGTAAAACAAATGCTTAAATTTATTGCCTTTTTAGGGTCTTATCCCACACCAATATTACAGAGAAGCACAAACTAAGGCCATTTTCCATATTTTAAAACAGAGATTAATCCATTTGATGAATTATATTTCACTTAAAAAAACCAATAATCTAAAAATGAACCCTTTTCTCTTTCAGGTACTATTCTCCAGGATATCCAGAACAATTACTGCAAAGGGTTGACCAATACCAACCTCAATAATTCCACTGCAATGGAACCAAAAAAAAACAAATTTGCTTAGAATACTATTATTTGCTCTAACCAAACTATTTCTAGAGATATTTTGCTCTGAATCACACCTCATTCTGAATAAAATGTTTTGAACAAGAACTTTAAGTTTGCATTTGACAAATAAATTAATTGTTATTTAAATAAATGTAATATTCTTGAAAGGTTTGAGAAATCTAGGATACAAATTTTGGATTCAGCAAATGGTCAAGTTCCTTAAACAATCGATCGATATTTTCAATGGATTCATCTATGGATTCAAGTTGATCATTACAATCAGTACTCAAAGATTTAAATGAACTACATCCTGAAGAGTCTTCAGTTTCAGAAACAAATCCCTTCTCAATTTCTTCATCAAATTTATTGATAATTTGAGCATCACATTGTGAATGTGCTTTCATAACATCATTGAACTTTGAAATGGACTCTGTTGACTTTTCAATCTGTTGATTGAGAATGTGCCGTGCCTTTCTGGCATGTTCCCTTAATTTCGTTTTTTCATATTTGTGGACTTGAATTTCATTATGTGTCAGCTGTCTGTTGACATCTTGTAGAAATTGTTCATAAATTTTTAAAGCTTCTTGTGCAAGTTCTTTAAGAATGCCATGACAACAGACTTCTGAAAGTAACACAGGTGTCGAAAATTCCTGCGGAAGTTCCCAAGATTGCCCGAGGCCACTGTCTGAAAACGAAGCAGAACCGTTACTCAATCCATCTGAATTACCAAACATTTGCAATTTGTAAATTTCATTCTTCAAGATGTCAAACTTGTTTATGAGCACATCATACAGATTTTTATTAAACGACTTTAAAACATCAAGTTTTAATTTTATCAAGTTCATTTTGATGCTTGACTTGTCTGCCAAAGCAGTGCAAATTTGTTTTAGTCCTCTTTTCATCAAAAGGATCTTTTCAAACAATCTAAGGCAATATATGATGAATCCATTGCAAATCCTGGCAAATGAGATGTCTTCGTCGATTCTCCTTTTTATGTCAGCATAGGCACATTCCAAAATATCTTTGTGTTCTAAAATTTTTGATTCAATTTCGGTTATATAAAATATCGCTGGTTCCTCTTCAGATATTCTGTTTCTGAACTTATGTGACTCCCTGATGGTGATAATCTTGTGATCAAAAACAAGCAATTCATGTTTTGGAACTGAATTGTCCAAACATTCAACTGAGTCAACTTTGCAAATTAAAGCAATGTGGTCAAGAGTGCTTGGATTAAAAGCATACATTATACTGTCATCAGCTGAAGATCGAAGTTTAGAAGCAAAAAATTTATTAAGACTAATTTGCTTTTGTATATTAAGACATCCTCTTATTAGTGTCATGAATGTCATCTGAGTTGAAACAGTCAACTGAACAGATCTTGGAAATGAATTTTTCCATTGACCAGAACTGGAAATAAAAATGTGATCATTTCTCTTTTCTAATATCATCTTTTCAGCATCATTTTGTTCTTTAATCATGAATGGGCACACTCCCAGAACTGCATGGCACAAAGTAGCACCAATAGTCCAAATAAGAATATCTTTTGCCTTCCTATGAACAATATTTACCCAGTAGACGTCAGTTTGGGTGTCACACTCTGCATATAAATAATCAGAAATCTTAAATGTTATATCTCCATCCATTTCACGAGCACATAAAATATTAGATGGCTTAATAAAAAAGTTTTTTGGCATTCCAATCCCTTGAAGAAATTGAAGTCCATTTATGAGACCTTCCAGTAAGTTTATAGAGTTCTTGTCATTTATACCATAAACATTAATAGGCTTATCAAGAAATTTCGGTAAGCAAAGTTCATCGTAATACTCGAACACAATAATTGTTTCTTTATGCTTTGTACGACGGTGAAGTTGGCAAACTTTCGGCAAACCTTTTGAACGCCAATATCTCCGGAACGGAAAGAGCTAGAACCAAAATTCTTTTTTTAACTGATAGATAATGTTCACAGAAATTATGTGGACATAATAAAAAAATTTTATCTTTAACGGGAAATTTAGTACAAGTGGCCGATGCTCAAAGCCGATTTCCAGGAAAACGGAGCTTTGTGCGAAAAATCGACAAACGAATTCAGAATCTGCATTGAATTATCTTTCTAAAAAAATACGTTTCGACATTTCGCCATCGGTCAGAGTACCTCAAAATTAATTCTGAAAGCTCCCTAAAATTTGTTTACATTGCGAACCGAAGACAACGAATGCGCTAAATTTAACAAATATTTCCAATTTTAACAAAAGATATATAGCAGAAATAGTTCATATCGCTACAATATGACATAATTTGGTTAGAAAAAATTTTTAAATTATCGTTAAGCATCTTTTGCTTGAGCAGGCTGATGTCGTGCAAGTCACCAAAGTCACAAAATGAGGCAGCGCAATCAAATCCGACTTTGTGCGAAAAATTCATCAATACATTTTAAAAGAACGCAGAAAAACCTTTCAGAAAATATACGATACAATTATGTGCCATCGGTTTAAGACGCTCTATGACCTTATTATAAACGTTTCCCAGCAACCCACATGAGGTCATTCCATCGTTAGGCAAGCTGTCCTCTTCTCACTATGATTTGTGCCAAAAATCTTTTTATGCATTCTTATAGCACGTTAAAATATCTTCCAGAAAATGTAAAATACAACGCTGGCGCTCCGGTATAAGGCGCTCTATAACCTTATTATAAATGCACCATAAATTCTAAGATCTTTTCTTTTCATCGTTTGGCGCTCTTCTCACTCGTCACACTGGTTTGTGCGAAAAATTGACTCTACTATTTCGATAGCATTTTCAAAGACCTTTCAAAAAATCTACAACACAACTATAGCGGACCGGTACAAGGCGCTCTACAATTTTTTTTAATATTGCTCCTTAACTGCTCACACCTTTTCTTTCCATCGTTTGACGCGCTTTCCTCACGTCACTCTGATTTGTGCCAAAATTCTATTTACACATTTCAATAGCTACTTCAATGGGCTTTCAGAAAATCTACAAACAAGTAACAGCACCCCTGTGTAACACTTTCTGCAACCTTATTATACGAGCCTCTCACATCTCTCTATCTTCGCTTTCAATCGTTCGTCGTGCTGTTCTCTCGCTACTCTGTTTTGTGCGAAAATTTGAGTCTAATATTTCAATAGAGCTTTCAAAGACCTTTCAAAAAATCTTAAACACAACTATAGCGGACCGGTACAATGCGCTCTGTAAGCGTTTTAAAACTGTCTCCAGCTGCTCACATCTTCTTTTTTCATCGTTTGAAGCGCTTTCTTCATGGCGCTCTGATATGTGCCATATTTTGATTCCAATATTTCAATAGAACATTCAAAGACCTTTCAGAAAATGTAAAACACAATGCTAGCGCCCCTGTGCAAGGTGCTCTATAACCTTATTATAAATGCACCATAAATTCTAAGATCTTTTCTTTTCATCGTTTGGCGCTCTTCTCACTTGTCACACTGGTTTGTGCGAAAAATTGACTCTACTATTTCGATAGCATTTTCAAAGACCTTTCAAAAAATCTACAACACATCTATAGCGGACCGGTACAAGGCGCTCTGTAATCTTTTTAAAACTGTCTCCAACTGCTCAAATCTTCTCTTTCCATCGATTTGCGCGCTTTCCTCACTTCCTATAATTTGTGCTAACATTTTATTTACACATTTCAATAGTTGCTTTAATGGGCTTTCAGCAAATCTACAAAAAAATTACAGCACCTCTGTGTAAGATTGTCTATAACATTATTATACGAGCCTCTCAGAACTCTTCGCTTTCAATCTTTCGTCGCTCTGTTCTCTCGCTACTCGGCTTTGTGCGACAATTTGATTCTAATATTTCAATAGAGTTTTCAAAGACCTTTCAGACCTATATTATGGTATATATAAGGTATTGTATAGGCAATTCGCCTACATAAAGCTTTCACATATAAAAGCTTTCCTAAATTCTACTGCCAAATGTCGAAAGGTCTAAAACTACCACCGATCTCCACACTTTATCTATCTAATTTGTCTGAGAAAACGAAATGCTTTGTTATAGAGGACATATCTTTTGTTCGTTGTCATTAATTGGGTATCATTTATATGATTCGGATAAGTAAAGATTAATAGATGAATTAAGAATTTTGCCATCAAAAATACTAACATTAAAATAATTTTCATGCTTTGCTTGGTGAAATCCAGACTTAAGCAATTGCTTTGTTTTACTTAGCTGATAATTGACGTTTAAATGTTCAGATATATGAAACTTGCATAAAGCTAGCCGGGCGAAAATTACCATTGTTAAAAAGCCTAGATATTACGCAGCCGGGCAATAATCGAAGCAACAACTCAAAATCTAAAACTCAACTATATTTAACAATTTACGTCTCATTCGATTCACAATAACCTAAACTTTAACAAAAAATTAACTGTCACTCATATTAAACTTTAATCAATACCTCAAATACCACGAACATTAAGAGTTTACATCTTTAAACCCTTTGAAATGCATTAATAACTGAGTTATCAAACAAACTTTAAATTACAGCAACAATAACTTTGAAATTCATTTATGTCATAGATTTCGGCCTAACTAAGCTTTTGATACATTTCCAGTAAATGTAGCAGGCATTAAGTAAGAGTTTTTGAAGAAAAATAATATCGAGTTATTTGAATTTCAATGAAGGGACGCGATCCATTTAAAGTCTCAAATTAATATATTGAGACGGTTTTCTGGGCCCATTTTTAGATATGTTGTGTATTAATCATATATCTCTCCAATACCAAACTTTCGGCTCCCAATTTGTTGTGGTTTTAAAGTAAATTGGAAATAACAAATCATCGCAACTTTTGAGAATCGAGTTCGGCGATCAAGTCCATTGACTCGGATTTGCGCCCTATAGGCTCTTTTTCTCAATTACGAAAATTATAAAAAAATTAAATTCAAAATAATTTTGGCAATAGGTTAATAATAAGAAATATGAATGACAAAGCCGAAGTTGGGACTTCTAAAGTGAATAGTCTTTCTTATAATCTCGTAAATATAAAATGGACGCGAAACTCTAAAAATTCAAAAACCTAAAGTTTGATAAAATGTATGATAAACTATCTTCAAAAAGTTCATTTTGCTATCAATAGCAAACTTTTGTGGTAAAAATGAGCAATTTTGCATATGTTCTTTATAGACGACCCCTGACATGTTTTGAAAACAATTCGTCGGGAACCGGCCTGATAAATTTAAAATATGAAGTTTATTCAAAACTAATATTATATAACTCAAAATAAAGATTTAATTGTCA
Source organism: Hirudinaria manillensis (assembly GCA_034509925.1). Taxonomy (NCBI): domain Eukaryota; kingdom Metazoa; phylum Annelida; class Clitellata; order Hirudinida; family Hirudinidae; genus Hirudinaria; species Hirudinaria manillensis. The sequence goes on along the minus strand of CM067535.1, from coordinate 5,525,579 downwards.
GTAATGTTTTTCTAAAATTAATTTTACTTGAAATTTATTATTAACGAAATTAGGAAACATAAACCTTTATTTTCATTCTCATAATTTTGAAATGTAGGTATGTCATTCATCTTAGTACAAATAAGCTTTTGAAATACTTTTCAAAGTACTTAACAAACATTAAATGGGAGTTTTTGGCCGAAAAGTCTAAAATAATAGCGAGTTTTCTGAATTAAATTAAGCGACGCGATTCGTTTTAAGTCTCGAATTAATGTATTAAGACGGTTTTCTGACCCCATTTTCAGACATGTTGTGTCTTAATAATGTATCTCTTCATTACCAAATTTTCGGCTCCAAATATGCTGTGGTTTTAGAGTAAATTGGAAATAACAGATCATCGCAACTTTTGAGAATCGAGTTCGGCGATCATGTCGAGATTACAGAGCGCCTTGTACCGGTCCGCTATAGATGTGTTGTAGATTTTTTGAAAGGTCTTTGAAAATGCTATCGAAATAGTAGAGTCAATTTTTCGCACAAACCAGTGTGACAAGTGAGAAGAGCGCCAAACGATGAAAAGAAAAGATCTTAGAATTTATGGTGCATTTATAATAAGGTTATAGAGCACCTTGCACAGGGGCGCTAGCATTGTGTTTTACATTTTCTGAAAGGTCTTTGAATGTTCTATTGAAATATTGGAATCAAAATATGGCACATATCAGAGCGCCATGAAGAAAGCGCTTCAAACGATGAAAAAAGAAGATGTGAGCAGCTGGAGACAGTTTTAAAACGATTACAGAGCGCATTGTACCGGTCCGCTATAGTTGTGTTTAAGATTTTTTGAAAGGTCTTTGAAAGCTCTATTGAAATATTAGACTCAAATTTTCGCACAAAACAGAGTAGCGAGAGAACAGCACGACGAACGATTGAAAGCGAAGATAGAGAGATGTGAGAGGCTCGTATAATAAGGTTGCAGAAAGTGTTACACAGGGGTGCTGTTACTTGTTTGTAGATTTTCTGAAAGCCCATTGAAGTAGCTATTGAAATGTGTAAATAGAATTTTGGCACAAATCAGAGTGACGTGAGGAAAGCGCGTCAAACGATGGAAAGAAAAGGTGTGAGCAGTTAAGGAGCAATATTAAAAAAAATTGTAGAGCGCCTTGTACCGGTCCGCTATAGTTGTGTTGTAGATTTTTTGAAAGGTCTTTGAAAATGCTATCGAAATAGTAGAGTCAATTTTTCGCACAAACCAGTGTGACGAGTGAGAAGAGCGCCAAACGATGAAAAGAAAAGATCTTAGAATTTATGGTGCATTTATAATAAGGTTATAGAGCGCCTTATACCGGAGCGCCAGCGTTGTATTTTACATTTTCTGGAAGATATTTTAACGTGCTATAAGAATGCATAAAAAGATTTTTGGCACAAATCATAGTGAGAAGAGGACAGCTTGCCTAACGATGGAATGACCTCATGTGGGTTGCTGGGAAACGTTTATAATAAGGTCATAGAGCGTCTTAAACCGATGGCACATAATTGTATCGTATATTTTCTGAAAGGTTTTTCTGCGTTCTTTTAAAATGTATTGATGAATTTTTCGCACAAAGTCGGATTTGATTGCGCTGCCTCATTTTGTGACTTTGGTGACTTGCACGACATCAGCCTGCTCAAGCAAAAGATGCTTAACGATAATTTAAAAATTTTTTCTAACCAAATTATGTCATATTGTAGCGATATGAACTATTTCTGCTATATATCTTTTGTTAAAATTGGAAATATTTGTTAAATTTAGCGCATTCGTTGTCTTCGGTTCGCAATGTAAACAAATTTTAGGGAGCTTTCAGAATTAATTTTGAGGTACTCTGACCGATGGCGAAATGTCGAAACGTATTTTTTTAGAAAGATAATTCAATGCAGATTCTGAATTCGTTTGTCGATTTTTCGCACAAAGCTCCGTTTTCCTGGAAATCGGCTTTGAGCATCGGCCACTTGTACTAAATTTCCCGTTAAAGATAAAATTTTTTTATTATGTCCACATAATTTCTGTGAACATTATCTATCAGTTAAAAAAAGAATTTTGGTTCTAGCTCTTTCCGTTCCGGAGATATTGGCGTTCAAAAGGTTTGCCGAAAGTTTGCCAACTTCACCGTCGTATGCTTTGTTTGTTCCGTGCCTAAAAACTTGGCAACGTTCAGATGGTTTATCTTCTTGAATTTATCCACTTGCTTTGACAAAGTGTTATCTTTCAGTAATTTCACAACGCAAGGCAAACCCGTTAATTTATTTCTTCCGAAGTAAGTTTGGCTGCCGACATTAACTCCAAAATTTTGGTCGGTAAACCATACATAGGACTCGCTCCCTTTAACTGGCATTCTACAAATATTATAACCATCTCCATATTAATTATATATGATCAATTCTCATGGGAGGAGCAACAACGTAATAAATGAATCTGTGGAAATTTCAGTAACTACTAAATATTCATAAATTTGCAAACCAGCGTCATACGAACAAGACAACAAAGTGCGTGAGCACTAACTCAGGAAACCGCTCAAGCGCAGCAGTTCCACGGATCCAAATTTAAAAATTAATACACCAAACGAATCATGAAACTATCCTCTACAATTTCTATTTTTTAAATTTTCTTGCAACTCCGCCTATTTCGTTCACGATGCCAAAAACGACATGGAGTCGGAAGAAATGACCCAGTTAAAAGTTTAGAAAAAATCGCTAGCCGGCGATTATTCTAACTTCAGGCGCAGCAGTTCTACTGAATCAAATTTAAAAATTAATATATCAAACAAATCATGAAACTATCCTCTACAATTTCTATTTTTTAAATTTTCTTGCAAATCCACCTATTTTGTTCACGATGCCAAAAACGACATGGAGTCTCGCGCCCATCTTATATTTTCGAGATTATAAGAAAAACTATTCACTTTAGAAGTCCCAACTTCGGCTTTATCATTCGTACTTCTTATTATTAAGCTGTTACCTGAATTATTTTAAATTTCATTTTTTCATAATTTTAGAAATTGAGAAAAAGGGCCAATAGGGCGCGAACTCGAGTCACTCGACATGATCGCCGAACTCGATTCTCAAAAGTTGCGATGATCTGTTATTTCCAATTTACTCTAAAACCACAGCATATTTGGAGCCGAAAATTTGGTAATGAAGAGATACATTATTAAGACATAACAGTCTGAAAATGAGGTCAGAAAACCGTCTTAATACATTAATTCGAGACTTAAAATTAATCGCGTCGCTTAATTTAATTCAGAAAACTCGCTATTATTTTATCTTTTCGGCCAAAAACTCCTATTTAATGTTTGTTAAGTACTTTGAAAAGTATTTCAAAAGCTTATTTGTACTAAGATGCATGACATACCTACATTTAAAAATTATGAGAATGAAAATAAAGGTTTATGTTTCCTAATTTCGTTAATAATAAATTTCAAGTAAAATCAATTTTAGAAAAACATTACTGACAATTAAATCTTTATTTTGAGTTATATAATATTAGTTTTGAATAAACTTCATATTTTAAATTTATCAGGTCGGTCCCCGACGAATTGTTTTCAAAACATGCCAGGGGTCGTCTATAAACAACGTTTGTAAAATTGCTCATTTTTACCACAAAAGTTCGCTATTGATAGCAAAGTGAACTTGTTGAAGATAGTCTATCACACATTTTATCAAACTTTGGGTTTTATAATTTTTAGAGTTTCTCGTCCATTTTATATTTTCGAGATTGTAAGAAAAACTATTCACTTTAGAAGTCCAAACTTCGGCTTCATCATTCATATTTCTTATTATTAACCTATTGCCTAAATTATTTTGAATTTAATTTTTTTCTAATTTTCGTAATTGAGAAAAAGAGCCTATAGGGCGCAAATTCGAGTCACTGGACTTGATCGCCGAACTCGATTCTCAAAAGTTGCGATGATTTGTTATTTCCAATTTACTCTAAAACCACGACAAATTGGGAGCCGAAAGTTTGGTATTGGAGAGATATATGATTAATACACAACATATCTAAAAATGGTCCCAGAAAACCGTCTCAATATATTAATTTGAGACTTAAAATGGATCGCGTCCCTTCATTGAAATTCAAATAACTCCATATTATTTTTCTTCAAAAACTCTTACTTAATACCTGCTACATTTACTGGAAATGTATCAAAAGCTTAGTTAGGCCGAAATCTATGACATAAATGAATTTCAAAGTTATTGTTGCTGTAATTTAAAGTTTGTTTGATAACTCCGTTATTAATGCATTTCAAAGGGTAATATATATATATATATATATAGTGAACTTGTTGTATATATATATATATATGATTATTTTTTTAAATTTTTATTTATTTATCCTTAAATCTTCAAAATTAAAAATTACTTCATTCGTTTATTTTATTATTTACTTCATTATTTCAGGTCCGCCCTAATCATATGCAAATCACCCCTCCGTCCTATGATTGGCTGGATGACCTCATGCAAATAATTGTTTTTGTTTATTTTCTGATCCACTTTGTTGTCGTGCTCACGCACTTTGTTGTCTTGTTCGTATGACGCTGGTAACTTGCGAGGTCTAGAGTATCGCGCGCTTTTCATCATCTCGTTATTTAAACAACCCTAACTAAACCGTATTCCTATCCTCAACTTTATTTTATCTCATATAAAATTTTTTTTTGTAGCATTGGCGATAAATATTTCGCCTCTCTTAAACTCCTCGTTAATCTAAACCACGCCTTCTGACCTAAATAACACGTTTATGAATATTTAATTTGCATTCACGGATTCCTTCAGCATTTTCCAAGAGGAAGGGAGCTAAGCAGGGAAACAAAGTAGGATCATTAGCTCTCTGAGGCTCGGTTTGCACCCCCGTCTGGGAAAAGATAAAAATCCCATCTAAAGGTCGCGAAATTTAAAAAAGGAAGTTTTGTTGGTAGATTTATAGAAAGACATGATTAAGTTGTTCTTATTATACAAATCAGATAATTCGTATTTATAACAATAGTTAAGTGACAAGAAATAACATAAAAGTTACAGTACCCTGAATATAATGAAGCTATATAATTTATCTATGAAAATAAATAATCATTGCCTTCGAGTGACATTAAATAACTTTAAAAACAATGAATAACAAATTGAAGCATAATTTCTGTGTCAATATTTAACTCCTCCCCTCGTAGCGGATGTTTCCTATGTTAAATAGCTGGGGGCTGCTTCGGAGCGCCTAGCTTAGAACAAACTGGAAATTCCAACAAAAAGAATGAAGGATGTAAAACGAGGCGCAACGTTAGGTAATCACAAAATTATTAATTATTAATAAATTAAAACCATGACTGCTACATGATATTATTAATGATGTTTCATTAATATTGTTAATATTTCAAAATTCCTGACATAATTATTTATTCGTTTCGTTATACCATTCAACCGAGCAACGTTAGTGTCTGTTCTATTTTGGAAAGGAATAATATTTTAAATTATTAAATTACAAGATAACCAGGATGTTGATTCTGAGGATATACTGACCGAAAACTTGGGAGTAATTTAATCTTTAATTCCATTTAAAGTTTATAAAAAAAATAACTATTTAAAATAACAAACTGTTTCTATGCTTATTTCTATACTGCTGCTTTACTCAGTAAATTAGCTGACGAATAAGTAAATATACGATTTTCGTTTGCATACTTACAATTTGTAGTGGGACTCTTTAAAAAAATGTCGTTATTGTGAAAGCTACCTTGAACTTGACAACCTCGTACAAAATTGATTTGACAAAAATAATCAAGAAACGTATCGTGTCAATAATCGTCCTGGTGAAACGTTGACCATATTTAATCCTTGAGTGTTTTCAAAATCCCACATTACATAATGGTTTAACGCAATAAAAAAAATCATTCCAAAATAGGAAGACTGTCATCAGAAATGATTTTCGAGTGACCGCCAAATTCAATCACGCTGGAAGTACTTGCGTCAATTGATTGACTCCGACCTTCAGAATCACCTGCAACCAGTACATCTCTTTGAAGCAAATGAATTAATTATTTAATAATAAAAAAGAGGCTCTTGAGAGAAAAAGTGACAAGAATCGTGGTCATACCAAAGGTTCAAACCATTCAAAGTAAATTAGGAAATGAATTTTGATGCTCCACTGAAAGTCATAATCTTAAAGCTCCTCTCTTACATAGAATGATGGATATTTCAGGAATTCCTTGTCGCTTTCGAAGTGGCCAAACAATAGAGATTTTGATTCATTATTAATATTTATTTATAATTTTTATTGTTTAGGTATGGAATACTTATTTAAGCATATGTTTCATTAGAACTTCAAGATTCCAAAGAAGAATGCATTTAAACTCAAACGCGGCGGATGTATAGCCATTATCTGATTCTTCAAACATAAACATTTATAATTTTGTATCGTTGTAATCTATTTTCACCCATCATAAGTACTCATAATCATTGCACAAATTTGTTTAAATGTTCATGAGTTCACCCTGCGATTGGTTTTATCAAAATAAGTAAAATATAAAAAATAAATAAATAAATTGACCGGCCCGAGCCTGAATTAAACCTACTTTTTGGTTTGAGAGTGAAGACAAAACTTTGTGTCTTGATGTCAAAGAACGCATTGTACGAATCCTTTGGAATGTGAACAGATTACGTTTAATATTTGTAACAAGTTTCAAAATGTTTACATTTAATTGAATCTTCACTCGAATTCAAATTATGATTTGGATTCCTTTCTCGGGTGGAGAATTCAAAATTTTAGTAATTTCGACAAAGATTCACAACAATTGAAACAGTACTAACATCCTGGGGTTCATTGCAGCACTGGCAAATGGCCATACAACACATGGAGGCACTGACTATGGCTGCAATAACTTCTATGAATAACAGCACGACCAATATGATAGGAATAACAAAGATGTTTTTTGGTACCCGCCGCTGTGACATTTTGTTTTTAATCATAATAGATTATAAAAAAAAATTATTCCGAGCAGTATTATAGTTAATTGTTACTTGTATGAAAGGTGACTCGGCCATCCAGATTAATTCTCTGATATCAGATATGCCCAAATATATTGGAAAAAAGCTCAGTGATGCAGAAATTATACTCATGATCATAAAGGATAAAATCTGAAAATTGTTTTTAAACAGAAAATTACATTATTCATGAAATGGCTATTAAGCAAACAACCAAATATTTGTTTGGGTGAAATGCCTTTGAACAGCTACCAAGGACACCGGCAATAAAGTACTGGAAATAGTATTAAAAAAATAAATAATTATTGACTATTGAAGGTTATTTATTATAGTAACAGCTTTTTAATGTTGTGACTACATTTTGGAATGGACAAAGGGTTGGGCGAGTGAAACGCAAGAATAAATATAACACGATGGATGATAGGATGAATTGATTATTGGCGAATAAACATTTATTTACAAAAGCAATATATTATTATATTAATAAAATACGTCATCTTACTAGTACTCCGTTCCACAATCCATATCCAGTAACACAACTAGTCATTTGACAACTTCCTCCAAGAACTGCCATTTCAGTAATTGTCAGCATTATCGATAAAGTACCTATTGCCACTTGAATCATAGCAAATATGTTAGCGACTCCTTTCTTATATCTTTGAACGTAGTCTTTTGTTTCTGGATGGTTGACTATGACAGGAATGGGTCGAGAAGGAGCCATCGATACGTCCATTTTGTAACAGCATGTATGTTGAACATTATTATCTAGAGCCAGTTATCTGCCAATATAACAGTTCCTATTCGTTGAGATCAAAGTACATAACATCTCACCAGAGAAGCGGACTATGGACCCTCAATTCCTTGCTACGAAAGCAGTTTGCAAAACATATTGCAAAACTGGTTCTTTACTAGAACAATGACCTTTTCGCTAATTTTCTAAATATTTTGATAATTTTCAAAATGTTTCAAAATTTAATTAACTACTTACTTAAATCAGGCTATTTCGTCAGTCATGTGACTCCAATTTTGAAATTACAAAATTAGTTATGTCTATGAAGTTGGTACCCTGATCAGAACTTATGGCACTCAGTGCAGAAAAGATGAAGAAGGCTTGAGTCAAAATATCACAAACAGCTTGAGCACATGGGCCACCGAAAAAAGATTTACGATACCAACGGCATATTTAAAGTTGTGTTTCATAGCGCTAGGATCACCAAGTTCAGAACACTTCCTCTGCGAAATCATCCACATCATCTTCCTCAGGGACCACTTCATGATCCACCATTCTTATCAGATACTTCATCACTTCTATTTATGACACCTGAAATTCTTTGTCACACTTGAATAAATCCTCAAATCCCCATGAATCATCATCCGTCGACACCCCATCATTCACTTCCAGAGCATCTCCGACATCAGTCTCTGGGATCTGGTGTAATCTCTCTATACGTGTCGGGATCTGGTCGTAAAGATTAACCGCTTCCTTTCAATCAACAATTCCTTTAGAATTTCGGCAGCATTGGGAGTTACAATAACCTCCTCATTCAAACGAGGAACGATTGCGAACATCAATACTGCAACATAAAGTGCGATGTTAGTGGCTTGGAAAGCTACTTTACAATGGGGTATGACCATTAGTCAACACGCTCGGTATTATCACATAAACTAAAATTCATGATTGGCTTTTGGGGAACAACACTCAAAGGACGGATTTGGGTCGGCTTTAATGGAACAATCTTCTTTGCCGCTATCAACTAATGCAAATAAAGGTGGGAATTTATCGACGATTACTCCCTTGAACAGTATGGAAAGGAGCAGCTTCAGGATGCACTTCATGACCACAGGGTTACTGACATCCTCAGCACTATGGAATGCTGAAGTATGTACGTCTTCACCCCTTTAAACACATGTGATCCAAAAACAGCTAATCTTTGCTTTGATACTTGAAGAGGTATTAGGTTATTTGTTTATTTCTTCTGAGATGATTTCAAAGTACTGCGAATTGAAGCAATATTGAGCTTAGGGCAAAATTTTCTCGAATGTCCCTTTTCATGGCAATTGAAACATTAACCCAGTTACATGCGACAATGTATCGGTAACAAAAGTGAGATGATATTTCAGGAGTTTATTTGAACTAAACTTTCCAACAGTCACGACACATAAACGACCGCCGGCAACCGAAGGTCCTCTTTGATTGTAGTTCCAATACCCAGCAGGACTATAGATAGATCCATGTTTCGTGTCATTCATGAGTAATGACAGAAGCCTTGAGTTGATGATAGAAATGCTCGACCTTACCTTTAGCTTCTGAATGTCTAGATGTGATATATTCCAAACAATTTTTTACCTGATGAAAGATGCGATGAAAACTGGCTTCCTCTATTTGTGGTGAGTTTCGGGCATGCTGTATTGTTCAATCCATCCTGAAATAAAGGACTTCAGTACGTTCTCTGTTGAGGTGTTCTCCAGCAGAATAGCAACAGGCCACCTTGGGAACCTGTCTAAGACTGTGAGAATGTGAGCGCATTTCCCAGAAGTTGGAAGTGGTCCGACTAGATAAATGAACGTACTGGAATCTCGGTAGAGGAAACTTCGCAATGGGTGACATTGTGCGTAGTTGAACTTTGCTTTGCTGGCATTGTAAGCATTCTCAACATAACCTTATAATTGTAATCTCTTTCTTCATCTGCGGGCACACGAATCTCTGCCGAATGATATTCGATGTGGCACGATTGAGTGCGTGTATAGGCTTAGGAACACTTTGTTCCGAAGATTTGCTGGCACGATTTGCTGGATTATGGGTTCCTGTGGAGGTTCATATCGTCCATGATTTTGTTGTGGCTGAAAGGTAGAGGTACTGTATTGACCTTCAGCGATTGTGTCATCTTAAAGGCCGTATCAGTCGGTTGCTGGTTTCTATCTCCTGGCTATCAACTGTCGTTGCATTTACTTTAGTGCGTGACAACGCATCTGCCACGACATTCCTACGTTTACCTATAATAAACGTAGAAACTTACTATCTTATTAGAGTAATACTTTATTATTAAAAGTATTATCCTTTCCTAGTATTATACCATCATAACCATTAACCTTATTCTATTTAAATAAGTCGAGCATCTTCGTTATAATTAAGACTCTAAACCGTCATCGTCGTCATCATCATCATCTTAGCGATTCGCCAACTTCAAAGTCGGAGCCGACTAGCATGTCGGACTGACGACGGATGGATGATGCTAACGCTTCAATTGCTTTAGAGTAGAACGTTTTAATGCAATTGGATGCTGTGATTTTTAAATTCTTGGTCGATTGGATGGATGTTTGGCGTGTGTCACTACTTTTAATTGTCACTTTTCTTAAAAGGACAGAATATAACAAATATTTAAATACTCCAAAGCATGTCGTCAACACCAGGCTGAAGGCGGCCCTACGTAACGGAGTCAAGGCCGAGACTCTGAAGCGGTCGAGGGACAGCGGAGCGAGCGGAAGTTTTAGGCTCGGAGCCGCCTCCTTGGCAGACAAGAAGAAGCAGCAGAAAACGACGAAGGACGCCGTTCCGAAGAAGCCTCTCGCGGCCGTTGACGGGCAGAAAAAGACCAAGAGCGTTGACGGAAGAATAAGCTGCCGTGCCTCTGAAGAAGAAGGCGACGAAGAAGCCCGCTTTTGCCGCAAGCAAGGAAAAGAAGGCTGACCCTCATGCGGAATAGAAGAGGTCGAGCTCAGGAAGGCCGAGGAAAGCCACCGCCGACGACGGCAAGAAACTGTCTCCGCCTGTCGAGAGAATGGCCAAGAGAATTTAACAACGGATTTAAAACTGGTAACGCTATAAGACCACAAAACTATAAAAAAAAAACGCTAAATTAATGATTGCATACAAATTCATTAGCTAGATGATCAAGACTTCACAAATCGCAAATTAAACAAAGACGTTCGAGGTCAAGAATTTGAGAATAACGTTGAAATTAAAAAGAAATTGTTGTGGCTGTCGCTGAGAAGAAATTTGGATATAAAATAAATTTTCAAATAAAGTTAAAAAAAAGTTCATTTCAAATAAAAGGATGTCTCCATTCTACGAATTTAAGAATGAACGACAGCAATTGAAATTTAAAAAAAAATGCGTACGATTAACAGTTACGGCAGCTAAGGATTTTAATTCTTTTAATCAAAACTTGCAATGAAAGTTAATCTCGCAGAAAAAAAAGGTACCGGTTGTCGATTTCGTACAAATTCCCAGTCTTAATTGTCCATTTTCGAGCATTTCTAGGTCGATTTTGAGGAATTTCAATTTTAGTGCAAAAAGTGGTCAAATTCGTCCAATGGCGTTCGAGCTCTAGTCTATCCAATGAGCGTCGACTTCTCGACTATTTATATATTGACGATGCTTAGGCGCCTGTTTCGTCCGTTGTTTCGTTCTGTTGGAGCTGGTGGCTTTGTTCGTAGCTTTGTTTGACAGGCTGTACTGTCCGCTTTTTCCCTCGTGGTCGTGACGTTCTCGTATCCTCGTCCCTATGATATACTTCGTTCGTGCGTCGTGTGACGCGTTCCCTGCCCATGGAATAATGAAGGATCAGATACTGGCGGTGGATTCCGAAGACTTCCAAGCAGTACAAGGAGGAAAGAGGGAAGTGTCTTCATCCTCAATGGACCCCGCCCCGATGAGGATCTTCATTAATGCTGAAACTGAGCTGAACCCAGGTTTAGCAACAAGTAAGAGATATTTTATACAGGAATAATATAAATGCCAAAATATATTAGGGGTCTATTAGATACACTAAGTGCAATGCCTTTGGTCACATCTGTAAACTGCATCAATAAGGCCAAATGCTCTAAATGTCTAGGAGTTCTAGAAACAAGGCGAAATGAGAGGTGAGACTGAAGACAGACAAGTTTCTGGACATGCATGTGGAGTTGGAGAAGATGGCAGACAGGATATGGGGAAAACTACTTTGTCAAGGTAAAGTATTTGTTTGCATTGCTTCCCTTTTCTAGTAAGGCGAAAGTTATCATGACATCAGAGAAGGCTCTCATAGGTTTTTATTTTAATCATGAACATGATTTGAGTACTGGGTTGGAGGATAATGTTAAAATATTAAGAAGGGCCTATAAAGGGTAAGCGTGGGTTTGAAAGACTTGAGAGAGAAGTTGAACGAGGATAAACAGAGGAGAAAGTGAGAGAGTTTGCCTTGCAGGAGCTGAGACTTAGAGGAACAAAAACTTGAAAATAAGGTATATGGAACTCGAAGGTCATCATAATACAGTGTGTGTCATAATGTTGGGACACCCATGTTTTTTAACCATAACTTTGTTGAGTTAAGTCATACACATACCAGTTATTAATATGATGTGTAGATGTTCATTAGCTGCCAAAAAATATGAATATCAATCACTTAAGACAGGAAAAACTGAAAATATGATAAAAGGTTAAAATCAGCGACCCTCATTTGGGAGCAAAAATCTTTTCGGCTAAAAATAAACATTTAAAATATAAAGTAGATAAAGTCAATAATGTGTTTTGTCACCTTTCTTTTGAATTCGATCTTTCATTGATTCCAAGAAGGGTTTAAGCCTCTGACTGTCCAACTTTATCCACTCCCCCTTCAGAGCCTTTTCCAAATAAAAAATGCTGGCATATTGCCTGCCATTGGAATAAACACTTTGTGGCTTTTGAGGTGTGAATTGAGGCATTATCTTGTTCAAAATTTACCTTATCCCTAGGAAATTTATTATAAATAGGTAAAAGGTATTTGTTAAGAGTCTCAATAGAATTTTGCTTTCCTTTCACCTCCAAAATCCCTGTTAGGGATGATTTGTGTTGGTGCTTTTTAAACTTCAGAAATCCAGTTCCCTGAAGTTACCTACATATTGTTGACCGACTTAAATTTAATTTCAACTCTTTTTCATGTCCCATTCTCCCTTGGAAGCCTCATGAACAAGGATTCTGTTCTGACAATGATCCAGTTTTCAAGGTCTTCCTGATGTGTAGTTGGTTCATAGCTCTCTGGATCCTCTAAAAATCATCTGACAACACTCCTGGAACATTTAACCCTTTATGAAATTTCAGAAATCGACATTTAAATCATTAAATGCCTTTATTTGTACTCTATCCATTTTACTAAGAAGTCTTCCAGAACCCATTCGTAATAAGCTTAACTAACAAACTTGAAATGTTCAGGCCCTAGAAACTTTTCTAGTTCTTTAGCCATCCCCAAATCACCATATTGCATTTATTCATAAATTTGACTGCAATTATTCACGGACGTCATATCATAAAACTTCTAATCTATTTCCTCATGCATATACAGATCACATATGTTTTAAATAGCTAACTTGTTAACTCTTATAGACTTTTTGATTTAATTACACTATGGCTATTGCAATATTATCATTCTGTGTCTATTATAATATTCCAACAGGTGGTCCACTAGTGGGAGAACACCCTTCAGGATACCTTTAATTTTGTTCATTATTCTTGATTTTAATTGATTGATCAAATGAATAAATGTGAAATATTTGTTTGGAAAACAATATTATTGGCTCATTTAACCCCCAAAGCTCATGCTTTGATGGGGTGGATGACCTTAGCCCAGTTAAACCGTTAACAATTAAACTGAATTAAAGGATACTCCTTTGAATAAGTTTGTGCTAGTCTCCTCCTGTTGAGGGAACTATTACTTTCTTTAAAAAGGAAAATGGTGATAACATTTGCATGTTTAGCCTCTAAACATAAGTCCAACAGATGGACTACTATCTGATAAGTTATCACCTAAGTTGAACCAAGTTATGACATGCATGCATATCAAAACCAAGGATTTCTATGAGTGATGTTTTACTTTTGTAAGGGTTGAGAATATTCCCCCTCTAAAGCTTTGGCTGATGATGGGGCTGAGATATGTAGCTTATATGAAATCTGGTAATCCATTTGTATGTGATACCTCATTGATGCCTTATAAAAACTTATCCAATTAGATTAAGAAAGGATTTTTCTTTGACTATGGCTTGATGTACCATTGCAAATTGTAGGGCTTTTTTTACCTGAACCTAGAATGCCAATCATCTTCGAGATGGTTCATGGTGCACCCTAATCAGGCTTCTAAATCCACATGTCAATGAGTAAGGTAGAGCTTTTGGTTTCCAAACATAATGCAAGTAAGGAAATTTGCAAACATGAATAGTGGGGTTAAATCTGAACTCTGCAAGGTTTGTCAATTAAAACCTCCTGTGTGGAAGAGATTGTGTTCCTTTGCCCCAGGAGGATGAATTCCCTTTCGGTCAGGTTTTTTTTCAAATTTATTGTCTTGTTCATAATGAAGGTGGTCAAGACTTCTTTAAATGTAATAGATGTGGTAATAACAGGATAATAATAGAAAGGAAAGATAATAGGAAAGAAAGGGGACCTAAAATATTAGGCGAGGTCTTTAGGATGTCGGCTTTTGTTGATTGGTGCAGGGCTCAATAAATATTTTGAATAATAGTGTGTTGTTTTAATCACATAGTTTATTTTTAGTGCACTTGCTCAAATGCATTTTGACGATACCTGTTTTTAGCAGAATTTCTCCTGAGAATTTGTCCCATTTTTCTTGGATTTTCTTTGCAACCATCCTTCGTGAGTACTTTGAAAATCTCTGGTAGTAGAAATTGACAGGGTAACGGTAATGTAGGATTTACCTCAGTAAGGCGACACAAATAAGGTTCGCCGCTTTACGGTAATCCATTTTTACCGAAAATAATAAATGTTATACAATTTTAAATTTATAATTCTTTTATTTTCTTTGTATTTGTAGTTTTCTTTCTGATTCCTTTGTCTTTATAGTTCCTTTTCTTATTATCGTTCGTTTTTAATCATTTTTTACTTCAGTTAGTTAATTTAGTTATGGGCAAGTAAGCCATTCCTAGAATATTAAAGAATAGTGAAGATGCTGTAAGATACGTGTCAAATCATCGGATGATCGAGGTAATGGTATTCATTAGTAAAACTTTACATTAGCGGATAATTTAATAATATAATGCTCTGAATGAAATGTTAAAGAAGTTGGATGGTAATAGTGGGCTAAAGGCTTACCTTGAATCATGCTTGGATAGAACCAACAAATGATATTTTCATGAAGGTCAATTCAAGCAGAATTATGTTTCTGTATATGTTCTCTTTGGATTTCTTTATCCATGTTGGTTGGGCTGATTTATTTCATGCTTGGATAGAACCAACAAATGATATTTTCATGAAGGTCAATTCAAGCAGAATTATGTTTCTGTATATGTTCTCTTTGGATTTCTTTATCCATGTTGGTTGGGCTGAGATATTTCCATGTATTTCTGATGTCGGATGCAAGACAAGTCTCCTTGTCTACGCAGGTTGATTCAGTCTCATCAGCAGTTTCTTTTCTCCACAATGGAGATAAATTATCATTAGTGATAATGATGTATAATATTAAAGAATATTAATAATATTGTATTAGTTTAGTGAGATAATAAAGAAAATGTGTCCCATCTTTCTTGCTATTCCTGTAGAATCTTCTTCGTGACCAGTTTAAATACATCCTTGATGGGCTTCATAATATGGCTTGATTTTAAAGCTAAGATGGTCTAACTTAACTTTCTCTGGAACATTTCCAGTGAAATCAAGGATGACAGCTGAGGATGCCACCTTCTTTTCACTGTGGTTCTGGTTGCTTTTGCACAACCTGTCGCCACTCGAGAGTCTCTAGGGTTCGAATGATGCACACTTTTTTATTAACTTCAGAATACCAGCTGGCCATAAGGCTGCGAAGTTGGGCAAACTTACTCACCTCAATTTCATTTATGGCATGTACCATTACGATTATTTCACATAATAATCTTCACATCGCTTGCCTAGCTTTTTGCCTACTAATTGGCTTCCCTGTTTCAGTCTTGTTAAAGACCTTTGATGGAGACTTTGTGATGACATGTTGATTACTTCATTTTTGGCATGCATGATTATTCACATCAATTTGCCTAACATTTCACTTGTTACTGAACCCAGAATGGGTGCAGCTTCACTGTTTTGGTCTTGATAAAGTCTTGTTCATGAAGTAGATGGTCAAGAGAGTGATAATGATGGATAATAACATAAAAGAATAAGAATAATAATAATATTGTATTGGTTTAGTAAGTGGAACGTTATAAATTCTAGAGTCTCAGTGACCTCGATGATGCACATTTTCCATTTGGAACAGGTATCGATTCAGAGGACATCTTCCAAGTCAGAGTCTGGAAATGAGTACCTCCTTTGCCCTCTGAAAGATGTTTCTGGTCGATACCTGCTTTTGAATGCCGACATGCAGAAAAGGTATCCCACCTTTCCTGCCATTCCTGCTCAATCTTCTTTGCAACCAGCCTTTGTGCATCCTTGATAGTCCCTGGGATTGGGCGATCTGTCTGGACTCGGGCTGTTGCTGCTTTTGCGGGTATGTCTGTCTTCTCATTTCCGGGAATACCCACGTGTGTGGGTACCCACACTAGTGTAGTTTAATGTCTCTCTTCGCCAAGTCCTGTAATCAATGAAAGAATTCTGTGAGTTACATGGTCGTTATACGAATTATTGCGATTGCTTAGTAACTGTATGGAACTGAGAGAATCGCTTTGTCCAGCATCTTGGATGCATCGATGTAGCAAAGCAAACTGTTTCCTGAGGTTCGCGATCTTCTCACGAGCAACCAGTGTCCTGCGAGGGTTGTAGGCCGCTATCTCCAGAGTGGTGGTGTCGATCAGGGGACATTTCAGTGTCCGTGTAGCTCTGTTCATTACCGCATCCCAGCAGCCTCGAAGGGACTCGGTTGGTTGGCCTTCTTCAATATCCAGTGAAGTTTGCTCATTTGTGCTGAGATCCTGGAACTAGAAGTTGAGTTAAAATAACAGTTATTTATTGGCTTGTGGCGAAGCCAGAGATCTGATGGCGTGGTTTGCAGTTAGCTTTTTTCGACGGAGTCCTAGTGGAAGCTCACCTGCAGAGACACTACGACAACAGATTTTTAATGCTTGATATTGCAAGCTGTTGTAAATTTTTCTGTTGCTCTCACGGCTCATATCGAAGGTCTCGCTAGCATAATCCAATATAGATCTTATGGTTGCTCTGTATATCTGGAGGAGGCAGGATTTGCTGGCGCCCCAGTTAGTTCCAGCAATGCTCTCATGACATTGAGCCTCATTCCACACCGCTCTTTGACTGCCTTTGTTTGGGCATTCCAGTTAAGTTTCTCGTTTAGGATTACTCTCAGAGAAGTCACTGTTGATGAGATCACCAGCTATATGGAGCTTAACTTTGCAGTTGTCATTCCTCTATTCTGGAAGAGAATAGCCGAGGAATTACTGCGAGATAATTTAAAACCATTATTATAAAAAAACTTATCAGTAATGTTGAGCTGCCTTTGCATCCTGGACGTCGTTGCTGTCAGGTTGCTCCCAGAAGGCGATGATTTTCGAGAATATGTCATTCTGGACTGCGGTGTTAGTCTTGTCGGCCTTAGAGGCTTCCAGATTTTGCTTATTTTTATTCTTCCTATTCTTGTTTTTCTTAATTTTCTTATTATTGTTAACAGTTATACTGTTAGATTTCGTCTCAACCTGCTTGTCCATGGTCCGTGCCTGTTTTTAAGAAAGGTTTCTTGAAGCATAATGATATCAGGAGGTTGGTCCTGTCCGTTTATGAATGAAACGAGCTCACCGAGTTTTGGGCTGATGCCATGACAGTTCCATTGGATGATCTTGACGCCTTTATCCATGTTGGACGGCAGATAACTCCTTTGTCATAATCCTTTGGAAGCATCCCCTCATGAGTGTGCATATTTCATCCTGCAGTAGCTGCAGGTGCTCCATGCTTCCTCCCTGGAACCTGTGGTTAAATAATGTAGCAACTTCAGTGATTATTGCCAACATGATTTTTGAGAAAACATCATTCTTGATGAGATGTTTTACTGCGGCACTGGTCTCGGAAGCCTTAGAGGCTTCCACATTATCCTTATTTTTCTTAGTTCTCTTCTTTCTTTTTTTTTAACAATGTTGCTATTGTCGGTATTCGTCTTCTGATTCTCAACCTGCTTATCCGTGATCGGAGCAGGTTGAGCGGGCGGAGAATCATCATGAGACTCTATCTTATTCTTAGCCTCAGTAAGGGCTTTAGCATAACTGACATGCTTCGTAGACCTAATTGTAAGTGCCTCCCTCTCAACCTGGCGTTTTGGACATGCGACCTGACCAGTAAAATGACCGGTACTGTCGCATGTCGCGCAACGCTTTTCAGTATCCTTTGAGGGACAATCTTTTAGGGCGTGCTCACCCAGGCATTTAGGGCACTTGGCCTTGTGCAAACAATTAGCAGCTATGTGCCCATCTGCACTACATTTGTAGCACCTAACGGGCTCCCTAATGTATGGCTTAATCTTAAAATCTGTCAGGTACCCTGGGAGCTTGAAAGAGTGCCTGTTTTTAAGAAAGGTTTCTTGAAGCATAATGATATCAGGAGGTTGGTCCTGTCCGTTTATGAATGAAACGAGCTCACCGAGTTTTGGGCTGATGCCATGACAGTTCCATTGGATGATCTTGACGCCTTTATCCATGTTGGACGGCAGATAACTCCTTTGTCATAATCCTTTGGAAGCATCCCCTCATGAGTGTGCATATTTCATCCTGCAGTAGCTGCAGGTGCTCCATGCTTCCTCCCTGGAACCTGTGGTTAAATAATGTAGCAACTTCAGTGATTATTGCCAACATGATTTTTGAGAAAACATCATTCTTGATGAGATGTTTTACTGCGGCACTGGTCTCGGAAGCCTTAGAGGCTTCCACATTATCCTTATTTTTCTTAGTTCTCTTCTTTCTTTTTTTTTTAACAATGTTGCTATTGTCGGTATTCGTCTTCTGATTCTCAACCTGCTTATCCGTGATCGGAGCAGGTTGAGCGGGCGGAGAATCATCATGAGACTCTATCTTATTCTTAGCCTCAGTAAGGGCTTTAGCATAACTGACATGCTTCGTAGACCTAATTGTAAGTGCCTCCCTCTCAACCTGGCGTTTTGGACATGCGACCTGACCAGTAAAATGACCGGTACTGTCGCATGTCGCGCAACGCTTTTCAGTATCCTTTGAGGGACAATCTTTTAGGGCGTGCTCACCCAGGCATTTAGGGCACTTGGCCTTGTGCAAACAATTAGCAGCTATGTGCCCATCTGCACTACATTTGTAGCACCTAACGGGCTCCCTAATGTATGGCTTAATCTTAAAATCTGTCAGGTACCCTGGGAGCTTGAAAGAGTGCCTGTTTTTAAGAAAGGTTTCTTGAAGCATAATGATATCAGGAGGTTGGTCCTGTCCGTTTATGAATGAAACGAGCTCACCGAGTTTTGGGCTGATGCCATGACAGTTCCATTGGATGATCTTGACGCCTTTATCCATGTTGGACGGCAGATAACTCCTTTGTCATAATCCTTTGGAAGCATCCCCTCATGAGTGTGCATATTTCATCCTGCAGTAGCTGCAGGTGCTCCATGCTTCCTCCCTGGAACCTGTGGTTAAATAATGTAGCAACTTCAGTGATTATTGCCAACATGATTTTTGAGAAAACATCATTCTTGATGAGATGTTTTACTGCGGCACTGGTCTCGGAAGCCTTAGAGGCTTCCACATTATCCTTATTTTTCTTAGTTCTCTTCTTTCTTTTTTTTTTAACAATGTTGCTATTGTCGGTATTCGTCTTCTGATTCTCAACCTGCTTATCCGTGATCGGAGCAGGTTGAGCGGGCGGAGAATCATCATGAGACTCTATCTTATTCTTAGCCTCAGTAAGGGCTTTAGCATAACTGACATGCTTCGTAGACCTAATTGTAAGTGCGTCCCTCTCAACCTGGCGTTTTGGACATGCGACCTGACCAGTAAAATGACCGGTACTGTCGCATGTCGCGCAACGCTTTTCAGTATCCTTTGAGGGACAATCTTTTAGGGCGTGCTCACCCAGGCATTTAGGGCACTTGGCCTTGTGCAAACAATTAGCAGCTATGTGCCCATCTGCACTACATTTGTAGCACCTAACGGGCTCCCTAATGTATGGCTTAATCTTAAAATCTGTCAGGTACCCTGGGAGCTTGAAAGAGTGCCTGTTTTTAAGAAAGGTTTCTTGAAGCATAATGATATCAGGAGGTTGGTCCTGTCCGTTTATGAATGAAACGAGCTCACCGAGTTTTGGGCTGATGCCATGACAGTTCCATTGGATGATCTTGACGCCTTTATCCATGTTGGACGGCAGATAACTCCTTTGTCATAATCCTTTGGAAGCATCCCCTCATGAGTGTGCATATTTCATCCTGCAGTAGCTGCAGGTGCTCCATGCTTCCTCCCTGGAACCTGTGGTTAAATAATGTAGCAACTTCAGTGATTATTGCCAACATGATTTTTGAGAAAACATCATTCTTGATGAGATGTTTTACTGCGGCACTGGTCTCGGAAGCCTTAGAGGCTTCCACATTATCCTTATTTTTCTTAGTTCTCTTCTTTCTTTTTTTTTTAACAATGTTGCTATTGTCGGTATTCGTCTTCTGATTCTCAACCTGCTTATCCGTGATCGGAGCAGGTTGAGCGGGCGGAGAATCATCATGAGACTCTATCTTATTCTTAGCCTCAGTAAGGGCTTTAGCATAACTGACATGCTTCGTAGACCTAATTGTAAGTGCCTCCCTCTCAACCTGGCGTTTTGGACATGCGACCTGACCAGTAAAATGACCGGTACTGTCGCATGTCGCGCAACGCTTTTCAGTATCCTTTGAGGGACAATCTTTTAGGGCGTGCTCACCCAGGCATTTAGGGCACTTGGCCTTGTGCAAACAATTAGCAGCTATGTGCCCATCTGCACTACATTTGTAGCACCTAACGGGCTCCCTAATGTATGGCTTAATCTTAAAATCTGTCAGGTACCCTGGGAGCTTGAAAGAGTGCCTGTTTTTAAGAAAGGTTTCTTGAAGCATAATGATATCAGGAGGTTGGTCCTGTCCGTTTATGAATGAAACGAGCTCACCGAGTTTTGGGCTGATGCCATGACAGTTCCATTGGATGATCTTGACGCCTTTATCCATGTTGGACGGCAGATAACTCCTTTGTCATAATCCTTTGGAAGCATCCCCTCATGAGTGTGCATATTTCATCCTGCAGTAGCTGCAGGTGCTCCATGCTTCCTCCCTGGAACCTGTGGTTAAATAATGTAGCAACTTCAGTGATTATTGCCAACATGATTTTTGAGAAAACATCATTCTTGATGAGATGTTTTACTGCGGCACTGGTCTCGGAAGCCTTAGAGGCTTCCACATTATCCTTATTTTTCTTAGTTCTCTTCTTTCTTTTTTTTTTTAACAATGTTGCTATTGTCGGTATTCGTCTTCTGATTCTCAACCTGCTTATCCGTGATCGGAGCAGGTTGAGCGGGCGGAGAATCATCATGAGACTCTATCTTATTCTTAGCCTCAGTAAGGGCTTTAGCATAACTGACATGCTTCGTAGACCTAATTGTAAGTGCCTCCCTCTCAACCTGGCGTTTTGGACATGCGACCTGACCAGTAAAATGACCGGTACTGTCGCATGTCGCGCAACGCTTTTCAGTATCCTTTGAGGGACAATCTTTTAGGGCGTGCTCACCCAGGCATTTAGGGCACTTGGCCTTGTGCAAACAATTAGCAGCTATGTGCCCATCTGCACTACATTTGTAGCACCTAACGGGCTCCCTAATGTATGGCTTAATCTTAAAATCTGTCAGTTACCCTGGGAGCTTGAAAGAGTGCCTGTTTTTAAGAAAGGTTTCTTGAAGCATAATGATATCAGGAGGTTGGTCCTGTCCGTTTATGAATGAAACGAGCTCACCGAGTTTTGGGCTGATGCCATGACAGTTCCATTGGATGATCTTGACGCCTTTATCCATGTTGGACGGCAGATAACTCCTTTGTCATAATCCTTTGGAAGCATCCCCTCATGAGTGTGCATATTTCATCCTGCAGTAGCTGCAGGTGCTCCATGCTTCCTCCCTGGAACCTGTGGTTAAATAATGTAGCAACTTCAGTGATTATTGCCAACATGATTTTTGAGAAAACATCATTCTTGATGAGATGTTTTACTGCGGCACTGGTCTCGGAAGCCTTAGAGGCTTCCACATTATCCTTATTTTTCTTAGTTCTCTTCTTTCTTTTTTTTTAACAATGTTGCTATTGTCGGTATTCGTCTTCTGATTCTCAACCTGCTTATCCGTGATCGGAGCAGGTTGAGCGGGCGGAGAATCATCATGAGACTCTATCTTATTCTTAGCCTCAGTAAGGGCTTTAGCATAACTGACATGCTTCGTAGACCTAATTGTAAGTGCCTCCCTCTCAACCTGGCGTTTTGGACATGCGACCTGACCAGTAAAATGACCGGTACTGTCGCATGTCGCGCAACGCTTTTCAGTATCCTTTGAGGGACAATCTTTTAGGGCGTGCTCACCCAGGCATTTAGGGCACTTGGCCTTGTGCAAACAATTAGCAGCTATGTGCCCATCTGCACTACATTTGTAGCACCTAACGGGCTCCCTAATGTATGGCTTAATCTTAAAATCTGTCAGTTACCCTGGGAGCTTGAAAGAGTGCCTGTTTTTAAGAAAGGTTTCTTGAAGCATAATGATATCAGGAGGTTGGTCCTGTCCGTTTATGAATGAAACGAGCTCACCGAGTTTTGGGCTGATGCCATGACAGTTCCATTGGATGATCTTGACGCCTTTATCCATGTTGGACGGCAGATAACTCCTTTGTCATAATCCTTTGGAAGCATCCCCTCATGAGTGTGCATATTTCATCCTGCAGTAGCTGCAGGTGCTCCATGCTTCCTCCCTGGAACCTGTGGTTAAATAATGTAGCAACTTCAGTGATTATTGCCAACATGATTTTTGAGAAAACATCATTCTTGATGAGATGTTTTACTGCGGCACTGGTCTCGGAAGCCTTAGAGGCTTCCACATTATCCTTATTTTTCTTAGTTCTCTTCTTTCTTTTTTTTTTAACAATGTTGCTATTGTCGGTATTCGTCTTCTGATTCTCAACCTGCTTATCCGTGATCGGAGCAGGTTGAGCGGGCGGAGAATCATCATGAGACTCTATCTTATTCTTAGCCTCAGTAAGGGCTTTAGCATAACTGACATGCTTCGTAGACCTAATTGTAAGTGACTCCCTCTCAACCTGGCGTTTTGGACATGCGACCTGACCAGTAAAATGACCGGTACTGTCGCATGTCGCGCAACGCTTTTCAGTATCCTTTGAGGGACAATCTTTTAGGGCGTGCTCACCCAGGCATTTAGGGCACTTGGCCTTGTGCAAACAATTAGCAGCTATGTGCCCATCTGCACTACATTTGTAGCACCTAACGGGCTCCCTAATGTATGGCTTAATCTTAAAATCTGTCAGGTACCCTGGGAGCTTGAAAGAGTGCCTGTTTTTAAGAAAGGTTTCTTGAAGCATAATGATATCAGGAGGTTGGTCCTGTCCGTTTATGAATGAAACGAGCTCACCGAGTTTTGGGCTGATGCCATGACAGTTCCATTGGATGATCTTGACGCCTTTATCCATGTTGGACGGCAGATAACTCCTTTGTCATAATCCTTTGGAAGCATCCCCTCATGAGTGTGCATATTTCATCCTGCAGTAGCTGCAGGTGCTCCATGCTTCCTCCCTGGAACCTGTGGTTAAATAATGTAGCAACTTCAGTGATTATTGCCAACATGATTTTTGAGAAAACATCATTCTTGATGAGATGTTTTACTGCGGCACTGGTCTCGGAAGCCTTAGAGGCTTCCACATTATCCTTATTTTTCTTAGTTCTCTTCTTTCTTTTTTTTTTAACAATGTTGCTATTGTCGGTATTCGTCTTCTGATTCTCAACCTGCTTATCCGTGATCGGAGCAGGTTGAGCGGGCGGAGAATCATCATGAGACTCTATCTTATTCTTAGCCTCAGTAAGGGCTTTAGCATAACTGACATGCTTCGTAGACCTAATTGTAAGTGCCTCCCTCTCAACCTGGCGTTTTGGACATGCGACCTGACCAGTAAAATGACCGGTACTGTCGCATGTCGCGCAACGCTTTTCAGTATCCTTTGAGGGACAATCTTTTAGGGCGTGCTCACCCAGGCATTTAGGGCACTTGGCCTTGTGCAAACAATTAGCAGCTATGTGCCCATCTGCACTACATTTGTAGCACCTAACGGGCTCCCTAATGTATGGCTTAATCTTAAAATCTGTCAGGTACCCTGGGAGCTTGAAAGAGTGCCTGTTTTTAAGAAAGGTTTCTTGAAGCATAATGATATCAGGAGGTTGGTCCTGTCCGTTTATGAATGAAACGAGCTCACCGAGTTTTGGGCTGATGCCATGACAGTTCCATTGGATGATCTTGACGCCTTTATCCATGTTGGACGGCAGATAACTCCTTTGTCATAATCCTTTGGAAGCATCCCCTCATGAGTGTGCATATTTCATCCTGCAGTAGCTACAGGTGCTCCATGCTTCCTCCCTGGAACCTGTGGTTAAATAATGTAGCAACTTCAGTGATTATTGCCAACGTGATTTTTGAGAAAACATCATTCTTGATGAGATGTTTTACTGCGGCACTGGTCTCGGAAGCCTTAGAGGCTTCCACATTATCCTTATTTTTCTTAGTTCTCTTCTTTCTTTTTTTTTTAACAATGTTGCTATTGTCGGTATTCGTCTTCTGATTCTCAACCTGCTTATCCGTGATCGGAGCAGGTTGAGCGGGCGGAGAATCATCATGAGACTCTATCTTATTCTTAGCCTCAGTAAGGGCTTTAGCATAACTGACATGCTTCGTAGACCTAATTGTAAGTGCCTCCCTCTCAACCTGGCGTTTTGGACATGCGACCTGACCAGTAAAATGACCGGTACTGTCGCATGTCGCGCAACGCTTTTCAGTATCCTTTGAGGGACAATCTTTTAGGGCGTGCTCACCCAGGCATTTAGGGCACTTGGCCTTGTGCAAACAATTAGCAGCTATGTGCCCATCTGCGCTACATTTGTAGCACCTAACGGGCTCCCTAATGTATGGCTTAATCTTAAAATCTGTCAGGTACCCTGGGAGCTTGAAAGAGTGCCTGTTTTTAAGAAAGGTTTCTTGAAGCATAATGATACCAGGAGGTTGGTCCTGTCCGTTTATGAATGAAACGAGCTCACCGAGTTTTGGGCTGATGCCATGACAGTTCCATTGGATGATCTTGACGCCTTTATCCATGTTGGACGGCAGATAACTCCTTTGTCATAATCCTTTGGAAGAATCCCCTCATGAGTGTGCATATTTCATCCTGCAGTAGCTGCAGGTGCTCCATGCTTCCTCCCTGGAACCTGTGGTTAAATAATGTAGCAACTTCAGTGATTATTGCCAACATGATTTTTGAGAAAACATCATTCTTGATGAGATGTTTTACTGCGGCACTGGTCTCGGAAGCCTTAGAGGCTTCCACATTATCCTTATTTTTCTTAGTTCTCTTCTTTCTTTTTTTTTTAACAATGTTGCTATTGTCGGTATTCGTCTTCTGATTCTCAACCTGCTTATCCGTGATCGGAGCAGGTTGAGCGGGCGGAGAATCATCATGAGACTCTATCTTATTCTTAGCCTCAGTAAGGGCTTTAGCATAACTGACATGCTTCGTAGACCTAATTGTAAGTGCCTCCCTCTCAACCTGGCGTTTTGGACATGCGACCTGACCAGTAAAATGACCGGTACTGTCGCATGTCGCGCAACGCTTTTCAGTATCCTTTGAGGGACAGTCTTTTAGGGCGTGCTCACCCAGGCATTTAGGGCACTTGGCCTTGTGCACACAATTAGCAGCTATGTGCCCATATGCGCTGCATTTGTAGCACCTAACGGGCTTAACCTTAAAACTAACTTTTTCTGGAACGTTACCAGTGAAATCAAGGATGACAACCGATGATGCCACCTTCTTCCCACCGACGTTCTTCGTGGTTCTGGTCGCCTTCGCGCAGCCTGTCGCCACTCTGATGGAATCATCATCTAGAGTCTCAGGGACTCCGATGATGCACATCTTTTTCTTGGCCTCGAGGTACGCGCTAGCCGCAATACCCCCGATGTTACGAAGTTGGACAAGTTTCCTTGCCTCTTCATCATTATCGGCAAACACGATAAGAAGATTGTTACGAGAAACGATCTTCACATCCTTTCTGCCAACGATACCACTTACTTGTTCCTGAACCCGGATTGTGTTCATCTTACTGGTCTCGGTCTTTATGAAGACCTTCATCTTTGCCGATTAGTTACCGTCAGTCTCCGACGATACTCTCCTCCTCTTCCTTCCTTGAACAAGTTGGAAGTCTTCTCCCTCTGGTTCAACCAGCGTAGTCATTCCAACAGAGTGTATGACAATACACTGCGACGTTCGAGCAAGATAGCCTTAAACGCACGAGAACGCACGAGAACGACGAAATCCCTTGAAATTTTGTGAAAATCCAAGAAAGCGGATCATACACACCGGTGGAATACGAGAAGGTCGAGTGAGAAGTTTGGTGCCCAGTCTTAATTGTCCATTTTCGAGCATTTCTAGGTCGATTTTGAGGAATTTCAATTTTAGTGCAAAAGTGGTCAAATTCGTCCAATGGCGTTCGAGCTCTGGTCTATCCAATGAGCGTCGACCTGTCGACTATTTATATAAAGCCGACCTGCGAGTCGAAAACTTCTCGTTACTTCTCGCTACAACGTTTCGCTGTTGCTGCCGCATTCGACTACATGGCTCGTACAAAGCAGACCGCTCGCAAGTCCACCGGAGGAAAGGCTCCCAGGAAGCAGCTGGCCACCAAGGCCGCCAGGAAGAGCGCTCCGGCCACCGGAGGCGTCAAGAAGCCGCACAGGTACAGGCCCGGCACGGTCGCTCTCAGGGAGATCAGGAGGTACCAGAAGAGTACCGAGCTTCTCATACGCAAGCTGCCCTTCCAGCGTCTCGTCAGGGAGATCGCCCAGGACTTCAAGACCGACTTGCGCTTCCAGAGCTCGGCCGTCATGGCCCTCCAGGAAGCTAGCGAGGCCTACCTCGTCGGTCTCTTCGAGGACACGAACCTGTGCGCCATTCACGCCAAGAGGGTTACGATCATGCCAAAGGACATCCAGTTGGCTCGCAGGATAAGAGGCGAGCGCGCCTAAGCTCCGTCTCTTCGTTTGCCTCGTTCTAGGGACGAGAATCAAAACAAAAAAACGGCTCTTTTCAGAGCCACTCATTTCTAACGATAGTCATGGAACGCATCGAACCGTTGCTCTTTCTGTAACTTATTGGAAATTATTTAATTTTGCCACCCACTACTACTTAGGCGTTGTCGTTGTTTTTTTGTGCATTAAATTCAATTGTCGCGAACTACTTTCTTTAATGCGACGTCAAGCAAAAAAGAGACAACCATGTCGTAACCTTATCGAGCATTACGTTTCTTTTCGTCCACGTTTCGGCTATTTCATTAGTCTACGTCGTCGGTGAACGACAATTCGATCAAATCCGGTCCGCCACTTCCCATCCCGTCCCATTACATCACATCACATCACATCACATCACATCCATCCATCCATCTCCTGATCCATCACGACCAATTATTATTATTATTATTATAATTAAAAGCTCCTAATTGAGCGACACTCGTCTCTCGTTAGATGTGCGTGGCTCTGAAAAGAGCCTTTTTGTTTGTTTGTTTGTTTTTTTTTATCTTCTTCACTTTCCACCGCTACCGGCCTGCTGAGTCTGGCTAGAACCTCCGCCGCCGCCCACTTTGGCCGTCTTCTTGGGCAACAGAACGGCCTGGATGTTCGGCAAGACTCCTCCCTGGGCGATCGTCACGCCGGACAGGAGCTTGTTCAACTCCTCGTCGTTCCTGATGGCCAGCTGGAGATGGCGCGGGATGATGCGAGTCTTCTTGTTGTCGCGAGCCGCGTTGCCGGCCAATTCGAGCACCTCGGCGGCCAAGTATTCCATGACGGCGGCCAGGTAGACCGGAGCTCCGGCCCCGACCCTCTCGGCGTAGTTTCCCTTGCGCAGGAGTCTGTGTATGCGACCGACCGGAAACTGCAGTCCGGCCCTGCTGGACCTGCTCTTGGCCTTTCCCTTGACTTTGCCTCCCTTTCCTCTGCCGGACATTGTCAGCTAATTGTCAGAATTATCTCGACGAAAATACGACGGCCCGGAACGAGCCTTTATATATATCGCCGAGAAGCGAGTCAAAATCTCACGTGCTACGATCGATTCCGACCAACGGTAGGCCGGCGATCGCAACACGTGATCATTTGACTCGGTTCGCGTAGCACGGGCGCGATCCGAGTCGAGATTAATCACGTGCGTCTCGCCTCCGAAGCCGATTGGTCGGAGTCGAGAGAGGCACGTGACATTTTGACTCGCGCTCCTCTTTGCTACATAAATAAGAGCGAGCACGACGTGCTCCGTGTTTTCGAGCGTTTCGAGATTTTACGTGTTCTGCTATCATGCCTCCGAAACCTGCCAGCAAAGGTGCCAAGAAGGCTGCCAGCAAGGCCAAGGCCGCCAGGACCGGCGACAAGAAGCACAAGAAGAGGCGAAAGGAGAGCTACTTCGTCTACATCTACAAGGTCCTCAAGCAGGTCCACCCCGACACGGGCATCAGCGGAAAGGCCATGTCGATCATGAACTCGTTCGTCAACGACATCTTCGAGAGAATCGCCTCCGAGGCTTCGCGCCTGGCTCACTACAACAAGAGGTCGACGATAACGAGCAGAGAAATACAGACTGCCGTTCGCCTCCTGCTGCCCGGCGAGCTGGCCAAGCACGCCGTGAGCGAGGGTACGAAGGCCGTGACCAAGTACACCAGTTCCAAGTGAAGCGAGCGTTAGGAAAGCGAAAACAAAAAGGCTCTTTTCAGAGCCACACCAAATCGAAACGAAGTCGTGAGAACGCGCTAACCGTCCGGTTGTCTTTTGCCGTTTGCGTTTCGTCTTTTTGTTAGACTAAGGGTGGATGGGAGAATGAAAAAAAAAAAAAACCGTCATGATGATCGGCGGCTTCGACGAGGACGTCGCTTTGACGTTACACCGATCGTAATATTAATGACGTAACGTGCATAGCGTAATGATAATGATTGCAACGGCTACGACGATGTTTCTTCTTGAAAATTGTTTTTAAGGTTTCTTTTCGATATGATAAACAAAACAAAACAAAAAGGAAACAAACAAACAAGACGATGACGTTTTTGAAAATAACAAGAACAACAACAGCCACTAATTTCACGACTCTCGGCTCGGACAAACGGGTCGCGAAAGGAACGTTTCTCAAAGGTAGGCGCTCGGCGAAGGAGCTTTCTGAAAGGTCGGCGCCCGCCGATCTTCGACGTTATAGGCAATCCGCCTTCGCTGCGTACGACCATCATCGCCAGTCAACTGAACGAACGTCGGAACAATGTCTGGTCGCGGCAAAGGAGGAAAGGGTCTGGGCAAGGGAGGCGCCAAGCGTCATCGCAAGGTCCTGAGGGACAACATCCAGGGAATCACCAAGCCGGCAATTCGTCGTCTCGCCCGTCGTGGCGGCGTCAAGCGCATCTCCGGTCTCATTTACGAAGAGACGAGGGGCGTCCTCAAGGTCTTCCTCGAGAACGTCATCAGGGACGCCGTCACCTACACCGAGCACGCCAAGAGGAAGACCGTCACGGCCATGGACGTCGTCTACGCTCTCAAGAGACAGGGTCGCACTCTTTACGGCTTCGGAGGCTAAATTGATTTCGATCGAACCAATTCGACGAGAAAACGAAAAAAAACGGTCCTTTTCAGGACCACCCATTTCCGACGAACGTCGAGTTGCGCTCAATTTTTTTTGCGAGACCGCTTCCAGCTTGCCGTGTTTGCTTGTTTTGTTTTTTTTTTCCACTATTTTCCGCGAAAGTTCGTCCGTCCGCTCTGAGTCGTTTCGACGCCTCCTTCAATCACGTCCGCGCGCCTCGCGACCGGCCTTAAATACGCGTCGGCTATCGGAGACTTTATAATTATACCGGAGTGTCGTTCGCGCAGCTCGTTTTTGTTAAAACAAAATAGAGGCTTAATAGGAGAGAAATATGTCAGCGTCCGTAGCCAAAGGAGAAGTAGGAAAGGCCAAGAAAAAGGCCGTCGTACAAGATCATCCGTCCTACGCCGAGATGATCAGGCAGGCCCTGGTGGCCCTGAAGGAGCGCGGAGGCTCGTCGAGGCAGGCGATACTCAAGTACGTCTTGGCCAACTTCAAAGTCGGAGCCGACGAGCACGCCGTCAACACCAGGCTGAAGGCTGCCCTGCGCAACGGAGTCAAGGCCGAGACTCTGAAGCAGTCGAGCGGCAGCGGAGCGAGCGGAAGTTTTAGGCTCGGAGCCGCCTCCTCGGCAGACAAGAAGAAGCAGCAGCAGCAGAAAACGACGAAGGAGGAAGCCGTTCCGAAGAAGCCTGCCGCGGCCAAAAAGACCAAGAGCAAGACTGAAAAACAGGCCGCCGTCCCTCTGAAGGAGAAGAAGAAGGCGACGAAGAAGCCCGCTCTTGCCGCAATCAAGGAAAAGAAGGCCGTACCTGAAGTCGAGCAGAAGAAGAAGAAGCCGAGCGCCGGCAGGCCGAGGAAATCAGCCGACGGCAAGAAACCGGCGGCGGCGGCTGCGCCCAAAAGACAGAGAAAGGAAAAGATCGCGCCGGTCGAGAAGAACAAGAAAAAGTCCCCAGTCAAGAGAATGGCCAAGAGAGTTTGAGCGGATTTGAAACCGATAACACCACATCAAACGGCTCTTTTCAGAGCCAACCAGTCGAACGACGGCAAGTGGCCTCGCGATCGAAAACTAGAAAAAGTAAAAAAAAAACTAAATTAAAGATGGCATCAAAATTCGTTCGCTATTCCGCAAATTATGAGCAACGACGACCTCGAAAGGGTCAAGAAATTGAGACTGACGCTGTAATCGAAATAACGATGCGCTGTTGTCGTCGTTGAGAAGAATTTTTTTGTTACAAACAAAAGCTTTCTAATAATGTTAAAAAAAAAAAGAATTTGGTTTCAAATAAACCGACGTCATTTTCAACTACGATTGGAAGTCGATCGAACGTCTTCGTCGCGTCAACATTTTCACTTTTAACGATCTATTTTTTTTCTTTTTGAGAGCGATTAAAAAAAAACAGGCTGGCAAAAGGTCGATTTCGCACAATTTTATTGTCCAAAACGTCCGTTATCGAGCACTCGTGAAACGTACGAATGGACGGATGGTACGAATCCAAGAATGAACGACAGAAATTGAAAAAAAAAAAGCGTAACATTAACGGTGACGGCCGTCAAGAAGGATTTTAATTCTTTTAATCAAAACTTGCAATGAAAGTTAATCTCGCAGAAAGACTCTCCACGTCCGACATCGCTTTCGATGTCGACCGTCTCCCGAGTTTCGAACGAATGTCGAACGAACCTTTTACGGTCGCCGTTTTCACTTTTAACGTTCTTCTTTTAAGAAAAAAACTATTTGATCCGATGGACGAAGGTGCCGGTCGTCGATTTCGTACAAATTCCCAGTCTTAATTGTCCATTTTCGAGCATTTCTAGGTCGATTTTGAGGAATTTCAATTTTAGTGCAAAAAGTGGTCAAATTCGTCCAATGGCGTTCGAGCTCTGGTCTATCCAATGAGCGTCGACCTGTCGACTATTTATATAAAGCCGACCTGCGAGTCGAAAACTTCTCGTTACTTCTCGCTACAACGTTTCGCTGTTGCTGCCGCATTCGACTACATGGCTCGTACAAAGCAGACCGCTCGCAAGTCCACCGGAGGAAAGGCTCCCAGGAAGCAGCTG
The DNA here is from genome assembly GCA_034509925.1 of Hirudinaria manillensis. Classification (NCBI taxonomy): domain Eukaryota; kingdom Metazoa; phylum Annelida; class Clitellata; order Hirudinida; family Hirudinidae; genus Hirudinaria; species Hirudinaria manillensis. The sequence continues at coordinate 5,493,798 of CM067535.1, read as the reverse complement.
GCCACCAAGGCCGCCAGGAAGAGCGCTCCGGCCACCGGAGGCGTCAAGAAGCCGCACAGGTACAGGCCCGGCACGGTCGCTCTCAGGGAGATCAGGAGGTACCAGAAGAGTACCGAGCTTCTCATACGCAAGCTGCCCTTCCAGCGTCTCGTCAGGGAGATCGCCCAGGACTTCAAGACCGACTTGCGCTTCCAGAGCTCGGCCGTCATGGCCCTCCAGGAAGCTAGCGAGGCCTACCTCGTCGGTCTCTTCGAGGACACGAACCTGTGCGCCATTCACGCCAAGAGGGTTACGATCATGCCAAAGGACATCCAGTTGGCTCGCAGGATAAGAGGCGAGCGCGCCTAAGCTCCGTCTCTTCGTTTGCCTCGTTCTAGGGACGAGAATCAAAACAAAAAAACGGCTCTTTTCAGAGCCACTCATTTCTAACGATAGTCATGGAACGCATCGAACCGTTGCTCTTTCTGTAACTTATTGGAAATTATTTAATTTTGCCACCCACTACTACTTAGGCGTTGTCGTTGTTTTTTTGTGCATTAAATTCAATTGTCGCGAACTACTTTCTTTAATGCGACGTCAAGCAAAAAAGAGACAACCATGTCGTAACCTTATCGAGCATTACGTTTCTTTTCGTCCACGTTTCGGCTATTTCATTAGTCTACGTCGTCGGTGAACGACAATTCGATCAAATCCGGTCCGCCACTTCCCATCCCGTCCCATTACATCACATCACATCACATCACATCACATCACATCCATCCATCCATCTCCTGATCCATCACGACCAATTATTATTATTATTATTATAATTAAAAGCTCCTAATTGAGCGACACTCGTCTCTCGTTAGATGTGCGTGGCTCTGAAAAGAGCCTTTTTGTTTGTTTGTTTTTTTTTATCTTCTTCACTTTCCACCGCTACCGGCCTGCTGAGTCTGGCTAGAACCTCCGCCGCCGCCCACTTTGGCCGTCTTCTTGGGCAACAGAACGGCCTGGATGTTCGGCAAGACTCCTCCCTGGGCGATCGTCACGCCGGACAGGAGCTTGTTCAACTCCTCGTCGTTCCTGATGGCCAGCTGGAGATGGCGCGGGATGATGCGAGTCTTCTTGTTGTCGCGAGCCGCGTTGCCGGCCAATTCGAGCACCTCGGCGGCCAAGTATTCCATGACGGCGGCCAGGTAGACCGGAGCTCCGGCCCCGACCCTCTCGGCGTAGTTTCCCTTGCGCAGGAGTCTGTGTATGCGACCGACCGGAAACTGCAGTCCGGCCCTGCTGGACCTGCTCTTGGCCTTTCCCTTGACTTTGCCTCCCTTTCCTCTGCCGGACATTGTCAGCTAATTGTCAGAATTATCTCGACGAAAATACGACGGCCCGGAACGAGCCTTTATATATATCGCCGAGAAGCGAGTCAAAATCTCACGTGCTACGATCGATTCCGACCAACGGTAGGCCGGCGATCGCAACACGTGATCATTTGACTCGGTTCGCGTAGCACGGGCGCGATCCGAGTCGAGATTAATCACGTGCGTCTCGCCTCCGAAGCCGATTGGTCGGAGTCGAGAGAGGCACGTGACATTTTGACTCGCGCTCCTCTTTGCTACATAAATAAGAGCGAGCACGACGTGCTCCGTGTTTTCGAGCGTTTCGAGATTTTACGTGTTCTGCTATCATGCCTCCGAAACCTGCCAGCAAAGGTGCCAAGAAGGCTGCCAGCAAGGCCAAGGCCGCCAGGACCGGCGACAAGAAGCACAAGAAGAGGCGAAAGGAGAGCTACTTCGTCTACATCTACAAGGTCCTCAAGCAGGTCCACCCCGACACGGGCATCAGCGGAAAGGCCATGTCGATCATGAACTCGTTCGTCAACGACATCTTCGAGAGAATCGCCTCCGAGGCTTCGCGCCTGGCTCACTACAACAAGAGGTCGACGATAACGAGCAGAGAAATACAGACTGCCGTTCGCCTCCTGCTGCCCGGCGAGCTGGCCAAGCACGCCGTGAGCGAGGGTACGAAGGCCGTGACCAAGTACACCAGTTCCAAGTGAAGCGAGCGTTAGGAAAGCGAAAACAAAAAGGCTCTTTTCAGAGCCACACCAAATCGAAACGAAGTCGTGAGAACGCGCTAACCGTCCGGTTGTCTTTTGGCGTTTGCGTTTCGTCTTTTTGTTAGACTAAGGGTGGATGGGAGAATGAAAAAAAAAACCGTCATGATGATCGGCGGCTTCGACGAGGACGTCGTTTTCGCCGTCGACGGTAACGATCGATGCGGCGTCGCTTTGACGTTACACCGATCGTAATATTAATGACGTAACGTGCATAGCGTAATGATAATGATTGCAACGGCTACGACGATGTTTCTTCTTGAAAATTGTTTTTAAGGTTTCTTTTCGATATGATAAACAAAACAAAACAAAAAGGAAACAAACAAACAAGACGATGACGTTTTTGAAAATAACAAGAACAACAACAGCCACTAATTTCACGACTCTCGGCTCGGACAAACGGGTCGCGAAAGGAACGTTTCTCAAAGGTAGGCGCTCGGCGAAGGAGCTTTCTGAAAGGTCGGCGCCCGCCGATCTTCGACGTTATAGGCAATCCGCCTTCGCTGCGTACGACCATCATCGCCAGTCAACTGAACGAACGTCGGAACAATGTCTGGTCGCGGCAAAGGAGGAAAGGGTCTGGGCAAGGGAGGCGCCAAGCGTCATCGCAAGGTCCTGAGGGACAACATCCAGGGAATCACCAAGCCGGCAATTCGTCGTCTCGCCCGTCGTGGCGGCGTCAAGCGCATCTCCGGTCTCATTTACGAAGAGACGAGGGGCGTCCTCAAGGTCTTCCTCGAGAACGTCATCAGGGACGCCGTCACCTACACCGAGCACGCCAAGAGGAAGACCGTCACGGCCATGGACGTCGTCTACGCTCTCAAGAGACAGGGTCGCACTCTTTACGGCTTCGGAGGCTAAATTGATTTCGATCGAACCAATTCGACGAGAAAACGAAAAAAAACGGTCCTTTTCAGGACCACCCATTTCCGACGAACGTCGAGTTGCGCTCAATTTTTTTTGCGAGACCGCTTCCAGCTTGCCGTGTTTGCTTGTTTTGTTTTTTTTTTTCCACTATTTTCCGCGAAAGTTCGTCCGTCCGCTCTGAGTCGTTTCGACGCCTCCTTCAATCACGTCCGCGCGCCTCGCGACCGGCCTTAAATACGCGTACGCGTCGGCTATCGGAGACTTTATAATTATACCGGAGTGTCGTTCGCGCAGCTCGTTTTTGTTAAAACAAAATAGAGGCTTAATAGGAGAGAAATATGTCAGCGTCCGTAGCCAAAGGAGAAGTAGGAAAGGCCAAGAAAAAGGCCGTCGTACAAGATCATCCGTCCTACGCCGAGATGATCAGGCAGGCCCTGGTGGCCCTGAAGGAGCGCGGAGGCTCGTCGAGGCAGGCGATACTCAAGTACGTCTTGGCCAACTTCAAAGTCGGAGCCGACGAGCACGCCGTCAACACCAGGCTGAAGGCTGCCCTGCGCAACGGAGTCAAGGCCGAGACTCTGAAGCAGTCGAGCGGCAGCGGAGCGAGCGGAAGTTTTAGGCTCGGAGCCGCCTCCTCGGCAGACAAGAAGAAGCAGCAGCAGCAGAAAACGACGAAGGAGGAAGCCGTTCCGAAGAAGCCTGCCGCGGCCAAAAAGACCAAGAGCAAGACTGAAAAACAGGCCGCCGTCCCTCTGAAGGAGAAGAAGAAGGCGACGAAGAAGCCCGCTCTTGCCGCAATCAAGGAAAAGAAGGCCGTACCTGAAGTCGAGCAGAAGAAGAAGAAGAAGCCGAGCGCCGGCAGGCCGAGGAAATCAGCCGACGGCAAGAAACCGGCGGCGGCGGCGGCTGCGCCCAAAAGACAGAGAAAGGAAAAGATCGCGCCGGTCGAGAAGAACAAGAAAAAGTCCCCAGTCAAGAGAATGGCCAAGAGAGTTTGAGCGGATTTGAAACCGATAACACCACATCAAACGGCTCTTTTCAGAGCCAACCAGTCGAACGACGGCAAGTGGCCTCGCGATCGAAAACTAGAAAAAGTAAAAAAAAAACTAAATTAAAGATGGCATCAAAATTCGTTCGCTATTCCGCAAATTATGAGCAACGACGACCTCGAAAGGGTCAAGAAATTGAGACTGACGCTGTAATCGAAATAACGATGCGCTGTTGTCGTCGTTGAGAAGAATTTTTTTGTTACAAACAAAAGCTTTCTAATAATGTTAAAAAAAAAAAGAATTTGGTTTCAAATAAACCGACGTCATTTTCAACTACGATTGGAAGTCGATCGAACGTCTTCGTCGCGTCAACATTTTCACTTTTAACGATCTATTTTTTTTCTTTTTGAGAGCGATTAAAAAAAAACAGGCTGGCAAAAGGTCGATTTCGCACAATTTTATTGTCCAAAACGTCCGTTATCGAGCACTCGTGAAACGTACGAATGGACGGATGGTACGAATCCAAGAATGAACGACAGAAATTGAAAAAAAAAAAGCGTAACATTAACGGTGACGGCCGTCAAGAAGGATTTTAATTCTTTTAATCAAAACTTGCAATGAAAGTTAATCTCGCAGAAAGACTCTCCACGTCCGACATCGCTTTCGATGTCGACCGTCTCCCGAGTTTCGAACGAATGTCGAACGAACCTTTTACGGTCGCCGTTTTCACTTTTAACGTTCTTCTTTTAAGAAAAAAACTATTTGATCCGATGGACGAAGGTGCCGGTCGTCGATTTCGTACAAATTCCCAGTCTTAATTGTCCATTTTCGAGCATTTCTAGGTCGATTTTGAGGAATTTCAATTTTAGTGCAAAAAGTGGTCAAATTCGTCCAATGGCGTTCGAGCTCTGGTCTATCCAATGAGCGTCGACCTGTCGACTATTTATATAAAGCCGACCTGCGAGTCGAAAACTTCTCGTTACTTCTCGCTACAACGTTTCGCTGTTGCTGCCGCATTCGACTACATGGCTCGTACAAAGCAGACCGCTCGCAAGTCCACCGGAGGAAAGGCTCCCAGGAAGCAGCTGGCCACCAAGGCCGCCAGGAAGAGCGCTCCGGCCACCGGAGGCGTCAAGAAGCCGCACAGGTACAGGCCCGGCACGGTCGCTCTCAGGGAGATCAGGAGGTACCAGAAGAGTACCGAGCTTCTCATACGCAAGCTGCCCTTCCAGCGTCTCGTCAGGGAGATCGCCCAGGACTTCAAGACCGACTTGCGCTTCCAGAGCTCGGCCGTCATGGCCCTCCAGGAAGCTAGCGAGGCCTACCTCGTCGGTCTCTTCGAGGACACGAACCTGTGCGCCATTCACGCCAAGAGGGTTACGATCATGCCAAAGGACATCCAGTTGGCTCGCAGGATAAGAGGCGAGCGCGCCTAAGCTCCGTCTCTTCGTTTGCCTCGTTCTAGGGACGAGAATCAAAACAAAAAAACGGCTCTTTTCAGAGCCACTCATTTCTAACGATAGTCATGGAACGCATCGAACCGTTGCTCTTTCTGTAACTTATTGGAAATTATTTAATTTTGCCACCCACTACTACTTAGGCGTTGTCGTTGTTTTTTTGTGCATTAAATTCAATTGTCGCGAACTACTTTCTTTAATGCGACGTCAAGCAAAAAAGAGACAACCATGTCGTAACCTTATCGAGCATTACGTTTCTTTTCGTCCACGTTTCGGCTATTTCATTAGTCTACGTCGTCGGTGAACGACAATTCGATCAAATCCGGTCCGCCACTTCCCATCCCGTCCCATTACATCACATCACATCACATCACATCACATCACATCACATCCATCCATCCATCTCCTGATCCATCACGACCAATTATTATTATTATTATTATAATTAAAAGCTCCTAATTGAGCGACACTCGTCTCTCGTTAGATGTGCGTGGCTCTGAAAAGAGCCTTTTTGTTTGTTTGTTTGTTTGTTTTTTTTTTATCTTCTTCACTTTCCACCGCTACCGGCCTGCTGAGTCTGGCTAGAACCTCCGCCGCCGCCCACTTTGGCCGTCTTCTTGGGCAACAGAACGGCCTGGATGTTCGGCAAGACTCCTCCCTGGGCGATCGTCACGCCGGACAGGAGCTTGTTCAACTCCTCGTCGTTCCTGATGGCCAGCTGGAGATGGCGCGGGATGATGCGAGTCTTCTTGTTGTCGCGAGCCGCGTTGCCGGCCAATTCGAGCACCTCGGCGGCCAAGTATTCCATGACGGCGGCCAGGTAGACCGGAGCTCCGGCCCCGACCCTCTCGGCGTAGTTTCCCTTGCGCAGGAGTCTGTGTATGCGACCGACCGGAAACTGCAGTCCGGCCCTGCTGGACCTGCTCTTGGCCTTTCCCTTGACTTTGCCTCCCTTTCCTCTGCCGGACATTGTCAGCTAATTGTCAGAATTATCTCGACGAAAATACGACGGCCCGGAACGAGCCTTTATATATATCGCCGAGAAGCGAGTCAAAATCTCACGTGCTACGATCGATTCCGACCAACGGTAGGCCGGCGATCGCAACACGTGATCATTTGACTCGGTTCGCGTAGCACGGGCGCGATCCGAGTCGAGATTAATCACGTGCGTCTCGCCTCCGAAGCCGATTGGTCGGAGTCGAGAGAGGCACGTGACATTTTGACTCGCGCTCCTCTTTGCTACATAAATAAGAGCGAGCACGACGTGCTCCGTGTTTTCGAGCGTTTCGAGATTTTACGTGTTCTGCTATCATGCCTCCGAAACCTGCCAGCAAAGGTGCCAAGAAGGCTGCCAGCAAGGCCAAGGCCGCCAGGACCGGCGACAAGAAGCACAAGAAGAGGCGAAAGGAGAGCTACTTCGTCTACATCTACAAGGTCCTCAAGCAGGTCCACCCCGACACGGGCATCAGCGGAAAGGCCATGTCGATCATGAACTCGTTCGTCAACGACATCTTCGAGAGAATCGCCTCCGAGGCTTCGCGCCTGGCTCACTACAACAAGAGGTCGACGATAACGAGCAGAGAAATACAGACTGCCGTTCGCCTCCTGCTGCCCGGCGAGCTGGCCAAGCACGCCGTGAGCGAGGGTACGAAGGCCGTGACCAAGTACACCAGTTCCAAGTGAAGCGAGCGTTAGGAAAGCGAAAACAAAAAGGCTCTTTTCAGAGCCACACCAAATCGAAACGAAGTCGTGAGAACGCGCTAACCGTCCGGTTGTCTTTTGGCGTTTGCGTTTCGTCTTTTTGTTAGACTAAGGGTGGATGGGAGAATGAAAAAGAAAAACCGTCATGATGATCGGCGGCTTCGACGAGGACGTCGTTTTCGCCGTCGACGGTAACGATCGATGCGGCGTCGCTTTGACGTTACACCGATCGTAATATTAATGACGTAACGTGCATAGCGTAATGATAATGATTGCAACGGCTACGACGATGTTTCTTCTTGAAAATTGTTTTTAAGGTTTCTTTTCGATATGATAAACAAAACAAAACAAACAAAAAGGAAACAAACAAACAAGACGATGACGTTTTTGAAAATAACAAGAACAACAACAGCCACTAATTTCACGACTCTCGGCTCGGACAAACGGGTCGCGAAAGGAACGTTTCTCAAAGGTAGGCGCTCGGCGAAGGAGCTTTCTGAAAGGTCGGCGCCCGCCGATCTTCGACGTTATAGGCAATCCGCCTTCGCTGCGTACGACCATCATCGCCAGTCAACTGAACGAACGTCGGAACAATGTCTGGTCGCGGCAAAGGAGGAAAGGGTCTGGGCAAGGGAGGCGCCAAGCGTCATCGCAAGGTCCTGAGGGACAACATCCAGGGAATCACCAAGCCGGCAATTCGTCGTCTCGCCCGTCGTGGCGGCGTCAAGCGCATCTCCGGTCTCATTTACGAAGAGACGAGGGGCGTCCTCAAGGTCTTCCTCGAGAACGTCATCAGGGACGCCGTCACCTACACCGAGCACGCCAAGAGGAAGACCGTCACGGCCATGGACGTCGTCTACGCTCTCAAGAGACAGGGTCGCACTCTTTACGGCTTCGGAGGCTAAATTGATTTCGATCGAACCAATTCGACGAGAAAACGAAAAAAAACGGTCCTTTTCAGGACCACCCATTTCCGACGAACGTCGAGTTGCGCTCAATTTTTTTTGCGAGACCGCTTCCAGCTTGCCGTGTTTGCTTGTTTTGTTTTTTTTTTCCACTATTTTCCGCGAAAGTTCGTCCGTCCGCTCTGAGTCGTTTCGACGCCTCCTTCAATCACGTCCGCGCGCCTCGCGACCGGCCTTAAATACGCGTACGCGTCGGCTATCGGAGACTTTATAATTATACCGGAGTGTCGTTCGCGCAGCTCGTTTTTGTTAAAACAAAATAGAGGCTTAATAGGAGAGAAATATGTCAGCGTCCGTAGCCAAAGGAGAAGTAGGAAAGGCCAAGAAAAAGGCCGTCGTACAAGATCATCCGTCCTACGCCGAGATGATCAGGCAGGCCCTGGTGGCCCTGAAGGAGCGCGGAGGCTCGTCGAGGCAGGCGATACTCAAGTACGTCTTGGCCAACTTCAAAGTCGGAGCCGACGAGCACGCCGTCAACACCAGGCTGAAGGCTGCCCTGCGCAACGGAGTCAAGGCCGAGACTCTGAAGCAGTCGAGCGGCAGCGGAGCGAGCGGAAGTTTTAGGCTCGGAGCCGCCTCCTCGGCAGACAAGAAGAAGCAGCAGCAGCAGCAGAAAACGACGAAGGAAGAAGCCGTTCCGAAGAAGCCTGCCGCGGCCAAAAAGACCAAGAGCAAGACTGAAAAACAGGCCGCCGTCCCTCTGAAGGAGAAGAAGAAGGCGACGAAGAAGCCCGCTCTTGCCGCAATCAAGGAAAAGAAGGCCGTACCTGAAGTCGAGCAGAAGAAGAAGAAGAAGCCGAGCGCCGGCAGGCCGAGGAAATCAGCCGACGGCAAGAAACCGGCGGCGGCGGCTGCGCCCAAAAGACAGAGAAAGGAAAAGATCGCGCCGGTCGAGAAGAACAAGAAAAAGTCCCCAGTCAAGAGAATGGCCAAGAGAGTTTGAGCGGATTTGAAACCGATAACACCACATCAAACGGCTCTTTTCAGAGCCAACCAGTCGAACGACGGCAAGTGGCCTCGCGATCGAAAACTAGAAAAAGTAAAAAAAAAACTAAATTAAAGATGGCATCAAAATTCGTTCGCTATTCCGCAAATTATGAGCAACGACGACCTCGAAAGGGTCAAGAAATTGAGACTGACGCTGTAATCGAAATAACGATGCGCTGTTGTCGTCGTTGAGAAGAATTTTTTTGTTACAAACAAAAGCTTTCTAATAATGTTAAAAAAAAAAAGAATTTGGTTTCAAATAAACCGACGTCATTTTCAACTACGATTGGAAGTCGATCGAACGTCTTCGTCGCGTCAACATTTTCACTTTTAACGATCTATTTTTTTTCTTTTTGAGAGCGATTAAAAAAAAACAGGCTGGCAAAAGGTCGATTTCGCACAATTTTATTGTCCAAAACGTCCGTTATCGAGCACTCGTGAAACGTACGAATGGACGGATGGTACGAATCCAAGAATGAACGACAGAAATTGAAAAAAAAAAGCGTAACATTAACGGTGACGGCCGTCAAGAAGGATTTTAATTCTTTTAATCAAAACTTGCAATGAAAGTTAATCTCGCAGAAAGACTCTCCACGTCCGACATCGCTTTCGATGTCGACCGTCTCCCGAGTTTCGAACGAATGTCGAACGAACCTTTTACGGTCGCCGTTTTCACTTTTAACGTTCTTCTTTTAAGAAAAAAACTATTTGATCCGATGGACGAAGGTGCCGGTCGTCGATTTCGTACAAATTCCCAGTCTTAATTGTCCATTTTCGAGCATTTCTAGGTCGATTTTGAGGAATTTCAATTTTAGTGCAAAAAGTGGTCAAATTCGTCCAATGGCGTTCGAGCTCTGGTCTATCCAATGAGCGTCGACCTGTCGACTATTTATATAAAGCCGACCTGCGAGTCGAAAACTTCTCGTTACTTCTCGCTACAACGTTTCGCTGTTGCTGCCGCATTCGACTACATGGCTCGTACAAAGCAGACCGCTCGCAAGTCCACCGGAGGAAAGGCTCCCAGGAAGCAGCTGGCCACCAAGGCCGCCAGGAAGAGCGCTCCGGCCACCGGAGGCGTCAAGAAGCCGCACAGGTACAGGCCCGGCACGGTCGCTCTCAGGGAGATCAGGAGGTACCAGAAGAGTACCGAGCTTCTCATACGCAAGCTGCCCTTCCAGCGTCTCGTCAGGGAGATCGCCCAGGACTTCAAGACCGACTTGCGCTTCCAGAGCTCGGCCGTCATGGCCCTCCAGGAAGCTAGCGAGGCCTACCTCGTCGGTCTCTTCGAGGACACGAACCTGTGCGCCATTCACGCCAAGAGGGTTACGATCATGCCAAAGGACATCCAGTTGGCTCGCAGGATAAGAGGCGAGCGCGCCTAAGCTCCGTCTCTTCGTTTGCCTCGTTCTAGGGACGAGAATCAAAACAAAAAAACGGCTCTTTTCAGAGCCACTCATTTCTAACGATAGTCATGGAACGCATCGAACCGTTGCTCTTTCTGTAACTTATTGGAAATTATTTAATTTTGCCACCCACTACTACTTAGGCGTTGTCGTTGTTTTTTTGTGCATTAAATTCAATTGTCGCGAACTACTTTCTTTAATGCGACGTCAAGCAAAAAAGAGACAACCATGTCGTAACCTTATCGAGCATTACGTTTCTTTTCGTCCACGTTTCGGCTATTTCATTAGTCTACGTCGTCGGTGAACGACAATTCGATCAAATCCGGTCCGCCACTTCCCATCCCGTCCCATTACATCACATCACATCACATCACATCACATCACATCACATCACATCCATCCATCCATCTCCTGATCCATCACGACCAATTATTATTATTATTATTATAATTAAAAGCTCCTAATTGAGCGACACTCGTCTCTCGTTAGATGTGCGTGGCTCTGAAAAGAGCCTTTTTGTTTGTTTGTTTGTTTGTTTGTTTTTTTTTTATCTTCTTCACTTTCCACCGCTACCGGCCTGCTGAGTCTGGCTAGAACCTCCGCCGCCGCCCACTTTGGCCGTCTTCTTGGGCAACAGAACGGCCTGGATGTTCGGCAAGACTCCTCCCTGGGCGATCGTCACGCCGGACAGGAGCTTGTTCAACTCCTCGTCGTTCCTGATGGCCAGCTGGAGATGGCGCGGGATGATGCGAGTCTTCTTGTTGTCGCGAGCCGCGTTGCCGGCCAATTCGAGCACCTCGGCGGCCAAGTATTCCATGACGGCGGCCAGGTAGACCGGAGCTCCGGCCCCGACCCTCTCGGCGTAGTTTCCCTTGCGCAGGAGTCTGTGTATGCGACCGACCGGAAACTGCAGTCCGGCCCTGCTGGACCTGCTCTTGGCCTTTCCCTTGACTTTGCCTCCCTTTCCTCTGCCGGACATTGTCAGCTAATTGTCAGAATTATCTCGACGAAAATACGACGGCCCGGAACGAGCCTTTATATATATCGCCGAGAAGCGAGTCAAAATCTCACGTGCTACGATCGATTCCGACCAACGGTAGGCCGGCGATCGCAACACGTGATCATTTGACTCGGTTCGCGTAGCACGGGCGCGATCCGAGTCGAGATTAATCACGTGCGTCTCGCCTCCGAAGCCGATTGGTCGGAGTCGAGAGAGGCACGTGACATTTTGACTCGCGCTCCTCTTTGCTACATAAATAAGAGCGAGCACGACGTGCTCCGTGTTTTCGAGCGTTTCGAGATTTTACGTGTTCTGCTATCATGCCTCCGAAACCTGCCAGCAAAGGTGCCAAGAAGGCTGCCAGCAAGGCCAAGGCCGCCAGGACCGGCGACAAGAAGCACAAGAAGAGGCGAAAGGAGAGCTACTTCGTCTACATCTACAAGGTCCTCAAGCAGGTCCACCCCGACACGGGCATCAGCGGAAAGGCCATGTCGATCATGAACTCGTTCGTCAACGACATCTTCGAGAGAATCGCCTCCGAGGCTTCGCGCCTGGCTCACTACAACAAGAGGTCGACGATAACGAGCAGAGAAATACAGACTGCCGTTCGCCTCCTGCTGCCCGGCGAGCTGGCCAAGCACGCCGTGAGCGAGGGTACGAAGGCCGTGACCAAGTACACCAGTTCCAAGTGAAGCGAGCGTTAGGAAAGCGAAAACAAAAAGGCTCTTTTCAGAGCCACACCAAATCGAAACGAAGTCGTGAGAACGCGCTAACCGTCCGGTTGTCTTTTGCCGTTTGCGTTTCGTCTTTTTGTTAGACTAAGGGTGGATGGGAGAATGAAAAACAAAAAAAACCGTCATGATGATCGGCGGCTTCGACGAGGACGTCGTTTTCGCCGTCGACGGTAACGATCGATGCGGCGTCGCTTTGACGTTACACCGATCGTAATATTAATGACGTAACGTGCATAGCGTAATGATAATGATTGCAACGGCTACGACGATGTTTCTTCTTGAAAATTGTTTTTAAGGTTTCTTTTCGATATGATAAACAAAACAAAACAAACAAAAAGGAAACAAACAAACAAGACGATGACGTTTTTGAAAATAACAAGAACAACAACAGCCACTAATTTCACGACTCTCGGCTCGGACAAACGGGTCGCGAAAGGAACGTTTCTCAAAGGTAGGCGCTCGGCGAAGGAGCTTTCTGAAAGGTCGGCGCCCGCCGATCTTCGACGTTATAGGCAATCCGCCTTCGCTGCGTACGACCATCATCGCCAGTCAACTGAACGAACGTCGGAACAATGTCTGGTCGCGGCAAAGGAGGAAAGGGTCTGGGCAAGGGAGGCGCCAAGCGTCATCGCAAGGTCCTGAGGGACAACATCCAGGGAATCACCAAGCCGGCAATTCGTCGTCTCGCCCGTCGTGGCGGCGTCAAGCGCATCTCCGGTCTCATTTACGAAGAGACGAGGGGCGTCCTCAAGGTCTTCCTCGAGAACGTCATCAGGGACGCCGTCACCTACACCGAGCACGCCAAGAGGAAGACCGTCACGGCCATGGACGTCGTCTACGCTCTCAAGAGACAGGGTCGCACTCTTTACGGCTTCGGAGGCTAAATTGATTTCGATCGAACCAATTCGACGAGAAAACGAAAAAAAACGGTCCTTTTCAGGACCACCCATTTCCGACGAACGTCGAGTTGCGCTCAATTTTTTTTGCGAGACCGCTTCCAGCTTGCCGTGTTTGCTTGTTTTGTTTTTTTTTTCCACTATTTTCCGCGAAAGTTCGTCCGTCCGCTCTGAGTCGTTTCGACGCCTCCTTCAATCACGTCCGCGCGCCTCGCGACCGGCCTTAAATACGCGTACGCGTCGGCTATCGGAGACTTTATAATTATACCGGAGTGTCGTTCGCGCAGCTCGTTTTTGTTAAAACAAAATAGAGGCTTAATAGGAGAGAAATATGTCAGCGTCCGTAGCCAAAGGAGAAGTAGGAAAGGCCAAGAAAAAGGCCGTCGTACAAGATCATCCGTCCTACGCCGAGATGATCAGGCAGGCCCTGGTGGCCCTGAAGGAGCGCGGAGGCTCGTCGAGGCAGGCGATACTCAAGTACGTCTTGGCCAACTTCAAAGTCGGAGCCGACGAGCACGCCGTCAACACCAGGCTGAAGGCTGCCCTGCGCAACGGAGTCAAGGCCGAGACTCTGAAGCAGTCGAGCGGCAGCGGAGCGAGCGGAAGTTTTAGGCTCGGAGCCGCCTCCTCGGCAGACAAGAAGAAGCAGCAGCAGCAGAAAACGACGAAGGAGGAAGCCGTTCCGAAGAAGCCTGCCGCGGCCAAAAAGACCAAGAGCAAGACTGAAAAACAGGCCGCCGTCCCTCTGAAGGAGAAGAAGAAGGCGACGAAGAAGCCCGCTCTTGCCGCAATCAAGGAAAAGAAGGCCGTACCTGAAGTCGAGCAGAAGAAGAAGAAGAAGCCGAGCGCCGGCAGGCCGAGGAAATCAGCCGACGGCAAGAAACCGGCGGCGGCGGCGGCGGCTGCGCCCAAAAGACAGAGAAAGGAAAAGATCGCGCCGGTCGAGAAGAACAAGAAAAAGTCCCCAGTCAAGAGAATGGCCAAGAGAGTTTGAGCGGATTTGAAACCGATAACACCACATCAAACGGCTCTTTTCAGAGCCAACCAGTCGAACGACGGCAAGTGGCCTCGCGATCGAAAACTAGAAAAAGTAAAAAAAAAACTAAATTAAAGATGGCATCAAAATTCGTTCGCTATTCCGCAAATTATGAGCAACGACGACCTCGAAAGGGTCAAGAAATTGAGACCGACGCTGTAATCGAAATAACGATGCGCTGTTGCCGTCGTTGAGAAGAATTTTTTTGTTACAAACAAAAGCTTTCTAATAATGTTAAAAAAAAAAAGAATTTGGTTTCAAATAAACCGACGTCATTTTCAACTACGATTGGAAGTCGATCGAACGTCTTCGTCGCGTCAACATTTTCACTTTTAACGATCTATTTTTTTTCTTTTTGAGAGCGATTAAAAAAAAAAAACAGGCTGGCAAAAGGTCGATTTCGCACAATTTTATTGTCCAAAACGTCCGTTATCGAGCACTCGTGAAACGTACGAATGGACGGATGGTACGAATCCAAGAATGAACGACAGAAATTGAAAAAAAAAAGCGTAACATTAACGGTGACGGCCGTCAAGAAGGATTTTAATTCTTTTAATCAAAACTTGCAATGAAAGTTAATCTCGCAGAAAGACTCTCCACGTCCGACATCGCTTTCGATGTCGACCGTCTCCCGAGTTTCGAACGAATGTCGAACGAACCTTTTACGGTCGCCGTTTTCACTTTTAACGTTCTTCTTTTAAGAAAAAAACTATTTGATCCGATGGACGAAGGTGCCGGTCGTCGATTTCGTACAAATTCCCAGTCTTAATTGTCCATTTTCGAGCATTTCTAGGTCGATTTTGAGGAATTTCAATTTTAGTGCAAAAAGTGGTCAAATTCGTCCAATGGCGTTCGAGCTCTGGTCTATCCAATGAGCGTCGACCTGTCGACTATTTATATAAAGCCGACCTGCGAGTCGAAAACTTCTCGTTACTTCTCTCGCTACAACGTTTCGCTGTTGCTGCCGCATTCGACTACATGGCTCGTACAAAGCAGACCGCTCGCAAGTCCACCGGAGGAAAGGCTCCCAGGAAGCAGCTGGCCACCAAGGCCGCCAGGAAGAGCGCTCCGGCCACCGGAGGCGTCAAGAAGCCGCACAGGTACAGGCCCGGCACGGTCGCTCTCAGGGAGATCAGGAGGTACCAGAAGAGTACCGAGCTTCTCATACGCAAGCTGCCCTTCCAGCGTCTCGTCAGGGAGATCGCCCAGGACTTCAAGACCGACTTGCGCTTCCAGAGCTCGGCCGTCATGGCCCTCCAGGAAGCTAGCGAGGCCTACCTCGTCGGTCTCTTCGAGGACACGAACCTGTGCGCCATTCACGCCAAGAGGGTTACGATCATGCCAAAGGACATCCAGTTGGCTCGCAGGATAAGAGGCGAGCGCGCCTAAGCTCCGTCTCTTCGTTTGCCTCGTTCTAGGGACGAGAATCAAAACAAAAAAACGGCTCTTTTCAGAGCCACTCATTTCTAACGATAGTCATGGAACGCATCGAACCGTTGCTCTTTCTGTAACTTATTGGAAATTATTTAATTTTGCCACCCACTACTACTTAGGCGTTGTCGTTGTTTTTTTGTGCATTAAATTCAATTGTCGCGAACTACTTTCTTTAATGCGACGTCAAGCAAAAAAGAGACAACCATGTCGTAACCTTATCGAGCATTACGTTTCTTTTCGTCCACGTTTCGGCTATTTCATTAGTCTACGTCGTCGGTGAACGACAATTCGATCAAATCCGGTCCGCCACTTCCCATCCCGTCCCATTACATCACATCACATCACATCACATCACATCACATCCATCCATCCATCTCCTGATCCATCACGACCAATTATTATTATTATTATTATAATTAAAAGCTCCTAATTGAGCGACACTCGTCTCTCGTTAGATGTGCGTGGCTCTGAAAAGAGCCTTTTTGTTTGTTTGTTTGTTTTTTTTTATCTTCTTCACTTTCCACCGCTACCGGCCTGCTGAGTCTGGCTAGAACCTCCGCCGCCGCCCACTTTGGCCGTCTTCTTGGGCAACAGAACGGCCTGGATGTTCGGCAAGACTCCTCCCTGGGCGATCGTCACGCCGGACAGGAGCTTGTTCAACTCCTCGTCGTTCCTGATGGCCAGCTGGAGATGGCGCGGGATGATGCGAGTCTTCTTGTTGTCGCGAGCCGCGTTGCCGGCCAATTCGAGCACCTCGGCGGCCAAGTATTCCATGACGGCGGCCAGGTAGACCGGAGCTCCGGCCCCGACCCTCTCGGCGTAGTTTCCCTTGCGCAGGAGTCTGTGTATGCGACCGACCGGAAACTGCAGTCCGGCCCTGCTGGACCTGCTCTTGGCCTTTCCCTTGACTTTGCCTCCCTTTCCTCTGCCGGACATTGTCAGCTAATTGTCAGAATTATCTCGACGAAAATACGACGGCCCGGAACGAGCCTTTATATATATCGCCGAGAAGCGAGTCAAAATCTCACGTGCTACGATCGATTCCGACCAACGGTAGGCCGGCGATCGCAACACGTGATCATTTGACTCGGTTCGCGTAGCACGGGCGCGATCCGAGTCGAGATTAATCACGTGCGTCTCGCCTCCGAAGCCGATTGGTCGGAGTCGAGAGAGGCACGTGACATTTTGACTCGCGCTCCTCTTTGCTACATAAATAAGAGCGAGCACGACGTGCTCCGTGTTTTCGAGCGTTTCGAGATTTTACGTGTTCTGCTATCATGCCTCCGAAACCTGCCAGCAAAGGTGCCAAGAAGGCTGCCAGCAAGGCCAAGGCCGCCAGGACCGGCGACAAGAAGCACAAGAAGAGGCGAAAGGAGAGCTACTTCGTCTACATCTACAAGGTCCTCAAGCAGGTCCACCCCGACACGGGCATCAGCGGAAAGGCCATGTCGATCATGAACTCGTTCGTCAACGACATCTTCGAGAGAATCGCCTCCGAGGCTTCGCGCCTGGCTCACTACAACAAGAGGTCGACGATAACGAGCAGAGAAATACAGACTGCCGTTCGCCTCCTGCTGCCCGGCGAGCTGGCCAAGCACGCCGTGAGCGAGGGTACGAAGGCCGTGACCAAGTACACCAGTTCCAAGTGAAGCGAGCGTTAGGAAAGCGAAAACAAAAAGGCTCTTTTCAGAGCCACACCAAATCGAAACGAAGTCGTGAGAACGCGCTAACCGTCCGGTTGTCTTTTGGCGTTTGCGTTTCGTCTTTTTGTTAGACTAAGGGTGGATGGGAGAATGAAAAAGAAAAACCGTCATGATGATCGGCGGCTTCGACGAGGACGTCGTTTTCGCCGTCGACGGTAACGATCGATGCGGCGTCGCTTTGACGTTACACCGATCGTAATATTAATGACGTAACGTGCATAGCGTAATGATAATGATTGCAACGGCTACGACGATGTTTCTTCTTGAAAATTGTTTTTAAGGTTTCTTTTCGATATGATAAACAAAACAAAACAAAAAGGAAACAAACAAACAAGACGATGACGTTTTTGAAAATAACAAGAACAACAACAGCCACTAATTTCACGACTCTCGGCTCGGACAAACGGGTCGCGAAAGGAACGTTTCTCAAAGGTAGGCGCTCGGCGAAGGAGCTTTCTGAAAGGTCGGCGCCCGCCGATCTTCGACGTTATAGGCAATCCGCCTTCGCTGCGTACGACCATCATCGCCAGTCAACTGAACGAACGTCGGAACAATGTCTGGTCGCGGCAAAGGAGGAAAGGGTCTGGGCAAGGGAGGCGCCAAGCGTCATCGCAAGGTCCTGAGGGACAACATCCAGGGAATCACCAAGCCGGCAATTCGTCGTCTCGCCCGTCGTGGCGGCGTCAAGCGCATCTCCGGTCTCATTTACGAAGAGACGAGGGGCGTCCTCAAGGTCTTCCTCGAGAACGTCATCAGGGACGCCGTCACCTACACCGAGCACGCCAAGAGGAAGACCGTCACGGCCATGGACGTCGTCTACGCTCTCAAGAGACAGGGTCGCACTCTTTACGGCTTCGGAGGCTAAATTGATTTCGATCGAACCAATTCGACGAGAAAACGAAAAAAAACGGTCCTTTTCAGGACCACCCATTTCCGACGAACGTCGAGTTGCGCTCAATTTTTTTTGCGAGACCGCTTCCAGCTTGCCGTGTTTGCTTGTTTTGTTTTTTTTTTTCCACTATTTTCCGCGAAAGTTCGTCCGTCCGCTCTGAGTCGTTTCGACGCCTCCTTCAATCACGTCCGCGCGCCTCGCGACCGGCCTTAAATACGCGTACGCGTCGGCTATCGGAGACTTTATAATTATACCGGAGTGTCGTTCGCGCAGCTCGTTTTTGTTAAAACAAAATAGAGGCTTAATAGGAGAGAAATATGTCAGCGTCCGTAGCCAAAGGAGAAGTAGGAAAGGCCAAGAAAAAGGCCGTCGTACAAGATCATCCGTCCTACGCCGAGATGATCAGGCAGGCCCTGGTGGCCCTGAAGGAGCGCGGAGGCTCGTCGAGGCAGGCGATACTCAAGTACGTCTTGGCCAACTTCAAAGTCGGAGCCGACGAGCACGCCGTCAACACCAGGCTGAAGGCTGCCCTGCGCAACGGAGTCAAGGCCGAGACTCTGAAGCAGTCGAGCGGCAGCGGAGCGAGCGGAAGTTTTAGGCTCGGAGCCGCCTCCTCGGCAGACAAGAAGAAGCAGCAGCAGCAGAAAACGACGAAGGAGGAAGCCGTTCCGAAGAAGCCTGCCGCGGCCAAAAAGACCAAGAGCAAGACTGAAAAACAGGCCGCCGTCCCTCTGAAGGAGAAGAAGAAGGCGACGAAGAAGCCCGCTCTTGCCGCAATCAAGGAAAAGAAGGCCGTACCTGAAGTCGAGCAGAAGAAGAAGAAGAAGCCGAGCGCCGGCAGGCCGAGGAAATCAGCCGACGGCAAGAAACCGGCGGCGGCGGCGGCTGCGCCCAAAAGACAGAGAAAGGAAAAGATCGCGCCGGTCGAGAAGAACAAGAAAAAGTCCCCAGTCAAGAGAATGGCCAAGAGAGTTTGAGCGGATTTGAAACCGATAACACCACATCAAACGGCTCTTTTCAGAGCCAACCAGTCGAACGACGGCAAGTGGCCTCGCGATCGAAAACTAGAAAAAGTAAAAAAAAAACTAAATTAAAGATGGCATCAAAATTCGTTCGCTATTCCGCAAATTATGAGCAACGACGACCTCGAAAGGGTCAAGAAATTGAGACTGACGCTGTAATCGAAATAACGATGCGCTGTTGTCGTCGTTGAGAAGAATTTTTTTGTTACAAACAAAAGCTTTCTAATAATGTTAAAAAAAAAAAAGAATTTGGTTTCAAATAAACCGACGTCATTTTCAACTACGATTGGAAGTCGATCGAACGTCTTCGTCGCGTCAACATTTTCACTTTTAACGATCTATTTTTTTTCTTTTTGAGAGCGATTAAAAAAAAACAGGCTGGCAAAAGGTCGATTTCGCACAATTTTATTGTCCAAAACGTCCGTTATCGAGCACTCGTGAAACGTACGAATGGACGGATGGTACGAATCCAAGAATGAACGACAGAAATTGAAAAAAAAAAAGCGTAACATTAACGGTGACGGCCGTCAAGAAGGATTTTAATTCTTTTAATCAAAACTTGCAATGAAAGTTAATCTCGCAGAAAGACTCTCCACGTCCGACATCGCTTTCGATGTCGACCGTCTCCCGAGTTTCGAACGAATGTCGAACGAACCTTTTACGGTCGCCGTTTTCACTTTTAACGTTCTTCTTTTAAGAAAAAAACTATTTGATCCGATGGACGAAGGTGCCGGTCGTCGATTTCGTACAAATTCCCAGTCTTAATTGTCCATTTTCGAGCATTTCTAGGTCGATTTTGAGGAATTTCAATTTTAGTGCAAAAAGTGGTCAAATTCGTCCAATGGCGTTCGAGCTCTGGTCTATCCAATGAGCGTCGACCTGTCGACTATTTATATAAAGCCGACCTGCGAGTCGAAAACTTCTCGTTACTTCTCGCTACAACGTTTCGCTGTTGCTGCCGCATTCGACTACATGGCTCGTACAAAGCAGACCGCTCGCAAGTCCACCGGAGGAAAGGCTCCCAGGAAGCAGCTGGCCACCAAGGCCGCCAGGAAGAGCGCTCCGGCCACCGGAGGCGTCAAGAAGCCGCACAGGTACAGGCCCGGCACGGTCGCTCTCAGGGAGATCAGGAGGTACCAGAAGAGTACCGAGCTTCTCATACGCAAGCTGCCCTTCCAGCGTCTCGTCAGGGAGATCGCCCAGGACTTCAAGACCGACTTGCGCTTCCAGAGCTCGGCCGTCATGGCCCTCCAGGAAGCTAGCGAGGCCTACCTCGTCGGTCTCTTCGAGGACACGAACCTGTGCGCCATTCACGCCAAGAGGGTTACGATCATGCCAAAGGACATCCAGTTGGCTCGCAGGATAAGAGGCGAGCGCGCCTAAGCTCCGTCTCTTCGTTTGCCTCGTTCTAGGGACGAGAATCAAAACAAAAAAACGGCTCTTTTCAGAGCCACTCATTTCTAACGATAGTCATGGAACGCATCGAACCGTTGCTCTTTCTGTAACTTATTGGAAATTATTTAATTTTGCCACCCACTACTACTTAGGCGTTGTCGTTGTTTTTTTGTGCATTAAATTCAATTGTCGCGAACTACTTTCTTTAATGCTAATGCGACGTCAAGCAAAAAAGAGACAACCATGTCGTAACCTTATCGAGCATTACGTTTCTTTTCGTCCACGTTTCGGCTATTTCATTAGTCTACGTCGTCGGTGAACGACAATTCGATCAAATCCGGTCCGCCACTTCCCATCCCGTCCCATTACATCACATCACATCACATCACATCACATCCATCCATCTCCTGATCCATCACGACCAATTATTATTATTATTATTATAATTAAAAGCTCCTAATTGAGCGACACTCGTCTCTCGTTAGATGTGCGTGGCTCTGAAAAGAGCCTTTTTGTTTGTTTGTTTGTTTTTTTTTTATCTTCTTCACTTTCCACCGCTACCGGCCTGCTGAGTCTGGCTAGAACCTCCGCCGCCGCCCACTTTGGCCGTCTTCTTGGGCAACAGAACGGCCTGGATGTTCGGCAAGACTCCTCCCTGGGCGATCGTCACGCCGGACAGGAGCTTGTTCAACTCCTCGTCGTTCCTGATGGCCAGCTGGAGATGGCGCGGGATGATGCGAGTCTTCTTGTTGTCGCGAGCCGCGTTGCCGGCCAATTCGAGCACCTCGGCGGCCAAGTATTCCATGACGGCGGCCAGGTAGACCGGAGCTCCGGCCCCGACCCTCTCGGCGTAGTTTCCCTTGCGCAGGAGTCTGTGTATGCGACCGACCGGAAACTGCAGTCCGGCCCTGCTGGACCTGCTCTTGGCCTTTCCCTTGACTTTGCCTCCCTTTCCTCTGCCGGACATTGTCAGCTAATTGTCAGAATTATCTCGACGAAAATACGACGGCCCGGAACGAGCCTTTATATATATCGCCGAGAAGCGAGTCAAAATCTCACGTGCTACGATCGATTCCGACCAACGGTAGGCCGGCGATCGCAACACGTGATCATTTGACTCGGTTCGCGTAGCACGGGCGCGATCCGAGTCGAGATTAATCACGTGCGTCTCGCCTCCGAAGCCGATTGGTCGGAGTCGAGAGAGGCACGTGACATTTTGACTCGCGCTCCTCTTTGCTACATAAATAAGAGCGAGCACGACGTGCTCCGTGTTTTCGAGCGTTTCGAGATTTTACGTGTTCTGCTATCATGCCTCCGAAACCTGCCAGCAAAGGTGCCAAGAAGGCTGCCAGCAAGGCCAAGGCCGCCAGGACCGGCGACAAGAAGCACAAGAAGAGGCGAAAGGAGAGCTACTTCGTCTACATCTACAAGGTCCTCAAGCAGGTCCACCCCGACACGGGCATCAGCGGAAAGGCCATGTCGATCATGAACTCGTTCGTCAACGACATCTTCGAGAGAATCGCCTCCGAGGCTTCGCGCCTGGCTCACTACAACAAGAGGTCGACGATAACGAGCAGAGAAATACAGACTGCCGTTCGCCTCCTGCTGCCCGGCGAGCTGGCCAAGCACGCCGTGAGCGAGGGTACGAAGGCCGTGACCAAGTACACCAGTTCCAAGTGAAGCGAGCGTTAGGAAAGCGAAAACAAAAAGGCTCTTTTCAGAGCCACACCAAATCGAAACGAAGTCGTGAGAACGCGCTAACCGTCCGGTTGTCTTTTGGCGTTTGCGTTTCGTCTTTTTGTTAGACTAAGGGTGGATGGGAGAATGAAAAAGAAAAACCGTCATGATGATCGGCGGCTTCGACGAGGACGTCGTTTTCGCCGTCGACGGTAACGATCGATGCGGCGTCGCTTTGACGTTACACCGATCGTAATATTAATGACGTAACGTGCATAGCGTAATGATAATGATTGCAACGGCTACGACGATGTTTCTTCTTGAAAATTGTTTTTAAGGTTTCTTTTCGATATGATAAACAAAACAAAACAAACAAAAAGGAAACAAACAAACAAGACGATGACGTTTTTGAAAATAACAAGAACAACAACAGCCACTAATTTCACGACTCTCGGCTCGGACAAACGGGTCGCGAAAGGAACGTTTCTCAAAGGTAGGCGCTCGGCGAAGGAGCTTTCTGAAAGGTCGGCGCCCGCCGATCTTCGACGTTATAGGCAATCCGCCTTCGCTGCGTACGACCATCATCGCCAGTCAACTGAACGAACGTCGGAACAATGTCTGGTCGCGGCAAAGGAGGAAAGGGTCTGGGCAAGGGAGGCGCCAAGCGTCATCGCAAGGTCCTGAGGGACAACATCCAGGGAATCACCAAGCCGGCAATTCGTCGTCTCGCCCGTCGTGGCGGCGTCAAGCGCATCTCCGGTCTCATTTACGAAGAGACGAGGGGCGTCCTCAAGGTCTTCCTCGAGAACGTCATCAGGGACGCCGTCACCTACACCGAGCACGCCAAGAGGAAGACCGTCACGGCCATGGACGTCGTCTACGCTCTCAAGAGACAGGGTCGCACTCTTTACGGCTTCGGAGGCTAAATTGATTTCGATCGAACCAATTCGACGAGAAAACGAAAAAAAACGGTCCTTTTCAGGACCACCCATTTCCGACGAACGTCGAGTTGCGCTCAATTTTTTTTGCGAGACCGCTTCCAGCTTGCCGTGTTTGCTTGTTTTGTTTTTTTTTTCCACTATTTTCCGCGAAAGTTCGTCCGTCCGCTCTGAGTCGTTTCGACGCCTCCTTCAATCACGTCCGCGCGCCTCGCGACCGGCCTTAAATACGCGTACGCGTCGGCTATCGGAGACTTTATAATTATACCGGAGTGTCGTTCGCGCAGCTCGTTTTTGTTAAAACAAAATAGAGGCTTAATAGGAGAGAAATATGTCAGCGTCCGTAGCCAAAGGAGAAGTAGGAAAGGCCAAGAAAAAGGCCGTCGTACAAGATCATCCGTCCTACGCCGAGATGATCAGGCAGGCCCTGGTGGCCCTGAAGGAGCGCGGAGGCTCGTCGAGGCAGGCGATACTCAAGTACGTCTTGGCCAACTTCAAAGTCGGAGCCGACGAGCACGCCGTCAACACCAGGCTGAAGGCTGCCCTGCGCAACGGAGTCAAGGCCGAGACTCTGAAGCAGTCGAGCGGCAGCGGAGCGAGCGGAAGTTTTAGGCTCGGAGCCGCCTCCTCGGCAGACAAGAAGAAGCAGCAGCAGCAGAAAACGACGAAGGAGGAAGCCGTTCCGAAGAAGCCTGCCGCGGCCAAAAAGACCAAGAGCAAGACTGAAAAACAGGCCGCCGTCCCTCTGAAGGAGAAGAAGAAGGCGACGAAGAAGCCCGCTCTTGCCGCAATCAAGGAAAAGAAGGCCGTACCTGAAGTCGAGCAGAAGAAGAAGAAGAAGCCGAGCGCCGGCAGGCCGAGGAAATCAGCCGACGGCAAGAAACCGGCGGCGGCGGCGGCTGCGCCCAAAAGACAGAGAAAGGAAAAGATCGCGCCGGTCGAGAAGAACAAGAAAAAGTCCCCAGTCAAGAGAATGGCCAAGAGAGTTTGAGCGGATTTGAAACCGATAACACCACATCAAACGGCTCTTTTCAGAGCCAACCAGTCGAACGACGGCAAGTGGCCTCGCGATCGAAAACTAGAAAAAGTAAAAAAAAAACTAAATTAAAGATGGCATCAAAATTCGTTCGCTATTCCGCAAATTATGAGCAACGACGACCTCGAAAGGGTCAAGAAATTGAGACTGACGCTGTAATCGAAATAACGATGCGCTGTTGTCGTCGTTGAGAAGAATTTTTTTGTTACAAACAAAAGCTTTCTAATAATGTTAAAAAAAAAAAGAATTTGGTTTCAAATAAACCGACGTCATTTTCAACTACGATTGGAAGTCGATCGAACGTCTTCGTCGCGTCAACATTTTCACTTTTAACGATCTATTTTTTTTCTTTTTGAGAGCGATTAAAAAAAAACAGGCTGGCAAAAGGTCGATTTCGCACAATTTTATTGTCCAAAACGTCCGTTATCGAGCACTCGTGAAACGTACGAATGGACGGATGGTACGAATCCAAGAATGAACGACAGAAATTGAAAAAAAAAAGCGTAACATTAACGGTGACGGCCGTCAAGAAGGATTTTAATTCTTTTAATCAAAACTTGCAATGAAAGTTAATCTCGCAGAAAGACTCTCCACGTCCGACATCGCTTTCGATGTCGACCGTCTCCCGAGTTTCGAACGAATGTCGAACGAACCTTTTACGGTCGCCGTTTTCACTTTTAACGTTCTTCTTTTAAGAAAAAAACTATTTGATCCGATGGACGAAGGTGCCGGTCGTCGATTTCGTACAAATTCCCAGTCTTAATTGTCCATTTTCGAGCATTTCTAGGTCGATTTTGAGGAATTTCAATTTTAGTGCAAAAAGTGGTCAAATTCGTCCAATGGCGTTCGAGCTCTGGTCTATCCAATGAGCGTCGACCTGTCGACTATTTATATAAAGCCGACCTGCGAGTCGAAAACTTCTCGTTACTTCTCGCTACAACGTTTCGCTGTTGCTGCCGCATTCGACTACATGGCTCGTACAAAGCAGACCGCTCGCAAGTCCACCGGAGGAAAGGCTCCCAGGAAGCAGCTGGCCACCAAGGCCGCCAGGAAGAGCGCTCCGGCCACCGGAGGCGTCAAGAAGCCGCACAGGTACAGGCCCGGCACGGTCGCTCTCAGGGAGATCAGGAGGTACCAGAAGAGTACCGAGCTTCTCATACGCAAGCTGCCCTTCCAGCGTCTCGTCAGGGAGATCGCCCAGGACTTCAAGACCGACTTGCGCTTCCAGAGCTCGGCCGTCATGGCCCTCCAGGAAGCTAGCGAGGCCTACCTCGTCGGTCTCTTCGAGGACACGAACCTGTGCGCCATTCACGCCAAGAGGGTTACGATCATGCCAAAGGACATCCAGTTGGCTCGCAGGATAAGAGGCGAGCGCGCCTAAGCTCCGTCTCTTCGTTTGCCTCGTTCTAGGGACGAGAATCAAAACAAAAAAACGGCTCTTTTCAGAGCCACTCATTTCTAACGATAGTCATGGAACGCATCGAACCGTTGCTCTTTCTGTAGCTTATTGGAAATTATTTAATTTTGCCACCCACTACTACTTAGGCGTTGTCGTTGTTTTTTTTTTTTTGCATTAAATTCAATTGTCGCGATGTACTTTCTTTAATGCTAATGCGACGTCAAGCAACAAAGAGACAACCATGCCGTAACCTTATCGAGCATTACGTTTCTTTTCGTCCACGTTTCGGCTATTTCATTAGTCCACGTCGTCGGTGAACGACAATTCGATCAAATCCGGTCCGCCACTTCCCATCCCATCCCGTCCCATTACATCACATCACATCCATCCATCTCCTGATCCATCACGACCAATTATCATTATTATTATTATTATTAAAAGCTCCTAATTGAGCGACACTCGTCTCTCGTTAGATGTGCGTGGCTCTGAAAAGAGCCTTTTTGTTTGTTTGTTTGTTTTTTTTTATCTTCTTCACTTTCCACCGCTACCGGCCTGCTGAGTCTGGCTAGAACCTCCGCCGCCGCCCACTTTGGCCGTCTTCTTGGGCAACAGAACGGCCTGGATGTTCGGCAAGACTCCTCCCTGGGCGATCGTCACGCCGGACAGGAGCTTGTTCAACTCCTCGTCGTTCCTGATGGCCAGCTGGAGATGGCGCGGGATGATGCGAGTCTTCTTGTTGTCGCGAGCCGCGTTGCCGGCCAATTCGAGCACCTCGGCGGCCAAGTATTCCATGACGGCGGCCAGGTAGACCGGAGCTCCGGCCCCGACCCTCTCGGCGTAGTTTCCCTTGCGCAGGAGTCTGTGTATGCGACCGACCGGAAACTGCAGTCCGGCCCTGCTGGACCTGCTCTTGGCCTTTCCCTTGACTTTGCCTCCCTTTCCTCTGCCGGACATTGTCAGCTAATTGTCAGAATTATCTCGACGAAAATACGACGGCCCGGAACGAGCCTTTATATATATCGCCGAGAAGCGAGTCAAAATCTCACGTGCTACGATCGATTCCGACCAACGGTAGGCCGGCGATCGCAACACGTGATCATTTGACTCGGTTCGCGTAGCACGGGCGCGATCCGAGTCGAGATTAATCACGTGCGTCTCGCCTCCGAAGCCGATTGGTCGGAGTCGAGAGAGGCACGTGACATTTTGACTCGCGCTCCTCTTTGCTACATAAATAAGAGCGAGCACGACGTGCTCCGTGTTTTCGAGCGTTTCGAGATTTTACGTGTTCTGCTATCATGCCTCCGAAACCTGCCAGCAAAGGTGCCAAGAAGGCTGCCAGCAAGGCCAAGGCCGCCAGGACCGGCGACAAGAAGCACAAGAAGAGGCGAAAGGAGAGCTACTTCGTCTACATCTACAAGGTCCTCAAGCAGGTCCACCCCGACACGGGCATCAGCGGAAAGGCCATGTCGATCATGAACTCGTTCGTCAACGACATCTTCGAGAGAATCGCCTCCGAGGCTTCGCGCCTGGCTCACTACAACAAGAGGTCGACGATAACGAGCAGAGAAATACAGACTGCCGTTCGCCTCCTGCTGCCCGGCGAGCTGGCCAAGCACGCCGTGAGCGAGGGTACGAAGGCCGTGACCAAGTACACCAGTTCCAAGTGAAGCGAGCGTTAGGAAAGCGAAAACAAAAAGGCTCTTTTCAGAGCCACACCAAATCGAAACGAAGTCGTGAGAACGCGCTAACCGTCCGGTTGTCTTTTGCCGTTTGCGTTTCGTCTTTTTGTTAGACTAAGGGTGGATGGGAGAATGAAAAAGAAAAACCGTCATGATGATCGGCGGCTTCGACGAGGACGTCGTTTTCGCCGTCGACGGTAACGATCGATGCGGCGTCGCTTTGACGTTACACCGATCGTAATATTAATGACGTAACGTGCATAGCGTAATGATAATGATTGCAACGGCTACGACGATGTTTCTTCTTGAAAATTGTTTTTAAGGTTTCTTTTCGATATGATAAACAAAACAAAAAGGAAACAAACAAGACGATGACGTTTTTGAAAATAACAAGAACAACAACAGCCACTAATTTCACGACTCTCGGCTCGGACAAACGGGTCGCGAAAGGAACGTTTCTCAAAGGTAGGCGCTCGGCGAAGGAGCTTTCTGAAAGGTCGGCGCCCGCCGATCTTCGACGTTATAGGCAATCCGCCTTCGCTGCGTACGACCATCATCGCCAGTCAACTGAACGAACGTCGGAACAATGTCTGGTCGCGGCAAAGGAGGAAAGGGTCTGGGCAAGGGAGGCGCCAAGCGTCATCGCAAGGTCCTGAGGGACAACATCCAGGGAATCACCAAGCCGGCAATTCGTCGTCTCGCCCGTCGTGGCGGCGTCAAGCGCATCTCCGGTCTCATTTACGAAGAGACGAGGGGCGTCCTCAAGGTCTTCCTCGAGAACGTCATCAGGGACGCCGTCACCTACACCGAGCACGCCAAGAGGAAGACCGTCACGGCCATGGACGTCGTCTACGCTCTCAAGAGACAGGGTCGCACTCTTTACGGCTTCGGAGGCTAAATTGATTTCGATCGAACCAATTCGACGAGAAAACGAAAAAAAACGGTCCTTTTCAGGACCACCCATTTCCGACGAACGTCGAGTTGCGCTCAATTTTTTTTGCGAGACCGCTTCCAGCTTGCCGTGTTTGCTTGTTTTGTTTTTTTTTTCCACTATTTTCCGCGAAAGTTCGTCCGTCCGCTCTGAGTCGTTTCGACGCCTCCTTCAATCACGTCCGCGCGCCTCGCGACCGGCCTTAAATACGCGTACGCGTCGGCTATCGGAGACTTTATAATTATACCGGAGTGTCGTTCGCGCAGCTCGTTTTTGTTAAAACAAAATAGAGGCTTAATAGGAGAGAAATATGTCAGCGTCCGTAGCCAAAGGAGAAGTAGGAAAGGCCAAGAAAAAGGCCGTCGTACAAGATCATCCGTCCTACGCCGAGATGATCAGGCAGGCCCTGGTGGCCCTGAAGGAGCGCGGAGGCTCGTCGAGGCAGGCGATACTCAAGTACGTCTTGGCCAACTTCAAAGTCGGAGCCGACGAGCACGCCGTCAACACCAGGCTGAAGGCTGCCCTGCGCAACGGAGTCAAGGCCGAGACTCTGAAGCAGTCGAGCGGCAGCGGAGCGAGCGGAAGTTTTAGGCTCGGAGCCGCCTCCTCGGCAGACAAGAAGAAGCAGCAGCAGCAGCAGAAAACGACGAAGGAAGAAGCCGTTCCGAAGAAGCCTGCCGCGGCCAAAAAGACCAAGAGCAAGACTGAAAAACAGGCCGCCGTCCCTCTGAAGGAGAAGAAGAAGGCGACGAAGAAGCCCGCTCTTGCCGCAATCAAGGAAAAGAAGGCCGTACCTGAAGTCGAGCAGAAGAAGAAGAAGAAGCCGAGCGCCGGCAGGCCGAGGAAATCAGCCGACGGCAAGAAACCGGCGGCGGCGGCGGCTGCGCCCAAAAGACAGAGAAAGGAAAAGATCGCGCCGGTCGAGAAGAACAAGAAAAAGTCCCCAGTCAAGAGAATGGCCAAGAGAGTTTGAGCGGATTTGAAACCGATAACACCACATCAAACGGCTCTTTTCAGAGCCAACCAGTCGAACGACGGCAAGTGGCCTCGCGATCGAAAACTAGAAAAAGTAAAAAAAAAACTAAATTAAAGATGGCATCAAAATTCGTTCGCTATTCCGCAAATTATGAGCAACGACGACCTCGAAAGGGTCAAGAAATTGAGACCGACGCTGTAATCGAAATAACGATGCGCTGTTGCCGTCGTTGAGAAGAATTTTTTTGTTACAAACAAAAGCTTTCTAATAATGTTAAAAAAAAAAAGAATTTGGTTTCAAATAAACCGACGTCATTTTCAACTACGATTGGAAGTCGATCGAACGTCTTCGTCGCGTCAACATTTTCACTTTTAACGATCTATTTTTTTTTCTTTTTGAGAGCGATTAAAAAAAAAAACAGGCTGGCAAAAGGTCGATTTCGCACAATTTTATTGTCCAAAACGTCCGTTATCGAGCACTCGTGAAACGTACGAATGGACGGATGGTACGAATCCAAGAATGAACGACAGAAATTGAAAAAAAAAAGCGTAACATTAACGGTGACGGCCGTCAAGAAGGATTTTAATTCTTTTAATCAAAACTTGCAATGAAAGTTAATCTCGCAGAAAGACTCTCCACGTCCGACATCGCTTTCGATGTCGACCGTCTCCCGAGTTTCGAACGAATGTCGAACGAACCTTTTACGGTCGCCGTTTTCACTTTTAACGTTCTTCTTTTAAGAAAAAAACTATTTGATCCGATGGACGAAGGTGCCGGTCGTCGATTTCGTACAAATTCCCAGTCTTAATTGTCCATTTTCGAGCATTTCTAGGTCGATTTTGAGGAATTTCAATTTTAGTGCAAAAAGTGGTCAAATTCGTCCAATGGCGTTCGAGCTCTGGTCTATCCAATGAGCGTCGACCTGTCGACTATTTATATAAAGCCGACCTGCGAGTCGAAAACTTCTCGTTACTTCTCGCTACAACGTTTCGCTGTTGCTGCCGCATTCGACTACATGGCTCGTACAAAGCAGACCGCTCGCAAGTCCACCGGAGGAAAGGCTCCCAGGAAGCAGCTGGCCACCAAGGCCGCCAGGAAGAGCGCTCCGGCCACCGGAGGCGTCAAGAAGCCGCACAGGTACAGGCCCGGCACGGTCGCTCTCAGGGAGATCAGGAGGTACCAGAAGAGTACCGAGCTTCTCATACGCAAGCTGCCCTTCCAGCGTCTCGTCAGGGAGATCGCCCAGGACTTCAAGACCGACTTGCGCTTCCAGAGCTCGGCCGTCATGGCCCTCCAGGAAGCTAGCGAGGCCTACCTCGTCGGTCTCTTCGAGGACACGAACCTGTGCGCCATTCACGCCAAGAGGGTTACGATCATGCCAAAGGACATCCAGTTGGCTCGCAGGATAAGAGGCGAGCGCGCCTAAGCTCCGTCTCTTCGTTTGCCTCGTTCTAGGGACGAGAATCAAAACAAAAAAACGGCTCTTTTCAGAGCCACTCATTTCTAACGATAGTCATGGAACGCATCGAACCGTTGCTCTTTCTGTAACTTATTGGAAATTATTTAATTTTGCCACCCACTACTACTTAGGCGTTGTCGTTGTTTTTTTGTGCATTAAATTCAATTGTCGCGAACTACTTTCTTTAATGCGACGTCAAGCAAAAAAGAGACAACCATGTCGTAACCTTATCGAGCATTACGTTTCTTTTCGTCCACGTTTCGGCTATTTCATTAGTCTACGTCGGTGAACGGCAATTCGATCAGATCCGGTCCGCCACTTCCCATCCCGTCCCATTACATAACATCACATCACATCACATCACATCACATCACATCACATCACATCCATCCATCCATCTCCTGATCCATCACGACCAATTATTATTATTATAATTATAATTAAAAGCTCCTAATTGAGCGACACTCGTCTCTCGTTAGATGTGCGTGGCTCTGAAAAGAGCCTTTTTGTTTGTTTGTTTGTTTTTTTTTTATCTTCTTCACTTTCCACCGCTACCGGCCTGCTGAGTCTGGCTAGAACCTCCGCCGCCGCCCACTTTGGCCGTCTTCTTGGGCAACAGAACGGCCTGGATGTTCGGCAAGACTCCTCCCTGGGCGATCGTCACGCCGGACAGGAGCTTGTTCAACTCCTCGTCGTTCCTGATGGCCAGCTGGAGATGGCGCGGGATGATGCGAGTCTTCTTGTTGTCGCGAGCCGCGTTGCCGGCCAATTCGAGCACCTCGGCGGCCAAGTATTCCATGACGGCGGCCAGGTAGACCGGAGCTCCGGCCCCGACCCTCTCGGCGTAGTTTCCCTTGCGCAGGAGTCTGTGTATGCGACCGACCGGAAACTGCAGTCCGGCCCTGCTGGACCTGCTCTTGGCCTTTCCCTTGACTTTGCCTCCCTTTCCTCTGCCGGACATTGTCAGCTAATTGTCAGAATTATCTCGACGAAAATACGACGGCCCGGAACGAGCCTTTATATATATCGCCGAGAAGCGAGTCAAAATCTCACGTGCTACGATCGATTCCGACCAACGGCAGGCCGGCGATCGCAACACGTGATCATTTGACTCGGTTCGCGTAGCACGGGCGCGATCCGAGTCGAGATTAATCACGTGCGTCTCGCCTCCGAAGCCGATTGGTCGGAGTCGAGAGAGGCACGTGACATTTTGACTCGCGCTCCTCTTTGCTACATAAATAAGAGCGAGCACGACGTGCTCCGTGTTTTCGAGCGTTTCGAGATTTTACGTATTCTGCTATCATGCCTCCGAAACCTGCCAGCAAAGGTGCCAAGAAGGCTGCCAGCAAGGCCAAGGCCGCCAGGACCGGCGACAAGAAGCACAAGAAGAGGCGAAAGGAGAGCTACTTCGTCTACATCTACAAGGTCCTCAAGCAGGTCCACCCCGACACGGGCATCAGCGGAAAGGCCATGTCGATCATGAACTCGTTCGTCAACGACATCTTCGAGAGAATCGCCTCCGAGGCTTCGCGCCTGGCTCACTACAACAAGAGGTCGACGATAACGAGCAGAGAAATACAGACTGCCGTTCGCCTCCTGCTGCCCGGCGAGCTGGCCAAGCACGCCGTGAGCGAGGGTACGAAGGCCGTGACCAAGTACACCAGTTCCAAGTGAAGCGAGCGTTAGGAAAGCGAAAACAAAAAGGCTCTTTTCAGAGCCACACCAAATCGAAACGAAGTCGTGAGAACGCGCTAACCGTCCGGTTGTCTTTTGCCGTTTGCGTTTCGTCTTTTTGTTAGACTAAGGGTGGATGGGAGAATGAAAAAAAAAACAAAACAAAAAAAACCGTCATGATGATCGGCGGCTTCGACGAGGACGTCGTTTTCGCCGTCGACGGTAACGATCGATGCGGCGTCGCTTTGACGTTACACCGATCGTAATATTAATGACGTAACGTGCATAGCGTAATGATAATGATTGCAACGGCTACGACGATGTTTCTTCTTGAAAATTGTTTTTAAGGTTTCTTTTCGATATGATAAACAAAACAAAACAAACAAAAAGGAAACAAACAAACAAGACGATGACGTTTTTGAAAATAACAAGAACAACAACAGCCACTAATTTCACGACTCTCGGCTCGGACAAACGGGTCGCGAAAGGAACGTTTCTCAAAGGTAGGCGCTCGGCGAAGGAGCTTTCTGAAAGGTCGGCGCCCGCCGATCTTCGACGTTATAGGCAATCCGCCTTCGCTGCGTACGACCATCATCGCCAGTCAACTGAACGAACGTCGGAACAATGTCTGGTCGCGGCAAAGGAGGAAAGGGTCTGGGCAAGGGAGGCGCCAAGCGTCATCGCAAGGTCCTGAGGGACAACATCCAGGGAATCACCAAGCCGGCAATTCGTCGTCTCGCCCGTCGTGGCGGCGTCAAGCGCATCTCCGGTCTCATTTACGAAGAGACGAGGGGCGTCCTCAAGGTCTTCCTCGAGAACGTCATCAGGGACGCCGTCACCTACACCGAGCACGCCAAGAGGAAGACCGTCACGGCCATGGACGTCGTCTACGCTCTCAAGAGACAGGGTCGCACTCTTTACGGCTTCGGAGGCTAAATTGATTTCGATCGAACCAATTCGACGAGAAAACGAAAAAAAACGGTCCTTTTCAGGACCACCCATTTCCGACGAACGTCGAGTTGCGCTCAATTTTTTTTGCGAGACCGCTTCCAGCTTGTCGTGTTTGTTTTGTTTTGTTTTTTTTTTTCCACTATTTTCCGCGAAAGTTCGTCCGTCCGCTCTGAGTCGTTTCGACGCCTCCTTCAATCACGTCCGCGCGCCTCGCGACCGGCCTTAAATACGCGTACGCGTCGGCTATCGGAGACTTTATAATTATACCGGAGTGTCGTTCGCGCAGCTCGTTTTTGTTAAAACAAAATAGAGGCTTAATAATAGGAGAGAAATATGTCAGCGTCCGTAGCCAAAGGAGAAGTAGGAAAGGCCAAGAAAAAGGCCGTCGTACAAGATCATCCGTCCTACGCCGAGATGATCAGGCAGGCCCTGGTGGCCCTGAAGGAGCGCGGAGGCTCGTCGAGGCAGGCGATACTCAAGTACGTCTTGGCCAACTTCAAAGTCGGAGCCGACGAGCACGCCGTCAACACCAGGCTGAAGGCTGCCCTGCGCAACGGAGTCAAGGCCGAGACTCTGAAGCAGTCGAGCGGCAGCGGAGCGAGCGGAAGTTTTAGGCTCGGAGCCGCCTCCTCGGCAGACAAGAAGAAGCAGCAGCAGAAAACGACGAAGGAAGAAGCCGTTCCGAAGAAGCCTGCCGCGGCCAAAAAGACCAAGAGCAAGACTGAAAAACAGGCCGCCGTCCCTCTGAAGGAGAAGAAGAAGGCGACGAAGAAGCCCGCTCTTGCCGCAATCAAGGAAAAGAAGGCCGTACCTGAAGTCGAGCAGAAGAAGAAGAAGCCGAGCGCCGGCAGGCCGAGGAAATCAGCCGACGGCAAGAAACCGGCGGCGGCGGCGGCTGCGCCCAAAAGACAGAGAAAGGAAAAGATCGCGCCGGTCGAGAAGAACAAGAAAAAGTCCCCAGTCAAGAGAATGGCCAAGAGAGTTTGAGCGGATTTGAAACCGATAACACCACATCAAACGGCTCTTTTCAGAGCCAACCAGTCGAACGACGGCAAGTGGCCTCGCGATCGAAAACTAGAAAAAGTAAAAAAAAAACTAAATTAAAGATGGCATCAAAATTCGTTCGCTATTCCGCAAATTATGAGCAACGACGACCTCGAAAGGGTCAAGAAATTGAGACTGACGCTGTAATCGAAATAACGATGCGCTGTTGCCGTCGTTGAGAAGAATTTTTTGTTACAAACAAAAGCTTTCTAATAATGTTAAAAAAAGAAAAGAATTTGGTTTCAAATAAACCGACGTCATTTTCAACTACGATTGGAAGTCGATCGAACGTCTTCGTCGCGTCAACATTTTCACTTTTAACGATCTATTTTTTTTCTTTTTGAGAGCGATTAAAAAAAAAAAACAGGCTGGCAAAAGGTCGATTTCGCACAATTTTATTGTCCAAAACGTCCGTTATCGAGCACTCGTGAAACGTACGAATGGACGGATGGTACGAATCCAAGAATGAACGACAGAAATTGAAAAAAAAAAGCGTAACATTAACGGTGACGGCCGTCAAGAAGGATTTTAATTCTTTTGATCAAAACTTGCAATGAAAGTTAATCTCGCAGAAAGACTCTCCACGTCCGACATCGCTTTCGATGTCGACCGTCTCCCGAGTTTCGAACGAATGTCGACCGAACCTTTTACGGTCGCCGTTTTCACTTTTAACGTTCTTCTTTTAAGAAAAAAACTATTTGATCCGATGGACGAAGGTGCCGGTCGTCGATTTCGTACAAATTCCCAGTCTTAATTGTCCATTTTCGAGCATTTCTAGGTCGATTTTGAGGAATTTCAATTTTAGTGCAAAATGTGGTCAAATTCGTCCAATGGCGTTCGAGCTCTGGTCTATCCAATGAGCGTCGACCTGTCGACTATTTATATAAAGCCGACCTGCGAGTCGAAAACTTCTCGTTACTTCTCGCTACGACGTTTCGCTGTTGCTGCCGCATTCGACTACATGGCTCGTACAAAGCAGACCGCTCGCAAGTCCACCGGAGGAAAGGCTCCCAGGAAGCAGCTGGCCACCAAGGCCGCCAGGAAGAGCGCTCCGGCCACCGGAGGCGTCAAGAAGCCGCACAGGTACAGGCCCGGCACGGTCGCTCTCAGGGAGATCAGGAGGTACCAGAAGAGTACCGAGCTTCTCATACGCAAGCTGCCCTTCCAGCGTCTCGTCAGGGAGATCGCCCAGGACTTCAAGACCGACTTGCGCTTCCAGAGCTCGGCCGTCATGGCCCTCCAGGAAGCTAGCGAGGCCTACCTCGTCGGTCTCTTCGAGGACACGAACCTGTGCGCCATTCACGCCAAGAGGGTTACGATCATGCCAAAGGACATCCAGTTGGCTCGCAGGATAAGAGGCGAGCGCGCCTAAGCTCCGTCTCTTCGTTTGCCTCGTTCTAGGGACGAGAATCAAAACAAAAAAACGGCTCTTTTCAGAGCCACTCATTTCTAACGATAGTCATGGAACGCATCGAACCGTTGCTCTTTCTGTAACTTATTGGAAATTATTTAATTTTGCCACCCACTACTACTTAGGCGTTGTCGTTGTTTTTTTGTGCATTAAATTCAATTGTCGCGAACTACTTTCTTTAATGCGACGTCAAGCAAAAAAGAGACAACCATGTCGTAACCTTATCGAGCATTACGTTTCTTTTCGTCCACGTTTCGGCTATTTCATTAGTCTACGTCGGTGAACGGCAATTCGATCAGATCCGGTCCGCCACTTCCCATCCCGTCCCATTACATAACATCACATCACATCACATCACATCACATCCATCCATCCATCTCCTGATCCATCACGACCAATTATTATTATTATAATTATAATTAAAAGCTCCTAATTGAGCGACACTCGTCTCTCGTTAGATGTGCGTGGCTCTGAAAAGAGCCTTTTTGTTTGTTTGTTTGTTTGTTTTTTTTTTATCTTCTTCACTTTCCACCGCTACCGGCCTGCTGAGTCTGGCTAGAACCTCCGCCGCCGCCCACTTTGGCCGTCTTCTTGGGCAACAGAACGGCCTGGATGTTCGGCAAGACTCCTCCCTGGGCGATCGTCACGCCGGACAGGAGCTTGTTCAACTCCTCGTCGTTCCTGATGGCCAGCTGGAGATGGCGCGGGATGATGCGAGTCTTCTTGTTGTCGCGAGCCGCGTTGCCGGCCAATTCGAGCACCTCGGCGGCCAAGTATTCCATGACGGCGGCCAGGTAGACCGGAGCTCCGGCCCCGACCCTCTCGGCGTAGTTTCCCTTGCGCAGGAGTCTGTGTATGCGACCGACCGGAAACTGCAGTCCGGCCCTGCTGGACCTGCTCTTGGCCTTTCCCTTGACTTTGCCTCCCTTTCCTCTGCCGGACATTGTCAGCTAATTGTCAGAATTATCTCGACGAAAATACGACGGCCCGGAACGAGCCTTTATATATATCGCCGAGAAGCGAGTCAAAATCTCACGTGCTACGATCGATTCCGACCAACGGCAGGCCGGCGATCGCAACACGTGATCATTTGACTCGGTTCGCGTAGCACGGGCGCGATCCGAGTCGAGATTAATCACGTGCGTCTCGCCTCCGAAGCCGATTGGTCGGAGTCGAGAGAGGCACGTGACATTTTGACTCGCGCTCCTCTTTGCTACATAAATAAGAGCGAGCACGACGTGCTCCGTGTTTTCGAGCGTTTCGAGATTTTACGTATTCTGCTATCATGCCTCCGAAACCTGCCAGCAAAGGTGCCAAGAAGGCTGCCAGCAAGGCCAAGGCCGCCAGGACCGGCGACAAGAAGCACAAGAAGAGGCGAAAGGAGAGCTACTTCGTCTACATCTACAAGGTCCTCAAGCAGGTCCACCCCGACACGGGCATCAGCGGAAAGGCCATGTCGATCATGAACTCGTTCGTCAACGACATCTTCGAGAGAATCGCCTCCGAGGCTTCGCGCCTGGCTCACTACAACAAGAGGTCGACGATAACGAGCAGAGAAATACAGACTGCCGTTCGCCTCCTGCTGCCCGGCGAGCTGGCCAAGCACGCCGTGAGCGAGGGTACGAAGGCCGTGACCAAGTACACCAGTTCCAAGTGAAGCGAGCGTTAGGAAAGCGAAAACAAAAAGGCTCTTTTCAGAGCCACACCAAATCGAAACGAAGTCGTGAGAACGCGCTAACCGTCCGGTTGTCTTTTGCCGTTTGCGTTTCGTCTTTTTGTTAGACTAAGGGTGGATGGGAGAATGAAAAAGAAAAACCGTCATGATGATCGGCGGCTTCGACGAGGACGTCGTTTTCGCCGTCGACGGTAACGATCGATGCGGCGTCGCTTTGACGTTACACCGATCGTAATATTAATGACGTAACGTGCATAGCGTAATGATAATGATTGCAACGGCTACGACGATGTTTCTTCTTGAAAATTGTTTTTAAGGTTTCTTTTCGATATGATAAACAAAACAAAACAAACAAAAAGGAAACAAACAAACAAGACGATGACGTTTTTGAAAATAACAAGAACAACAACAGCCACTAATTTCACGACTCTCGGCTCGGACAAACGGGTCGCGAAAGGAACGTTTCTCAAAGGTAGGCGCTCGGCGAAGGAGCTTTCTGAAAGGTCGGCGCCCGCCGATCTTCGACGTTATAGGCAATCCGCCTTCGCTGCGTACGACCATCATCGCCAGTCAACTGAACGAACGTCGGAACAATGTCTGGTCGCGGCAAAGGAGGAAAGGGTCTGGGCAAGGGAGGCGCCAAGCGTCATCGCAAGGTCCTGAGGGACAACATCCAGGGAATCACCAAGCCGGCAATTCGTCGTCTCGCCCGTCGTGGCGGCGTCAAGCGCATCTCCGGTCTCATTTACGAAGAGACGAGGGGCGTCCTCAAGGTCTTCCTCGAGAACGTCATCAGGGACGCCGTCACCTACACCGAGCACGCCAAGAGGAAGACCGTCACGGCCATGGACGTCGTCTACGCTCTCAAGAGACAGGGTCGCACTCTTTACGGCTTCGGAGGCTAAATTGATTTCGATCGAACCAATTCGACGAGAAAACGAAAAAAAACGGTCCTTTTCAGGACCACCCATTTCCGACGAACGTCGAGTTGCGCTCAATTTTTTTTGCGAGACCGCTTCCAGCTTGCCGTGTTTGCTTGTTTTGTTTTTTTTTTTCCACTATTTTCCGCGAAAGTTCGTCCGTCCGCTCTGAGTCGTTTCGACGCCTCCTTCAATCACGTCCGCGCGCCTCGCGACCGGCCTTAAATACGCGTACGCGTCGGCTATCGGAGACTTTATAATTATACCGGAGTGTCGTTCGCGCAGCTCGTTTTTGTTAAAACAAAATAGAGGCTTAATAATAGGAGAGAAATATGTCAGCGTCCGTAGCCAAAGGAGAAGTAGGAAAGGCCAAGAAAAAGGCCGTCGTACAAGATCATCCGTCCTACGCCGAGATGATCAGGCAGGCCCTGGTGGCCCTGAAGGAGCGCGGAGGCTCGTCGAGGCAGGCGATACTCAAGTACGTCTTGGCCAACTTCAAAGTCGGAGCCGACGAGCACGCCGTCAACACCAGGCTGAAGGCTGCCCTGCGCAACGGAGTCAAGGCCGAGACTCTGAAGCAGTCGAGCGGCAGCGGAGCGAGCGGAAGTTTTAGGCTCGGAGCCGCCTCCTCGGCAGACAAGAAGAAGCAGCAGCAGAAAACGACGAAGGAAGAAGCCGTTCCGAAGAAGCCTGCCGCGGCCAAAAAGACCAAGAGCAAGACTGAAAAACAGGCCGCCGTCCCTCTGAAGGAGAAGAAGAAGGCGACGAAGAAGCCCGCTCTTGCCGCAATCAAGGAAAAGAAGGCCGTACCTGAAGTCGAGCAGAAGAAGAAGAAGAAGCCGAGCGCCGGCAGGCCGAGGAAATCAGCCGACGGCAAGAAACCGGCGGCGGCGGCGGCTGCGCCCAAAAGACAGAGAAAGGAAAAGATCGCGCCGGTCGAGAAGAACAAGAAAAAGTCCCCAGTCAAGAGAATGGCCAAGAGAGTTTGAGCGGATTTGAAACCGATAACACCACATCAAACGGCTCTTTTCAGAGCCAACCAGTCGAACGACGGCAAGTGGCCTCGCGATCGAAAACTAGAAAAAGTAAAAAAAAAACTAAATTAAAGATGGCATCAAAATTCGTTCGCTATTCCGCAAATTATGAGCAACGACGACCTCGAAAGGGTCAAGAAATTGAGACTGACGCTGTAATCGAAAAAAAAAAGATGCGGTGTTGCTTTCGTTGATAAATTTTGATTAATCGTCATCTCGTCAATATTTTTACGTAATTATTTCGCACAATTTGCACGCGACGTGCTTGAAGCTTCATTTGGAACAGGTGTCGATTCAGGCGACATATTCCAAGTCGGAGTCTGGAAATTAGTACCTCTTTGCCCCTGGTGCACATTTGGAGATTCTCCTGGTTGATACCTGCTTTTGAATTAATAGGTGTGCCATCATTCCTGTATGATCTTTGTGACGAGTTTTTTTACTTTTTTTAATCCCTTGGAGTAGTTCATTCTATTTGGCTTCGTGCTATTGCTGCTTTCGCCATCGACCTTCGCGTTTTCTTGAATATCCACCGCATTACACCTGCTGGGATGATGGGTTGGTTCCTGACAGTCTACGACAACAAATTTTTCGATCTTGGTATTGTATACTATGTTATTACTATTGCATACACTTTTGTTATTCTTCTAGCCCGCATAATCCAAAATAGATCTAATGGTCGAGCTAAGGACGAATCTAGTCGCCGGCTATTCTCCCTTTCGAAGGAAATGACGACGGTCTGACATTCTGTCAACCCGGCCTTCGGAGGCGAGACGAGACGCTCCGCCTTCTCCGCTTGCAGAGAGACGACATAAGAGAGGAGAGCGATTGATTCGACTCGCATCCGCTGCCGCGAAAACCCATTGCGCGAGCAGTAGACGAAAACCCGCGATTGTACTCAAACCGACCCTGAGGCAGGCCTGGCTCCGGTGGGATTCATCAAGAGCCTACGCGAAAGAAATCTATTCGACTTTCAATAAATTTGAGGATCCATCGGGTTTCTGACCGGCCGCAATATGCGTTCAAGTTGTCGATGTTCAATTGTCGATTGTCCTGCAATTCACATTAATTAACGCATTTGGCTGCGCTCTTCATCGACCCACGAGCCGAGTGATCCATCGCTTAGATTGTTCCCTCGTTTTGGACGTCCTCCTTGGGCGACCGCGTCAGAAAGCCAGTTACGGCTCCAGGCGACTTTATAGACATGGGTATCGAAAAATGTTTTGACGATGCCCGACGACGACCGGCCGAAAAGAGCACGAGAGAAGCCCGGAAACGAGAGCCGCGAAAGTCCTCTAGTGACATACATCCGGGATGCACTCGATTCGACCACGTGAGACGTCGACGTCGGCACTTGCCGTCGAACTCGGGCGACTCGCACGAGGACTCGAAATCGGTAACGACAGTTTGATTGAAACGCACGACCAGGCGAGAGAACGCTTCGATGGCTTTCGATAATGATCCTTCCGCAGTTTCACCTACGGGAACCTTGTCACGACTTTTACTTCCTCTAGATGATCAAGTTCGATCGTCTTCTCAAAGAGTCCCGGTATGACCTTCGATCCGATGACCTCACTAAATCATCCAATTGGTAGTAGCGTGTACAAAGGGCAGGGACGTAATTAATGCGAGCTTATGACTCGCGCTTACTGGGAATTCCTCGTTCATGGGGGAAAATTACAAACCCCAATCCCTAGCACGAAGGAGTTTCAACGGGTTACCCACTCCTCGCGGAGCAGGAACGAAAAACACGCTGATTCCTTCAGTGTAGCGCGCGGCCCCGAACATCTAAGGGCATCACAGACCTGTTATTGCTCAATCTCGTGTGACTATATGCCACGCATCCCTCTAAGAAGTCTGCACCGTCAGCGCCTGTTTTTAGACGTTCGAACGCCCCGAAGGACGTTGGGGCTTACAACCGGCTGACTATTTAGCAGGCTAGAGTCTTGTTCGTTATCGAAATTAACCAGACAAATCGCTCCAAAAAGAACGGCCACGCACCACCACCCACCGAATTAAGAAAGAGCTAACTGGAGGAGGTCTCAAGCAACGGCTCGCATGACATTGAGCCTCTTTCTGCATCTTTCTTTGATTGCCTTAGTTTGAACTTTCCAGTCCATTTTCTCATCTAGGATTACTCCCAGGAAAGTCACTGTTGGTGAGACTGGAATGCGACCCCTACCTACACGGAGCTTTTGATCTACTCTTCTGAAAAACAATGGCTAACGATTTACTGCAAGATAGTTTAAAACCATTATCGAGAAGGAACATATCCGTAATGTTGAGCTGACCTTGCATTCAAGACGTCATAATCTCCAGGTTGCTTCAGGTAGTCCAGAGGCAATGTCGTCTGCGTACATGGACATCTTGATCCCCTGTTGTGGTTTGGGCAGTCCGTCGAGCATGAACAGCAACGGGTTTAAAGCAATGCCTTAGGGGGGGGGTGTCATTTTCCGGGTGTACTGCCCTGAGAGTGCTGCTCCGATGGTTCGAGCTCTCAGAAAGTCGCTGATCCATTTTAGTATTCGGCCTCTGACTCTAAGTTTGTGCAATCTGCGATTATGCGACCCCTCCAAACTAGATCAAAGGCTTTTTCCAAACTTACCGAGTGAGTCAAATACTTCCTGGATGTCGATGGCGCTGGAGAGAGGGGAGATTTCCTAAATATCAGAGTGAAGATCAAGAGAGAAACCACTCTTGATATGGAGAAATGGCAAATTGGTTAGCATCGCTGCTAGCTTTGGCGAAAGTTTTGGCAAGTATTTCGGCCTTACCATGGCTGTCCAGAGGAGACCCGTCAGCAGAAGAAGGATGTAAGTGCCTCTAAAGTGACACGTCATGCTCTTGAGTCAAGAATCTTGACCGTCGCTCACGTTTTTTGCACCCTCCGAGGTCGGCGGCAATGAACATGGATGCCGAAGCGACGGTAGCGGGCGCCCTGCCTCTGGTGATGCCCATTTCCATGGCCTTCACGGGCGCAGAAGCACGAAACTGGGGAAGTCGACCTGCTTGAGCTGATACTTGGCATCCAGCACGAGATGGACTTGAAATCCCTGGATGTTCTTTCTGGCAATTCCGGTACAGGCGCAAAAATTGATGAAAATTCTCTAAGCGCTAACTCTGTGACATTCCACGTAGAGACACACCGCCATCACGGACTCCTTGTCCTTCCCCTTCATGGTCACCTTTGAGTGGACGCTTTTAAAGAGATGCTCGGCATTTTCCATGACATCCCTGGTTATGTTCATCATTTCCGCAATTTGTTTCATGAAAACGAACGTGTGATCCATGGCCTTGGCTGCGCTCGACTTTTTAAACCTCGAGATCTGGTTAGTTTTGCCAGAAACGGAGCTCGAGGCCGCAAACGCCTGTATTCTAGCGTACAGGTCTGCGCCGTCGAACAGCGGGTTTTCGGCATCGCCAACTCGGCTCATGTTCTTGGCCTCGCCGTTCTCTTGAAAGATTCTCCACTCGCTCGAGACGTCGATCACTCTATCGAGACCGCACGACCATGTCGCTACAATGGTAATCGTCCAATACTTCTGCATCGGGATGGTACTTGTAACACAATTTCGGACCCGAGACTCCCAATTAAGCGACGGTGAAAGGGAGGCAATGTTTGGAGAAAGACTGACTTTTTGCGAGCGTGCGACTGCGAAAATGCTTAAGCGCGGAGAGAGCGACGCGAACGGGTAGAGAATCTGACCTGTATGTGCCTCGAACTCAAGTTGTACATTTTCAGCGAAAGAGTGTAATGCTGCCCTTGTCACAGTGCGAATGACGCGCTTGTCAGTTTTATCAGGAGTTCCTGATAATTGTGCAAATATTCCTGCTTTCCATGACCTGATCGACATTCTGATAACATTTCAAATTTAAAAAGTTTTTACTCTTCTAAATGTCGCATTATCTAACTATCCTTTTTCATGCTTAGAGTGGCTCTTGTTGATTGCTCCTAATCTCTCTAAATGTTTTCTGACGACAAATTTGTTTGCATGCAATGAGTCCAGATTGGCTACACATCGCTTGAGAGCTTTTCTATGTCGCAATGTTCTATGTATAAAGTAGTTTTTCTACGGATTTTGCAAGCAATTCCCACAAGCATCCTTTTCAATTGGAGCATAGTAAAATGATTCATGATGCAACACGACAATGGTTCAAATACCAAATACGACGTTTGATGTAAATTTGTCTAATAAAGGAAAGTTTTGTTATTCAAATGAGGTAAACATGACAATATTTCATGTGCAGGACACACCTGTCAAATGCTAAACCCATTTTTAAGTAATGATTTCCTTATTTTTTTTTTAATTTGAGGACCGAAAAAGGAAGTCAGTGAATAAACGTTAATTAATTTACTACTAATAAAATAATAATGTTTGTGTTTCTCAAAGATAATAGCAAATATTTTGGTGCTTGAAAGGATATACTCACATACATAATTTAGAAATCTTCATATGTTTATCATTTCTGTGACTGAACATCAAAATCGAATTTTAATTTTTCTAGACGAAAGTTTATTGAACACTTCAATTCGGCCCGCTTTAATTCGCTTAAAATCAAAAAATCAATTTTTAGAAATAAATTAACTTAAATAAGATAGCCGAAAGATAAAAATTTAATCGGATTCATTGTTATAAAAATGAAATGGTTACTAGTTCGCTAGAGACAGAACAGCATTGAACACATTAGACAATCACCAGATGTTGTTATATTGATTTACATATTATTGGGGTGACGAAAGGCAGTAACTAACGAGTAACTAACAAATATGCTCAATGTTGGAAAATATTACATATTATCAAATTAAATATTAAATAACCATTTATAAAACAAAACAGCCAATGTTAGCCGATTTAAAATGCGTCAGTACAAATGCGCAATAAAAACGTATTTTCGAATTAAAATGTCATTTTCAAGGAATAAATTAAAATGGAAGACAAGATGATTAATGAAGTTCGATTCCTCTAGTGTGGTACTTGGAAGCCTGCGTTTTCATGCATCATTTGGTTAGCTTGAAACATCAATTCAACATTTGCAACATTCCAACATTAAAATTTAAATCATTAAATAATAAATAATACTCAAGTAATTATTAAACAAAATAACAGCTGTTCAGAAAGATTGAAAAAGATTTGCATCATGCGTTACTTGATTTTGGTCTTTGGGAAGAGATGGTGACGGCGTCTAAGTCAGTCATCAAC
This sequence comes from Hirudinaria manillensis, assembly GCA_034509925.1. Taxonomy (NCBI): domain Eukaryota; kingdom Metazoa; phylum Annelida; class Clitellata; order Hirudinida; family Hirudinidae; genus Hirudinaria; species Hirudinaria manillensis. The sequence continues at coordinate 5,449,220 of CM067535.1, read as the reverse complement.
TGCAAAAGACTTGAATTTAAAATATTTCAATAATATAACGGATGGCCGCAAGACATTACAAAGTCGTTTTCAATACCCGTCCCGCGGCGGCAGGCTATACAAATGGTGATCGGTTAAAAAGCGCCTCCATTGCCCATCGGGATATGTAATGTATAAAAAAAAATCGGCTAAAAGCATTACATTGCAAATCATTTATATTAAATTGTAGACCACAGTTGTTCTTTAGCAACTATTGCGGAATAATTCTCTAAATGAATCAATTATTTAATAATTAATTCGAGGCATTTGATTATACATGAATTTATAATTTATGCAAGTAGAAACTCACGTTTGGACAACAAACAACTCTGCATCCACTTGCAGTGGCTATGGCAGCAACAATAGCTACCAAAAATCCTGCAAAGGCAAGCAGCGAATCAACTGCGACGATGCCATTATGAAGGCTCTGAAATGGATTTGATTTCAATATTGCACAAAAAGAATTTAATGAGTTAAATATTCTGATCATTGTAGTTGCGCTAACTTACTGGCGCGATTATCCTTGACTTTGCAATCCTGTAGGTCAGAGGAAAGAATTCCTGGTAGAAGGAGGAGTATTCGGCAGTCAGGGAAGGATTGTCTCCGTCTTCATAGTACCTCAACCACATGGCATTGTAGTCTTGGTTTGCAGCGGTTATTCCAAGAGCCAGCTGGAGTATTCCAAGTACCAGACAGATAATGTTCATGATCAAACTCGTAATAACCTGAATGTCGTAATTTTTAATTTTAGCAATTGCTTTAACGATGTATTTGATTATATCACACATAGTGAAAGTCTTGTCGAAAAATTCAGTTAAGGAAGAGTTTAAATATAGAAATGATTTAATATTATTAATTAATAAGTTGAAATTCATTTTTTGTGGACACCTAAAATTTAATTTGATTATTTTAAAATAATTTGTTAAATATTTATTATTAAAACGTTCGCTTTTGCCTTCTTAAATCGGAATCGCTTATCGCAATACTCCTGTTTATTGCCTCTAACAATCTTTTAATTATTATTTTATTAAAAAATAAAATAAAATTTAAATTAAAATCATTTACTGCGAACCTGTATTGTTAAATGAAATGTGACATGGGATTATTTTAAGGAAAATTAAATTTAAAATTCATTTCTCACAAGATCAGGAGTAGTTCTGCATCCTGCAACGATATCGATGATTCCAACTATGATGTACTGTGAAGAAAAACCAATATTTATTATTAAACGCTAATGAATGAGCGAATTGAACTAAATAAACGAAAAATTTCTTTCGAACTGATACATACGATTATGCCTCCCCATATTCCATAGCCGATGTTACCGTATGGAAAACTGCGGTTAATCGGAGTCGCTGATGGAATGCCGAGAGAGATGGAAAGGCATCCTGCGAAGATGAGGAATGATCCAACGACGATGAAAGTAGTCGAAGAGAAAGTTGAGAGACGCATCTCAGTTATTATCGCGTAGATTCTAAAAGTGGCTGATCAGATAGGTTGAAGTCGTTAAAAGGCACACAGAGAGCCTGTTGTTGTAGAAGGGGCCACAGAAAGAGGTCAGTGAAGCATGCAAGCACATTGTTACATTGGCATGAAAATGATATATTATCCAAATCTTTCTACGCCGAACTCTTGCTGTAATATTTCTCAAATCGATGTATTACCACCTAAAGCTCCTATAATCCTAGTTATTCTGAGATTGTTTGGTCGATTCCAAATTTGTATTCGAAATTTTAACTATTTCTAATAAACATTACTTTTATTATTAATTAAATATGTCACGGTTTAAATTTAAATAAATAAATAAATAAATAACAAATTTGAGTGTCCGTAATCAAGTTTTTGTAAGAAAGTCGTATTAATCTTAACGCACGCATGATGTATTTTTTTACTTTTTAATGAATTTACAACAATAACACGCCATTATCGAGCAGGTGATGGGAGACTAAAAATACAAACGATTTATTGGTTTGTACAATGCATAAATACACATTGCATATCAGCTCGGATATGCATTAATAGTATTTTGTATGATTTGGGTGGGACACTCTAAATCGGAAGAATATAAATCTAATTCTCTAGACACCAACGTTTTCAAAAAACAAGAGTAGAATATCTTGTGGAATAAGTTAGATGGGGAGACCTTGTTTTCAGGTTCATTAGATATGTCCAAAATAGCTCTTTCAAAAATTCGAAAAGGAATGGTTTATTATGGAGACTTTGGTCTCCTTAAATTATAATTGAGTTAACTTTATTAAGAGGTGGATAAATTATCTTCAGGAAACGCCATTTCTATGTGACAATATTTGCCTGCTTTCTCGATACATTTCTTGTTACCATGGACTACTTTGTAAACAGGAGCTCTAAATCAAGAGTCGCGTTGTGACTTTTAAAACCCACATTAGGCGTCACAGAGCAATTCTTTGCTTCGAAATAATTGAGACCAAGCATTGTTTACTCGCATAATTCAAATATTTTGCATCATTACCAAAGCCATGTAGCTTTACATCGACATAAATTCATATTAGCTAACGACAATTACGCATTCAAACTTTACAATGTTTCTTTAATCAGTAAAGACCTTCACCTAATCATGCCTCGTTCGAGTTAACTACGTCAAGAAATGACAAATAAGGTGTAATATGAAAAGCAACTTTGGAATCAAATTCTAGGACAAAAGAAAACAAAGCTCTCTTCTCAGGCACGTACGTACGAAAGATTTATTAATAGCTTCAATTCAATCTTTTGAAATCGTAACGTCGCGCAAGGTTCCAAAAATAATTTTTATTATCATAAATTTAATGACGATATTATATTTACAATTTACCTACAAACCAGAATTTTCTGATAACCTCGTTATAAAGTTAATGCATAATCGATATTGCATAACCTTGCACCCAAAAACTCCCTTCGCCACGTTTTCCCACATTTGACTTTTGGTTGCATTTCGTCACTGTAAGACATTCTTTCTAACTCCATTCATTGACTATCTAACCTGCTAACATCATTAAATCAACTTCTGAACGCCAGCGATTTAAACCCAACAAGAATTTCAATGAAGAATGTGACTTTGCGATTTTGTGAAAGATCGGTATTTTTATTATTATAAATAAAATTATGAATTTGGATTTTAAGATCTTTCTTTTTTCAGAAGAAAAATGAATGTTTACTAGTTTGGCAAAACCATTTGTTGGGGGGTGATTGCAATCACAAGTGATAATTGTTCAAGTTGCAATTAAATGTATAAACATGTTTCAAGCCACAATGTCAGTTACTTAAATGTTAAAGTCAACGACATGATGGAAGCAAAAGTCTAGGCATTCCGATTCTCTGGCTCTTGATATCACAGGTAAACTGTTGCCCCACTTGCGCTAGACTAATGTATTTCTAAATAACATATTCTTATTATTAAAATCTTACATGTATGTAGGAGAGCCACCTGACGGAGAATTTAAAATCCAAGCGGATTTTTACGATTTCGTGCTTCTATTGTTTTTGACTAATAGTCAATGAATATGTCAACATAGTTCGCTTTACAAATATGACCTCTAAATATTTATATTAAAAACAAAGTTGATTTTACTGTGATGAAATGGACGGAAATGACAAAAATTTGATTAGAAACTCAAAAGAAAGTACTAAAATATGATTTGGCGAATCCTTAAAAGCCACTCGTACAGGTTTTTTTTTTTTAAAATATCCATTGAAACATAAAAATATCTTTTAAGGCCAGTCTTTTATGTCAGCAGTGTCCTTGTATCGGTCACCCTATATTAATTTCACTTTGAATGTCAGATCCCATCTAAAATGAGTACTTTATCAAACTACTTATGTTTATTTATTTTAGTAGGCGTCACTAATACTGAAAATGTTAAGTACGCTTCTATCACATAAAAAAATGTAACTGGATAATTAAGCAAGTGAACCGAACTCAAAGCGCTCGTTTCGGAAAACCTTTCCATTCCATTTCCAAAGCTAACATAAATAAACGGGTAAAATGACCAAATATATTTCGTTAAAAGATTGAACATTGGCATAACAACTGCTTTTCTAAAAGCACAGAAGCACAGCAACCGATGAAAACAGACGATCGAATAAATAGATTTTTATTGACAGTTTCAAACATCCTTCAAATATCTTAGGCCTGTCCCTCGAAACCGTTGTTCTCGTGAACCACTTGAACCACTGGAAAAAATGAAAATTGGTCACTCGAGAATATTTTTAACGTTTTTATTAATTTTCATTATTTAAAATTATTTGATAGTTATTTGAAATATTAACCAGTCATAGGGGTGACGTCTTTCTTGACGGCAGACACAACAGCAACACTGTCCACATCTACCAACAACTGAAAATACGTAACAATAAATGAAAATGAATGTCAAGAATTTAAAAAGTGCCACCCTTTCGACGTTACTCTAATCAAATGATTTCCAAACAAACAACATACCTCGGGGCAGCAGACAGCTCTACCTAAGCTTGAAGCGGCGATGGCGGCAACGATGGCCACAATGAAACCAGCGACAGCCAAAAGTGAATCGACTGCCACAACTCCGTTGTGCAAATACTGCAGCAAGTTTTAAAGGAATATTGCACCAGATTTCTAAGATGAGTATTCGAACTGATTTCAACTCACTTTAGCGAGGTGTTCGGAATCAGCGATTCTGTAGGTCATTGGGAAGAATTCCTTGTAAAATTCTGCGGTCTCGTGATAGACTTTCTTTACCTGTTCGTCTTCCGAGACCTTCATGTTTCTCAACCACATGGCGTTGAAGTCCTGATTGGCAGCAGAAATACCGAGGGCCAATTGGAGAACTCCAATGATGCAGCAGACAATGTTCAGTACCAAGCACCACATGACCTTCAAAGTTTAAACCAGCGGGTCAAAATTCCATATCGAATTTTATATCTTAATTAGTCACTATAAATGTTTATTTTTAATTAAGGATTTTATAATTTAATTTAGACATGGATTTCCAATTACTTACCAATTCTGGATTCTTTTTGCATCCGGCTACAATGTTAAGGATACCGACGATGACGTACTAAAATTTGAAATTTAGTTCTTGAATATTCACATTAACGTTTCCAATTGTAATATCAAACTTACGATGAGACCTCCCCAGATACCATATCCGAGGTGTCCGTAAGGATAGCTGCCGTTAATTGGAGTCGCAGACGAAATGCCAAGAGCGATGGAAAGGAGTCCTCCGAAAATGAGGAGACCTCCAAAGACGTAGAGTTTAATTGGTGAAAGAGTTGAAAGACGCATTTTTAATTATCTGAAATAGTTAATATGATTTTTAGTTTAAATTCGTATCATTGGAAATATTTAAAACCAGTAAAAAATCATACGAGGCAAACTTTAAATAAATCATAAATATCATAAATAAAGCTCGTTATATACGAGAAACTTACTAGTTCGATAAAACACCGGTAAGTCTGTAGACTGACTTCTGTGCACTGACCTCTACTTTTAAAGCATTCTTCCCCATCTTTAAGTAGACTTTGGACAATAGATTGAGCCCCAATTGTCTTCATTGTCACGTAGCCAACACGGCATGCGAGCAGCACTTGGCAGGCCAGAACTAGTGGAATTTGAATGGCTTTACTCGAGTTCCATTGAAATATTTTCCATTAAGTTATCAATTGATAGGTTTGTACTATGCAACAGCTAACACTCCTCAAAGCAAATTATCAAATGATCTTATTGAATTGTTTGAATTGCGATGTATTTTTGCCTCTCCGAGATAACATTCGTTTGTCCATAGTAAATGAAAATGAAAATTGTTTTGTTACAAATAGACATCTTCAAAGTGATTAATGAAACTAGAAATAATTTATTTTTTGGACGCATTTTAATTGCATGGAGTTGAAACAAACCGATTATTCATTGTGAAATGTCTGGTCAAGTTTTTTTTATCTTCACCATTACTTTGTACAATAAATTCTTGAAATACGACCATTTAAGATCTTGTTAAATATTCTGCAAATGTAATACAAATTATAAATATTTTACTACGCAAATGTGTGCCATTGATATGCTTCTCATTTCCGCCCCAAGGGTTTTTGGGGCACATGGTCGAATTCAAACTTTGTGACCAGTCCTGGACAATTTTATTTTTTTTAATTGTTCCTAAATTTCCTAATTAAAACAAAAAATAAATAAATGCTTCAGAACGCAGTAACATTTAACATGCTTTGAATTGATAACATGCCTCTAGCGGCTTCTATAGGCCACCAGCCCAGCTTCAAGTGGCAGACACCAAAACAGTCAGGCAATAAAATGAAAGTAACCCCTAATGCGTTTGGCATATACTGGACACCAAATTCATAGGGAGAAACCCATGATGTTCGCAAACAACCAAATTAGACATCATTGTAAGTTTTATTATCTCCAACTTTTGACATTCAATGGATTCCATGTCAGCAAATTGTACTACATGAAACAAGGAAAAGGTTTTACAGGCGAGACAATCAACATTAAGTTTCATTAAGGAGAGATAAAGTGAGACATCTGTGGTATGCTTCAATTCCAAGCATAAGTATTTACAAACATTCCAAACAATTCCATTGTTCTGTAAAATAGATGAAGATCGAAAGCGAATCTGCGATTCCAAGCAAATTCCTATGGTAAAAGTTTTAGCATTTCCTGAAATAAAGGTTAATTAGCTGCACGGTACTAAGTCAATTTCTATGTTGTTAGGTAGGCGAGTTAAGAAATTATTAAAACAAGTTTGCAAACTGTAAGAAAATATCATTTAACAAGGTCTCGCGAAATCATATGAACTTGTTTATTGCAAATATAATTATATTAAGTAACATTTATTAACACCATATTGATTTATATTCTGCTTGAAATCGAGAAGTTAAACTTTAGGCCTTGAAATTGTAAAGTTATAGTATTTGGTACTAAAAAATATTTATAATATAAAAACTTTGATGAATAATGACTGAGCTGCATTGACGATTCGCCATAATCATAAATCATATTTTTACATATATTCACGGTGAAAATTATTATGAATTATTATTATTAAGATTCGATTTAGTTGTTGTTAATCCGTTTTTTGTCTTAAAAAATCGTTTAACTTTACAAAGGACATTGCGAATTAAAATTAAATCCGAAAAGACTCTCAAGGGATTGTTTGTAGCTCTCAACGTGACACATGTGCACACCTGATTGACAGCATTCATAGTTTGTTGACATCTGACCTAACAGTTACTATTAAATAGGCCAGGTTTTTAAGTTTTACACGTGATACATAATTAGTGTCTAAGAATGTTTATTAATAACAATAATAAGAAGACGAATATAACGATAATAATGATGATTTGGACTTCAAAGTGAAACAAATTGTTCGAGAATGTCGAGCAGTCGATTCAAGTGCGGCTCGATTTAACCTCTGAGATTGTATTTCAAGGACAATTTTCGATGGCATGTCATGTACGAACTTGGAAATAAATCCAATGGCTCGAAGCGACAAATACTTCGGTTTGATTAAAATTGTTTTGTTTCAAAGCTTAAATACGCTGAAAGTGAGTTGGTGTACTGCATACAACATGATCATTATTAAAACAAAGTTATATCTAATATACACACACCATATTACAGCGTAGTACCCACCCATTCAGGAAATTAAATGTCACTAAACGAACCAATCTTTAAAAATAATCATATATATTCTAGACTTCTAAAGTGATTACCAAAATATAATATAGAAGCGAGTTACAAAACCGACAAATCATGTGTAAATATACTTCACTTGATTTTTACTTGTTATTTGAATTTAAAATCATTCAAATAAAACCTCACTCGGGTAAAATCTACCAACATGGAAACTATTTCTTGCGATATTTTAAATGCTTAATGTCTAATTTGAAATTTATTTGCATATTTATAAAGTTTATGATTTTGCATTTCTTTCTAGATACTTTTATATATATAAAAAAAGACTTTCTATTGTGTCGGTAATTCAAAAATAAATTATTAAATCATTATTTAAAAAATAACTGAAATAATGTTTCTGACTTTATTCCAAATTTAAACATATTACATATAAAAATATTTTTTTGACAATTTGAGTAATTAATCTGCCACTAGAACGATATGTACAATTGCAATCTATCTACATAAATAAAAATGCAATGTGTGTTTGTATCATGTAAATGTTCTCTGAAAGTACTTAACCAATTGCTGTGAAATTTTGACACAACATAGTGCTCGATTAGGAGTGTTTTTTTTTATATAGGTTTCATATACAATATGCCATAACTACATCATGTAAAAATATGCTTTTTTAGAAAATCCTGCCATCTTGCCCTGGACATGAAAAAGCTTAAAATATCGTAACCCTCAAGCATTGTGAAATTGTTAAAAGAAACATATTAGAAAATTTCTTTCTTATAAAATTAATCAGATTGAGCCACAGCAGCGAGTGGCTGAGCACCTCTAGTTTTTAAATAAAAGACTTGAATAATACTTCGTTAAACCCGATATTCAAACCAACGAAATGCTGTGGTTTTGAACATCTAATAAAAATTCCCAATGTAGTACAAAACCAATGGCGATGGTATAATTTAACTTTATATATTTTTATAGGTAACATACCTTTTTTTTTAGATATTTAGAGAAAGTGAAGGAAACTACAAAATGTTGAATTTGTAAATTTGGAATATTTTTATTTATTCAATAAATAGACTATAAATTCAGGAATATTTAGAAATATGCTCCATGAAAACAAAGATAGACATGTATTCACATGTCCCATAAATAACTGAGATTCCACCTTGAAACTCAAATTGAATCAGGATATCTGCAGGCATTAAAATACATATTTTAAAAGTCATAATTTTTAGGTAATAAAGTATGATTTGGTCATGCAGAATAATTAATTCGACTTAGTATTGATTTATTAAGTCAAACAAAATAACACAAACAATTCAGATTCAGTTGATTTCATTCAATTTCATTACGTTCATTTCCTCAGGAAATTTTCTTGACATCAGTAATCACAGACACATCATCGAGATCGGCACACAACTAAAATGAAATAATTTTGTTTAAAAAAAAGCCAATTGATATTTCAGTGCAAAACTGTTTCATATCAATTGAAACTCACAGAAAACAACTCTTCCAGTGCTCGAAGCAGCTATGGCCAAAACATATTCAGCGACAGCCAAAAATGAATCGACTGCCACAACTCCGTTGTGCAAATACTGAAACAAGTTTTAAAGGAATATCGTACAGGTTTCTAAAATGATTATTCGAACTGATTTGAACTTTAGCGAGGTGTGGGGAATTAGCGATTCTGTAGGTCATTGGGAAGAATTCCTTGTAAAATTCTGCGGTTTCGTTGTAGACTTTCTTTACCTGTTCGTCTTTGGAGTCCTTCATGTTTCTCAACCACATGGCATTGAAGTCCTGATTGGCAGCAGAAATACCGAGGGCCAATTGGAGAACTCCAATGATGCAGCAGACAATGTTCAGTACCAAGCACCACATTACCTTAGGAATAAAACGTAAGTATGATCATTGTCAAATGTACCCAATTTGAAATGCAATGATCCAAAATAAAATCAATGGAATTTATTGATTTTGTTATTAAATTTTAGTACGTAATTATCCACAGAACTCGGGAATATTTTGAATGCCATGACAAAGTTCAGGATTTTAATAGCGACATACTACAATTCGAAAACATATATTTAAAAGTTCTTTCAGATAAATAACTGTGAAATATATTCAAGCATGTTGGGAACAGTGATGGGGAAAATCACTTCGTAAGTGATTTTAAATCAAAATCATGATTTTTTATTTTGGAAATCAAAAATTCGTTGGGGGGGCGCTCCAGATACCATATCCGAGGTGTCCGGGATAGCTGCCGTTAATTTGAATCCCAGATGAAATGCCAAGAGCTATGGAAAGGCATCCTCCGTCCTTGCTGGAAAGCTCGGGCCATACAAGAGTTGCAAGTCATGCAAATTTTGTTTTGATATTTTAATGGAACCTATGTTTTAAAAAAATAATTTAAAATCATAAAAAATTTCTACGTTTCAGCTACTGGTCGTAGTTTAGATTTCAACGACTTGCTCCTCTAAAGCATTCTAAGTTCCTTGAATTACATGTACTCTTCAAGGCAGTGATTCCTTTCCTTGGAGGATCGCATGGCACAACAAATATGGATGCTGGGCAGAATGCTTACGGATACACTGTCATATTCTATCAATCTTAGATCAATATTACAATATAGTGTTGGATCCCTAGATCCAATAAATTGAAGAATAATTAAAATTATATTGCCGATTAATTAATTTAATAATTAATTAAATTTAGTGGCAATATAATTTGAGAATTAATTAATTGGTGCTATTCAGACTCTTTGGTTATGTACCTTGACAAATGGATTTATCTCGGAAAGTAGAGCGAGAGTTAGAGAAACAGCAGATTTCAAGACTTAGACATTCGAGCATTGTACATCTTCCAAGCCATCTGACAACTTTCAATAAACCTGACCTTATAATTAGTTTGAGGACCCCGGGTTACTACAATATTATATCGATAATATTATAATTAATTGATTTAATATAATGTCAATGTCAAGCTAATAAATTTCAAAAAATAATTTTTTTACTTATTTTAAAATATATATGAAAAAATAACATTAACACAATGGAAAACCGATATTTCTAACTAACTATTAAAATCGCGGAAGGTCAGATTCAATATGGTAGAGAGTTGAGCAGGTATCCGATTAAATTTTATGAAGGGCCGACGTTTTGTTTGTGATTGGCCTGAGAGGGTCAGGTTCAGAAAGAAGTAGCTGTTGTCATTTATCACTGTAGAATGTATACATTGGTCGGTTCCATGAATGCAAGCATTTGTTATCACATTGTTTAAATTAAACAGATATTATACATTGTTTAATTAAGCAGATATAACATTCATTGTAACGTAAGGATTTCTACAAAATAAACTTTTGGATATTACACTTTTCTGTATATTTTACTTAATGCGAAATATGACAGATGATTTTTGTCTTGCCAGTTTTTTTCTAAATCTGCGACATTCCAGCGATGTCTATGTCTTCCAGGCGCTTTTTAACTACGTTAATTACTGAGAAACTGCTTTTACATACTTTAAAGCCAGTTAACGAACAAAGGGATAATCCAAAGCACAGTTTTTGATGTTCAGATTGTTTAAATGCACATATTTTGAAGTGAACTTATAAGTAATAAAAGCAGTTTATTCATTGTTTCGATATCTTGGCGGACCATTTCACTGACGGATCGTTGCGCGGTCCGGAGCTAGACCGAGGGCCGCCATTTGAGTACCCCTCTAGTAGAGAACAGTGATTTAAGTGATCTAAGTTCTCAGTGGGCCCACAATAAATCTCTTAAGTGGGATTTACTTTGTGAAGTGTTTACAAGTAATGTACATTGTAAATTAAATAATTACTGACTGCTCTCACTTACATCCGAACTTAACTTCCACTTTTTCTGGGTTGCATGAATATACCCCTCGAGCAGCTTTCAGAATGAAACTTTCTGATTTGTTTTCGAACGTTTTAAGGTCTCCCACCCACCCATACTAAATCAACATTATATAAATATTATTAATAACAAATAATTAAATAACAATAAAATATTATTGACAACAGATAATTAAAGAACCACACTTATCAGCGTGCCAACCCGGTTGAATAGCCCAAAGTTATCAAATTTATTTAATTATTGAGAGTGCTTAGAGAATAAAAATTCAGCGTTCTTATTTCTTTACAAGCATCAAACTTTTTATAAGAATAACTGGTCTCAATGATAATCTGTTCTAAGATTTGATGTAAGACGTGCAAAAACATTTTTGGGCACCGTTGGGATAGGAATGTTTAAAAGTTAAATACTTTAGCGAGAGCAATTTTATAATCTGATAATTAAAACATACAGATATTTAAATTTAATTATAAAATAATAATAATAAGGATCAAAATCCGAAATAAGAAAGGGTAATTCTAAACTGTTTCCATTTTTAATCATTTTATTCAAATATAAAATAAATAGATGACAACAAGGTATGATGAAATGCAGCCTAATGAACTTAGAAAAAGTATTTCTAGACGAAAGAATATCCACACAATTTTTAATTTTTAATAAATGTGTTGAAATTCAAAGAAAAGTCTTTGCACAAATCTTCATTTTTCACTCTCTTCTTCTTATCAGAAAATCTTTAAAAAAAAATCCCAATTGCAAATAACATTTAAGCAACAAAGATAAACATAAGCAGAAAAAAACTATGGAAACAACTCTTACCGAGGCCAACTTCATCCGATTTATTTCTTACTATCAGTGATCACAGCCACTGCATCGAAATCGGTAGATAACTAAAATAAAACGATTCTTAATAAACATTTCTTTCCAAATCTATTTTGTAATGGCGTAAACTTACGCTTGGGCAGCAAATAACTCTTCCAGCACTTGAAGCAGCGATGGCGGCAGCAATGGCCACAATGAAACCAGCGACAGCCAAAAGTGAATCGACTGCCACAACTCCGTTGTGCAAATACTGCAACAGGTTTTAAAGGAATATTGCACCAGATTTCTAAGATGAGTATTCGAACTGATTTCAACTCACTTTAGCGAGGTGTTCGGAATCAGCGATTCTGTAGGTCATTGGGAAGAATTCCTTGTAAAATTCTGCGGTTTCGTTGTAGACTTTCTTTACCTGTTCGTCTTTGGAGTCCTTCATGTTTCTCAACCACATGGCGTTGAAGTCCTGATTGGCAGCAGAAATACCGAGGGCCAATTGGAGAACTCCAATGATGCAGCAGACAATGTTCAGTACCAAGCACCACATGACCTTCAAAGTTTAAACCAGCGGGTCAAAATTCCATATCGAATTTTATATCTTAATAAGTCACTACAAATGTTTATTTTTAATTAAAAATTTTATAATTTAATTTAGACATGGATTTCCAATTACTTACCAATTCTGGATTCTTTTTGCATCCGGCTACAACGTTAAGGATACCGACGATGACGTACTAAAATTTGAAATTAAGTTCTTGAATATTCACATTAACATTTCCAATTGTAATATCAAACTTACGATGAGACCTCCCCAGATACCATATCCGAGGTGTCCGTAAGGATAGCTGCCGTTAATTGGAGTCGCAGACGAAATGCCAAGAGCGATGGAAAGGAGTCCTCCGAAAATGAGGAATGCTCCAACAACGATGAACTTGGTTGAAGAAAATGTCGAAAGGTGCATTTTATTCTGGAATATTAAGAATAAGTAGACTTTAAATTATGCTTTTTTTTAAACTTATGCACAAAATTATATTAAGCCACAACAGAGCAGTAACTAACCGCTTGAATCTCGTAAGTTTGAGATCAATCAACTCAGTGAATGGCGAATTTTCCGTTTCTTAAATATCGAGCGAAGAATTCAATGAGCCTCAATTGTTTTCATTGTTCTGCAAGCAATTTGTGGCACAAATGTGGAATCTCTGTGAATACAGTATTTTAGATATTCTAAGTATTAATGATTGCTATCTATATATCAAAATGATTTTAAAGTTTATTATAATATATTTAATTATTGCATCTGTTGAAAACCGTGACTGAGTATAATTTCTATTATATTGTTTATTTTTAGCTGGATTAGAAGCTAAATTATTAGCTGTAACCTATTGGTCGATATATTCAATCGAAGAAACTGCCATTAATTAAAGATCCGAGAATCACCAATTGTTATTTTCATTTTTGAATTATTATATGTAATGCTAATCAAAAGTCCCCTAAGATATAATTTCAAATATTTGGCGGAGGTGTATGTAGGACATTTATCATTCCATATTGCTTGCAGTACAAGCCGGTCCAAATGCCATTATAAATATAAAGTAATTAGCATATCTGATTACTAAATTGGTTTTTAATTGAAATCCATTATGGGTTCATTTTAATTGTTTTTACTTTTCCAAATGTTTCCAGAATTTAAAATGTTTTAAGAGATTACAATTTCTTATTTGTTATACAGTTATTGTTCATAATCTGATCCTTTACATTTTTAAAGTTCCATTACGCCTACAACTAAATAGAAATTGCATTGCCTCAGCAAGATGTCATCTTTTAAGAATGGGCTGCAATCTAAACCAACTGTACCATAACTTGGTAGGAAAGTTCATAATTAAACTATGTTTAAAGATACATTATATTCGTCAGGTCCACAAGAAATTTCGTCAGTTAATAATATCTTTTATTAATGAAAACGTGATATCAATTTTCATAGTTCATAGACGTTGTTAAATTCATCAGATGTTTTGAAAAAGACGAGTCTGGTTTACAGCTCCTTCTCTTTTAGTTTTATGCTAACCTCTCCCCTTTGCCTGCAGTGTCGATCAATCCATGATCAATCAGCTATTTAATGAAAACATTAATTGACTTTTTTTTTTATAAAAATGTTGCCGACTTCACCGAATCCACATTTTTAGAAGTTCAAAATTACGCCCCTTAATATTTATTTAACCGAAATTTTGAATGAATTCTCGCAAAAGACTATCTTTTTATAGTACATTATGAAGTATGCATAAGAGAATTTTAATAAATAAATGCGTATTAAAATATCTGCAGTTATGCTATGAGAGCTCTTGAGAATCTGTATAATTAAATAAAATTATATCAGAAAATAATAATATTTACAAGTCCATTGAAAATAGGTTGAATATGTACTTATTAAGGAACCAATAAAAGTGCAAATCATGTCATCGTACAATTTGACCGGAGTAGCATTCGGAAATGTACATTTTTCTCCTTAAAATTGGAAATTATATTACTTTGGGTGAATGTTAAACCAGACAGAAGGAAGAGTGAGATATGGAAAGCGTTCTAAACAAAGACTAGAGATGTTAATTTGTAATGTGGTATTCCGGGATTGGATTATGCCGAAAATTTCAGTAAGTTTTACCCAGTTAATACTTATAGAGATCGAAATTTGGGGAAAAAGGAGAAAATATAAAAAATAAAAAGTTGATTACATCATCTCTGTCAAGTTTGCGCCTTTGACTACAATAGTTATTTAATTTTTTGGGGGTAATTAAACTAAGTTACTCAAAAAGGGAGATCCAGTAAAGATCTCTAGCACTTTTTCAAGCACAATTTCTATAATTTGATCGACTTAGAGAGTGTTGAAAAGAACTGAAAACCCAAGAAAAGAGATTGAAATTATAAAAAGGAAATGAATACAATGTAAGGTTAAGGTAAGATCTGACTCTAAACCCGTCTGCGATAAGTTTGCGCGATCTACATGTATGTCTCTGAAAAATGATTTCTGCTTTCGCATTTTTGTCTCAGGATGATTTCGAATTCTCCGTTCTTTCATGCGATGATTCCAATAATGTCGTGATAAATTCATGCAATTCGAAGAGTGTATAAAAGAAAAATGTGAAGTTTCGGCAAAATCTCAATCACGAGATCGAATTGATTTACTTGCACATTGTGCCGTGTTCACGTTAATTAATCCTTTCATTCGGATTGTGTTAATGAAAATAACTTCGAAAAATTGCGAAGCTGTAAAGCTAATTGAATAAATCTGAAATGAAAAGCAGGAATAAAATTGCTACTTAAGAAAGAATATTTATTACATAAATTCGAAAATATTTATTTTCACGATCACTTCGATTCCGAAGGTCTTTAAATACAATGTGCAGCAAATTACCATTAGTAATACATCGCTAATATAAGCGGACATCCTTTAGCAGTCCCATCCGATAGAAGGAGTTAAAATTGTTGTAATAATTGGAAAAAGTAGATAGTTGCAAATCAATGTCACACGAACGACACCCTGACCCACTCCTTGATACAACTTCCAAATTCAAATTTTAAAACACAAAATTGTACATGTTTATTTCGAAAATAAAATACCTAAACACAAAAGTATGCAAATGTGGCAGGACACGGCCAATCACGTAGAGTTCCATCAACGAAATACCAAGAGATTCTCGAACTCAACGCACAAGATTTCAAATTTCGAAATCCATCACTAGGTTTAAAAGAAAACAGAGCCATATTTTCTCTTTACATACATTTTACCAGTTGCAAAGTGGGACGATTATTTCTGAAATTGAATTGCTTGGATTTACAAATTCATCTGAGTTATGTAAATTCGATATTTGGCAAAAATTTATATATTTCTATAACAATATACCTATTAATTAAGGTAGATTTGCAAATAATGTTTGCAATTGTATACATACTCAAATTACTGCTTGATGTCGTTGATAATAACAACCGAATCAAAATCGGTTGTCAACTGAAAAACAATGGTATTTTTTATATAAATGGACATTTATGTCGTCCAAAATCCCCAAAATAACAAAACTCACAGCTGGGCAGCAAACAACTCTTCCAGCACTTGAAGCAGCGATAGCGGCAGCGATGGCCACAATGAAACCAGCGACAGCCAAAAGTGAATCGATTGCCACAACTCCGTTGTGCAAATACTGCAACAGGTTTTAAAGGAATATTGCACCAGATTTCTAAGATGAGTATTCGAACTGATTTCAACTCACTTTAGCGAGGTGTTCGGAATCAGCGATTCTGTAGGTCATTGGGAAGAATTCCTTGTAAAATTCTGCGGTTTCGTTGTAGACTTTCTTTACCTGTTCGTCTTTGGAGTCCTTTAAGTTTCTCAACCACATGGCGTTGAAGTCCTGATTGGCAGCAGAAATACCGAGGGCCAATTGGAGAACTCCAATGATGCAGCAGACAATGTTCAGTACCAAGCACCACATGACCTTCAAAGTTTAAACCAGCGGGTCAAAATTCCATATCGAATTTTATATCTTAATAAGTCACTATAAATGTTTATTTTTAATTAAGGATTTTATAATTTAATTTAGACATGGATTTCCAATTACTTACCAATTCTGGATTCTTTTTGCATCCGGCTACAACGTTAAGGATACCGACGATGATGTACTAAAATTTGAAATTAAGTTCTTGAATATTCACATTAACATTTCCAATTGTAATATCAAACTTACGATGAGACCTCCCCAGATACCATATCCGAGGTGTCCATAAGGATAGCTGCCGTTAATTGGAGTCGCAGACGAAATGCCAAGAGCGATGGAAAGGAGTCCTCCGAAAATGAGGAATGCTCCAACAACGATGAACTTGGTTGAAGAAAATGTCGAAAGGTGCATTTTGTTCTAAAAAAAAACAGCGAATGTTTACAATTGTGACAACTTAAATAACAGACGCTTTACGGCTTACATTTGCAGAAATTATATTTACAATAAAATTTCAATAACTAACCTCTTGAACTTTTTAAATTCCTTCGATGAAAATGATTTTCGAACAACTCAATGATCATCGAAGTTCACTTCGGTTCTTAAATATGGAGCAGAACAATTCAATGTGTCTTCTATTGTTTTCCTATGTCACGTAGGTAACTTCGCTCACAAGTTGGAATTTAGCACTTGACATGTGCTTTTGTAAGCATGTGTTAGAATGTTAGTGATTCTGAATATTCAAGTTTCACCTTTGCACATATTTCAATACGTCTTTGCCATCATATCGATCTTAATTTATGAATGACCTTAAGCCACAGCATGAAATTTTATTATATATCAAGTTCTCATTTTGGATGATATTTACTATGTTAAAATCGAGTACATCAAGAATTGACCGAGTAGCCTTATTTATTTATTTATGTATGTATTTCGAAATTTGTATTTATGTGAACGAAAGGAAATTTCTAATGAATTAAAAACAATTCTTTGACTTAATCAAATAGTTCGAAATTCACTAAGTAAGAATCGGAAAAGTTAGCATTTGAAACCAGTTACTGGCTGATACCACTTCCTGGCGTGATTTACAGATCTTTAAAATGCAATCATTGAAAAAGACTTTCTTAGCATTGGTTTTGCACGTGTCTGATCCCAATCTGAAAGTAGAGACCTGCACGTGCCGGGTCGGGTCGACCTCAGACAAGTGGTCGGGCAGGGCCGGCGTTCAATGCTTCAAAGTCGGCTATGGCAGGTCGTTATGTTCTCAACTCCGATCTGCATATTTTACTTTGAGGAAAACTAAAATAACGTCTTATAATCTTTCTAAAGCGATTAAACCTAGAAATCTCAGAAATTGGCAAATTCAAGTCTTTAAAGGCAAGAATTTGTCCTTTTTCGATATCATTAAGTGTCTTTTCTAAATCCATGTATACATTACCGACAACAAAATAGAAGATAAGGTACATGCAAGAGGTAGATGAGGTCGCCAAATATATGCCTTTGTTGGTACAACCGGTTGGCTTTGACAACCTTGATTTTTTGGTTTACGCTGTTTTCTACATAAGAAACAAGTGTTCCATTAACGTCCAAGCCAATGTTTCTTGTAAGATTTCTTTATGGACCCGTTTTTCTAATTGCCAGGAAGACTTCATAATGAATTTTCAAATGTTAAAAACAGATTAGGATGTAACATAAATCCTGTGTATTTCAAATCATTTTCATACTTTTCACTTCACTGTCTTTCAACAAATTGAATACCTTTTAGAGCGTGATGGATTCGAGATTGAATAATTATCGAGCGTTTAATAAAAAAGAGTTTCAGGGTTATGGACTGAGTAATCTTAGCCTCGTTCAGGAGATAAGTTACTAAGTCGTATCTCAAAAATGGACTTCTAAGAATAACTCCTATGTTTTAACTGCCTTGTTAACAAACCTATTCCAAGTTCTGCGGCCATGTGGAATAGGAAATAATGATAAAAGTTTAACAATGTTTTTTAAGAATGTTCTTATAATCATATAGATCTAAATCTATTCCATCCATTCGGAATTGTAAACGATCAAATATCATACTGTAATAACCCGGGGTCCTCAAACTAATTATAGAAGGTCAGGTTTATTGAAAGTTGTCAGATGGCTTGGAAGATGTACAATGCTCGAATGTCTAAGTCTTGAAATCTGCTGTTTCTATTACTCTCGCTCTGCTTTCCGAGATAAATCCATTTGTCAAGGTTCCTAACCAGAGAGTCTGAATAGCACCAATTAATTAATTCTCAAATTATATTGCCACTAAATTTAACTAATTATTAAATTAATTAATCGGCAATATAATTTTAATTATTCTTCAATTTATTGGATCTAGGGATCCAACAATACAGATCATAACCAAAGTCACTCGTTACATTCAGTGCTTCGAAATGAGCTTTTTATGGATTTTGCAGTAAAATGTTTTCATTTTATGAGATCTACGTATTGTTGAGTGTCACAGTTATTTTATTGGCAACATTTCCATATTTCAGTTAAGAAATTCTAAATGTTTATCCAATTGAAAGTGCACAGGATATCATAGAAACTTATTAAATAACAATATAAAAATGATTGATGGTTCAAATCATTTTGTAAAAATAACCTCAATCACTTTAAAATAATAAGACAATTCCCATTGCAAACCAAAACCAATTTTCTTTGAAATAGTAAAATCAAATAAAAGAGACAATTTTCTACAAGATCTTAAAATATTGGGACGGAAACTGATACTGACAGAAATTTAATTTTAGATCACGTTATAGCATTGAATTTATTGATTAATCTAAATTATGTTTCACCTATTTTTAGAATCTGGAAGAATTACGTAATGCTTGGAAACAACAGACTGCTAATCAATGGAGATGTAAAGTAATTATAAATCTTTGAAACATTATCGAACCACATTGAAAGCTACTATTATAATAAAAACGGTTTAATACATTAGTAGATCGAACCGATGCTGAGAGTAAAACTACATAATTAAAGAAAATTGGCACATAACATTAGCCGGATAAATCGAGATCTTGAAGGTGACGACAGAATGACATGAAATGGCATACAAAGGGAGTTCATCACTGGCGGACAGGTAAACTGCTTTCCCAAAAGGAAAAACACAGGTAGCAGAACTTAAGAATGTTTAAGATTGTTAGCATTCTTTGTCGGTCCAATTGACGATACATGTTGTCTACGTGACAACATAATTGAAAACAATTGCAGACACATTGAATTGTTCTGCTCCATATTTAAGAACCGAAGTGAACTTCGATGATCATTGAGTTGTTCGAAAATCGTTTTCATCGAAGGAATTTAAAAAGTTAAAGAGGTTAGTTATTGAAATTTTATTGTAAATATAATTTCTGCAAATGTAAGCCGTAAAGCGTCTGTTATTTAAGTTGTCACAATTGTAAACATTCGCTGTTTTTTTTTTTAGAACAAAATGCACCTTTCGACATTTTCTTCAACCAAGTTCATCGTTGTTGGAGCATTCCTCATTTTCGGAGGACTCCTTTCCATCGCTCTTGGCATTTCGTCTGCGACTCCAATTAACGGCAGCTATCCTTATGGACACCTCGGATATGGTATCTGGGGAGGTCTCATCGTAAGTTTGATATTACAATTGGAAATGTTAATGTGAATATTCAAGAACTTAATTTCAAATTTTAGTACATCATCGTCGGTATCCTTAACGTTGTAGCCGGATACAAAAAGAATCCAGAATTGGTAAGTAATTGGAAATCCATGTCTAAATTAAATTATAAAATCCTTAATTAAAAATAAACATTTATAGTGACTTATTAAGATATAAAATTCGATATGGAATTTTGACCCGCTGGTTTAAACTTTGAAGGTCATGTGGTGCTTGGTACTGAACATTTTCTGCTGCATCATTGGAGTTCTCCAATTGGCCCTCGGTATTTCTGCTGCCAATCAGGACTTCAATGCCATGTGGTTGAGAAACATGAAGGACTCCAAAGACGAACAGGTAAAGAAAGTCTACAACGAAACCGCAGAATTTTACAAGGAATTCTTCCCAATGACCTACAGAATCGCTGATTCCGAACACCTCGCTAAAGTGAGTTGAAATCAGTTCGAATACTCATCTTAGAAATATGGTGCAATATTCCTTTAAAACCTGTTGCAGTATTTGCACAACGGAGTTGTGGCAGTCGATTCACTTTTGGCTGTCGCTGGTTTCATCGTGGCCATCGCTGCCGCCGTCGCTGCTTCAAGTGCTGGAAGAGTTGTTTGCTGCCCAGCTGTGAGTTTTGTTATTTTGGGGATTTTGGACGACATAAATGTCCATTTATATAAAAAATACCATTGTTTTTCAGTTGACAACCGATTTTGATTCCGTTGTTATTATCAACGACATCAAGCAGTAATTTGAGTATGTATACAATTGCTACGATTATTTGCAAATCTACCTTTTTGATATATAAATTTAAAGAAATATATTTTTTTTTAGAAATATATAAATTTTTGTAACTTTGCAATTTTTTTTTTACTTTGATACAACTCAGATGAATTTGTAAATCTAAGCAATTCAATTTCAGAAATAAACGTCTCCCTTTGCAATTGGTGAAAATATATGTCAAGGGAAAATAGGGCTCTGTTTTCTTTTAGACTTAGTAATGAATTTTAGTATAACGAAACATTGTTCAAATTTATTGCATGAATGTATGTTTCTGAGGTGTTTACTTTTTTCCGGTTTTAATAAAGTTTACTTTTGGATTTGTTTGTTTTATTAAGAAAAAAATTTCATAACTTGATGTTTATAATTCGTATTTAAGAGAGTTTTTATGAAATTAACAGTTTCTGTGAGATGCAAATCTTTATTTTAAAAAAAGGTATGTGAACCGTAACGACTGAAAATATGTCTTTAGCTTCATAATTTCATGGCTCGAGAAATATATATATATATATATATATATATATATATTTTCTCTTATGTAACTATTTTGCATTCATAAGCGCTACAATCATTTAACAAGAAGTGAAGGATAAGTTAGCTAAAGTAACTAATACCATCTCGGGGACTTGTTGTTTATCCCAGAAAAAACTAGATACGATAGGAAAAACAGCCACTATCAAAAGCGAAGAAGAATACCAGATAGTTATCAGGCCAAGATAGTGGCATCAATAGTGGGCAGCTCGTACCTGATAGACATCATAGCATAATGACAATAAAGAAGGATGTATTGGAGCCTATTAACTTAGACAATAGAGAGCAATAGTTGAAGTTTGTGTTACAAGTTCCAAACATTCCTAGGAAGAATCTCTAAACTCAGCATGTTAAAATGTGGCGCAAATGTGGGAATCCAAATTCATTTGTTAAACAAAAAAAAATTGCCTCATGGCTTTTGATATCAGAGCCCATACGCCATTACCTCTTTGGAATGTCCAGCTAGTGAAAGGTTTAAGGAATGTACTATTTACTATATACGTTTTCCTCTCCCTCTATTGACCATGAGGGACTTAGCCACTTTATTGAATGATTTCTAATTGATATTTATCTACAATTTTATAACCGCAAAGTATTCGTGCAAAATAAAGATATTCATAATATGAATAAAGTCGTATGAAAATTTGTGCATAGTTAAAATGGAATCTGGAAGTGTTAAATTTTCAATTGCATCCTCCATTACTAAATATAAGTTCAGATATCACTTAATTTCGATACTAAAATTAATCAAAAGCTTATGTTTCAAAGTAATCTAGTGACTGCTTTAAAAACTGCATCTTATTAACAGGGTTAGAACCAATCAATCAGTTGGAAATAATTGTGAAAGTATTTACAAGTTGTAAGCACTGCCTTATTATTTACATGTGATTTTTCAATTACAGATTCTGTTGAATCGCTTATTATTTGTGTTCGTTAACTGTTTTATATGGCATTCATATTTAGCGATTTTGTTTTGTATAAAGCTTTAGCTATTCGAACAATTAGCATTTTCATCGTTGATTTAGTATCTGAAATAAAGTAATAATCTAATCGTAAAGCATCCAACTAACATCAATTCTAAAGATTGCTTAGAAATTAATAAATTAGCTTATGAAAGGGTTGAAATTTGAAACCAATCAGGGCGAAACAAAAATCTATTTCATAACCTAGTATGAATTTAATGTTTACTTCATCTAAATTTCGCTAAAACTCGTTAAATATGTGAGAACATACAAATATTTGTAATAAGCGCCATGTAGGAATTTCCAAGTTCGTGCACAAATTACTTTAAGATGCCTAAATCTCTAGTTTTTTTATCGACTTAAGCTTGTTTCCTCCCTTGACGTTTAAGTCAATGTCCCGCATGTTAACGTCATTTCATGTTTCTCAAATACAAACTTTATCTAAATTGGTCAACCAAGGATGCATCATTAATAGGCATTTGATCTTCTGACCTAATATATCTGAAGCACTTTGAAAAGATAATTTTTTTAAACGACTTTGTACCGTTTTGAGTTTCTATAAATCGTTATACGTTCAGAGTACTTGCAGCAAATTTAACTATTGATATCCCATATCTGACTATTTCCTCAAAATCCAATTATCACAAAGAATTTACGGAGAATACGATTTCCCCTCACATCTGTCAATATCCAAATAGCGAATCGGTTTTACAGAATATTCTTCAAAATTATACTATGATGATAACATATCAACATGTAGTTCTCCATCAACGAAATAAATTTTTCGAGTATTTAATTGAAAAAAACAATCAGCAACTGGAAAAACAGATCCAAATGTAAATAAAATTTGGATAAGGTTATTTGAGCATTTCCGTGATCGCCACTTAAATGACTTCAGTATTCTTTACATCAAGTGAGTGATCCTCGTCTGCGACAAAATGTGTTTCTCCGTTAGATAAGACGGTACTGTCGTTTCTATGTATTTAACAAACAAATGGTTACCTTAAAGCACTCCAACCGCAGAAAGTGCGCACTGAATTACACGACAACCTTCTTCTTCTTATCTCCAACCACAACCATGGCATCGTGATCAATCAAGATCTGTAATTAGTAATTAAAATGATTTTATTTACATTAATTATTGCAGCGGCCTAATTATATAAATTAACTAAAACAATGTAGTAAAAACACAAAACTTACGTCTGGACAGCAAACAGAAACTGCTGCGCTGGAGCAAGCCACAGCTGCTAAAATGGCAACCAGGAACCCAGCGACGGCCAGAAGAGCATCAACTGCCACGATTCCGTTATGAAGATCCTGATTTGAAATTAAAAATTCAGATACAGTACTTATACTAATACCACTTATGAACTAGGGTAATTGAAAATGGCATCGATTTCTTACAACGAGGTTTTCGGAGAGGGCAATCCTGAGAGTCATTGGGAAGAATTCCTTGTAGAATT
The DNA here is from genome assembly GCA_034509925.1 of Hirudinaria manillensis. NCBI lineage: Eukaryota > Metazoa > Annelida > Clitellata > Hirudinida > Hirudinidae > Hirudinaria > Hirudinaria manillensis. The sequence continues at coordinate 5,425,027 of CM067535.1, read as the reverse complement.
GTTCGTATTCTGGAGCTCTAGTGTCGTTAGCCTTCCTCATTTCCCTCAACCTCATAGCATTCAAGTCTTGGTTGGCGGCAGAAATACCAAGAGCCAGTTGGAGGACACCGATCACACAACAGATTGCGTTCAGCACCACAACAATGATAACCTTAATAAACATCAAAAATCGATTATAACAATTTGCACGAAATCCTACAATTGAATTATTCTATCTATTCTTGTACTTGTTGCTTCTATCACCTAAGATATGCTTATGTTTTGCATACTTCTATGCAATTACCGAATTACTCAAGTTTATCATGAACAGATGTAATCATAAATATTAATTTCAAAATGGCAAACGCAGCTTACAAGTTTTGGAGTAGTTTTGCAACCAACTACTACGTTCATGATTCCAACAAGGATGTACTGCAATAAATTATTAATAAATTATTATTAAAAATAATCAAGTGGCGTAAAACTGCAAACAAGATATATAACAACAGAAGCTTTTTAGAAGTTCACAGGATCCCGACTCCCTAAGCGACCTTAAATGCACTCCATAAATGTACACAAAAGCAACAGGAGCTGATAAACGTCTACGATTAAAATATCTAACAAATCTAACAAATTTAGCGTAACTTACGATGAGACCTCCCCAGATACCATATCCGAGGTTTCCGTAAGGATAGCTGCCGTTAATTGGAGTAGCAGATGGAATGCCAAGAGCGATGGAAAGACATCCTCCGAAAATGAGGAATGCTCCAAGGACGATAAACTTTGTTGTTGAGAAATTGGACAGCTTCATTATTATAACTGCAAATTAGAACAATTTACACGTGAATCTCGCAGAATAAAATAAAAGTGCAAAAATCACCTGGCAGAAGACTTCTATCTTCTTCACAACGAAAAAACTCTTAAAGGATCAGTGTATCGGGCAAATCCTTTAAGTAGATGTGATAAAATATCAGACCATTATTCGCTCGAATTCCTTTCAATTGTCTTCGGCCAACTTAGCAGACCAGAAAAATTTGGCAGAATGTGCTGGAATTTTGATTACAATTTGACAAACCACAAACTCTCTGGCTCACTAAATCTATGAAAGCTCATTCACAATTTCTGGTCGTACGAAAAGAATTTAGCTGTCTCGTGGAATTTAACGTTCGAACTATCAAAAATCCGAACTAATAGATTGAGAGATTAATCAACAATCGAAATTTTTTTATATAAATAAAGTTCAGCGATACAAAATTATTTACGAACTTTATAATTATCTGTAAATAGAACAAAAATGTGAAAAGTTGCTGTATAAGTTTGTGATTTAGATTTTCTGATCTCTGCCAATCTGTTAAATGTACGACGTATGACAAATGTAGGAACATTGGTTTCTCCTACTAGACTAAATCCTTTCAATCGACTAAATCCAAGTAATTAATAATTCGAATCAAACTTTGACAATTCATTGTTCCTGTTGCGAATGAACCTGCTTCATTAAAATCTTTATTCATTTCGATTCAAATTTTCTTCACTAACCTTCCATCTGTTAATGAAATGCAAGAGCAGTGAATTTCACAAATCTTGCCGACAAAATGTAAGCTTTTGGCAAACGATAACGATTGGTGAATGACTTAACATTGCTAGATTCATTAACCTTCCTTGCTGTTACTGAGCGTCAGTTGTCCAGCAGAATAAAATTGCCTCATTGCTATTGTATTCCATAAAATTGTATTCGAGGCATAGTTTGCTTCTTTTATGCGACGAAGTCCTTTGAGAATGGAGTAAACATTAAACTGAAGAGACAATCATTTCCCGGTAGAGCATTTTGTGGCGGGACTAATTCTTTCACAGTTCTAATACATACTGAATATGGTGCAGATCGAATGAAGTTAATCACAAGCAGAATAATTTGAATAAAACTAATTCCTAGAGAGGATAATGGTTTTCGTGAAAGAGAGACATGTAAAGAAGTGCCAAAAACCAGTGTATCAGTGCTTTCAGCTAGGGTTAGCACGTGGCATCACATGATGCCAATGGATTCCAAGCCAAGTGGAATATCGCAACTCCTACGCTTTATGAGGTAATAGCCGTAGGAAATCAAATATTAGCTCAGCAGATAATGGCGTCAGGGGAAATTACTCAGTCGTGATATCATAGTCTGCATTTTCCGACCAGTATGAACTGAACACGATGAGATTTCACAGGTAAACGATGCGAGGTCACGCGAGGCTCTCCAGACGTTAAGTTATAAATTTACTCATATTTATTTGCACATATAAATTTATGAATGATAACATTTTTTTCTCAAAATCTGATTTGTCTCAGATGATATAAGCTAAGAACTTTCGTTGATGACCTCTAAGCAATGCTTAGCCTAAGTACGTGACCCACGACACTGAGCTATTAATTTTCTGCTTTCTGTCCCGGTCAAATTTGATGACATTGACTATGAGACAATCACAAAAATAAATAGAAATCAGTTAAATCGATATCATTAATGATATCTATATCCATTATCATTAATTAGTTAATATTCCAAAATGGCCATGTCGATGTGGACTAATTTTGCTGGTTCTATCGTGTTTTTCCACAGGTCATGTTGCGGTTGAAACTAACGACACAGAGGCACAAGATTAGGAATAAATTCCCCCTCCAAATTCCGGTGGCTTTGAAGCTGACTTTTCGGTGAATCTGGCGACTAGCTTGAGACGAGACTGTTTCATTGCGTCTTTTCTTGGTGACGACAAAATATTTTATAATTTCACAATTTCTCAAAAACGTCTTTCTACTGTGAGACCAGAGATGATCCAGCAGTGTTCCTGAATGAGGAGTTTGGGGCATTGTGGAGAGTTTTTTCAGTCACTTTGCTTTGTTCGAGATTCCGTTTTTTTTTTAGATAATCCACTTTCATTAAACTTTGAAAGTTCTTTTATTTTAGGGTTACTTTATAAGCTCATTCTAGATCACTTTTGATGGTTTGGCAAATTCCAAATTGAGCCTCAGGTGTTCGGTCTTGATTGAGTAGCGTGATTTCCTGTTAGTTCCTATTATGGACAGACAAACAAGAGTAAAACTCGGCCTGTTTTATGCGTTACGTCGTTACGTAGGTTCTTGTCGGCATGTAGTTGGTTCTCATTAAAAATCGGTTCATTTGTTGTTGTTTTTTTTTTATAAGAATAAGATTCTAACTCCTCACCAGAAATGTTCTGTATGTGAAAATCAATAATGAAGGGGTCGGGGTATAGCATTGGGTTAATGGCCTTTAAAAATCCCACAAATCAGAGACTAAATCTACAACTGTCTGGGTGGGCAACCCTAATGATAATCAATCTTTCTTTAAGAATTCTTAATTACAAAAATGGCAGAAAACTAAATTTCTTAAATTATGTTACATGAGCGTTTTAGTGCAAATAGTCAAATCGTATTTGCCAATGAAAGAGTCTTTTGGGAATTCTTTGCATTAGACTGACTCTAATAAATGGTTTTTAACCGAAGGTTTGGATCCAATATCGCATTGTCATATTAACAACTAAATGATACAGTGACTTGTATGTATTAAGTTTTCAACGGTGTAATTAAATATATATATTTTGGATTTTCTTTGGCCCCCATAACTGTGTTGTTTTTAAATTCGTCGTTCCGATCGGGGATTTCTAATATTTTGCGGAAGATGTCTAATAGAAAAAGGTAGCTAGCTATTATTCATATATATTCAAAATATTGTTGTTGCGGTCCGCAATGAAAATGTTTTATACCGCAAGAACCGATACATGAATCGACTGGTTTAATAAAGTGCGTATCACAATGAATAAATAGATCAAGGTCCAGATCCCCAGCGTTTCGATCGAGATCGAAGTCCCCTGGAGAATGGAAAAGACCGGAACGAAGAGGGAATGGTAGATCCAGTCGAAGTGATAAAATTATAAGACTCTATGTTAGCAACTTGCCTTACGAGGTAAAGTGGCCCGAATTAAAAGATCTCTTCAAAGATAAAGGTTAAAGATAAAAAACTTATTTACATATCATCAAGCCTTTATGTCAAATGCTACATTTTTAATTTCTGTCAAGCATTACCTTTGTTAAATAAGTCTGTACAATTATATTATTATCACCAAATATTATTAAACAGTTGGGAATGAAGTGAGTTATGCACAGATGTACGAGGACAGTGATGGGAGACCATCGGGTGCAGCGTGAGTATATATTTTCAAACTTTTAATTGTAATTGTGACATCAGTTTTACCTTCAACCAGAATAAGTTATTAGATGCTTTAGATATTTTAAATTGATTCTAATGCCGACAGGGTAGTGGAGATCAGGTCAAGAGAGGCAGCTGAAAATGCCATTCAAATGCTGGACAGGTCAGAGTTCAGGGGTCGGAAGATCATAGTGAGAGAGGTGCCGGAATTTTGCGAACATTGCTTTTATGCGGGGAATTAGAAGTTGAATTTGTTTACTAATTATCTATTACCTAGGAGAGAGAGAAAGACAGGATGAGACACACAAGCAGTTCGAGGCAAGAACAGGGAAGCAGAAGTGATGATTTGAGGACATTGATATCAGGTGATTATTTTTCATCAATTCAACTTATATTCTAACTAAAGGTGAATTGTTTTTTGTTCTTTAATTGTAATTGCAAATAGTCAATCTTTTGAGTGCCTTACATATTTCAGTTGGATGTGAAGGCACTTCTTAATGGGATCAGTCCCATTAATTAATTAATTAATGATGATGATGTTAAATAAATTTCTACGGTTGACAATCATCTTTTATTGAATCTAGTTGAAAAATTTAATATCTTTCTAATTATCTATGTATGAAAGTCTAGAATGATTTCCATTTGCTACTACAGGCAATAATGGGAGGGGTTTCACAATGGATCTCATGCATCAACTTGGAATTGAAGTCAATCAGATCACTAGCCAGGTTTTTGTGGCCAATGTGAGTATTTATCAGTAATCTCTGAAACATTTATTGCTTGCTCAATATTTTATTTCAAACGATGCCAGCTGGATTATAAAGTGACCAAGGAGAAATTGGAGGAGGTGTTTAGGATTGCAGGGAATGTTATAGAAGCAGAGATCAAAACTGATAACGAAGGCAAGAGTAGAGGCATGGGAATTGTGAGGTTTGAACATCCAATCGAGGCAGTACAGGCCATTTGTGAGTCACAAATAGTTTCATTGTTTGATCATTTCTTCAGGTTTCATCAGTCATTTTTAAATTTGCTTCTTTCATTTAAAAGTCGCTTCTTTCCAGCCCTGTTCACGAATCAGTACTTGTACGACCGCCAGTTGTTCGTTCGCATGGACAAATGGGTCGACCCCATCATGCAAGACATTCCCTCTCGTCTGCCCAACGGACTCAGGGGCATAGGTGTAGGAATGGGGGCACGAGGCCATCCCTTACTGAACATCGGAGAGATTGCAAGTCAGTGGTTGATGTTTATGATTGAAAATGTGATTGAGGGAACCAAATGTTAATTCAACTTTTGCTTGTTATTCCAGATACTATTGCCCTTGGACTTTTGACGGGTCAGTTAGGGGGCGCTCAGCTAGGTTTGATTTATTTTTTGTTTTGTTGTGTTTGCATTTTATTTTATTTTTGGTCTCTTAAAATGTTGTGCTGGAAAAGTGCTGTAAATTAATAAAATGGAGGATGTGATAAATGTAATGTATTTGTCTTTAAATCCTCTCCACCCAAACATTAGAGACTTACTCTAACTAGATATGAGATGTCACATCCATTTCTCCTTAGTGAGGGATTATAACAGTAACAAAAATGAAGAAATTCAATATCCAATCTTTCAGAAAATTGTTTATTGTTTTATTAATAATATGACACCTAACTAGAGTAATGTCTCAGAAATCAGATTATATAAACAGAATTAACTAATAATTTCATTTAAACTCCTATGACACACATACTCTCTTTCTCTCTCTCTCTGACTCCATGATTTTGATCCTCACCATCCTTTTTATACTCTCAATCAACTCCAACCCATTCTTTCTATTAACCCATTCATACACTATTTAATGTTCCAGAACTTTCACAATCAGGCCCCATCCAACTAATCATCACACACCATACCCTGGGAAAACTTAAAATTAAATTGAAACCATAAAAATCATCTTAAAAATACAACCAAACTCTTCTTAAAAAACTTACAAAATGAGAAGTTTAAATTAATATTGTCAGGACTGGAAGACAGGTACCTGATATGGGAGTTCTTTTATTTATTATTATTTTGTTGCTAACAGTGTTATAGTTCTCTTGGATATTTGTGCTGAAATTTTAAAAGTTTTGTATTGCGTGATTCATGCATTTTGATCCGATTGATTAATAAGAAGTTCTTATTGATTTAAAGGATTTCAAGCCAATAATCTTGGATTGACTGGATCTTCATCGAACCTCAATGCCAACATGTCTGCTGTCAACATTTTGGGTGCCGTGCCTGGACTCTTGGGAAATGCCGGTCTATCTAACATAGCAACAAATGCTTTGGATGGAAATCTTCCGAACCACCTTCTCAATCAGGTGAACATCGGGTCGGGTTTGGCTCAAACTGCTCAACAGGCTGCTTCCGTTCTTTTGACCTCATTAGGGCTTAATGCCCTCGCTGGATTGAGTAATGCCGATCTTTCCTCAAACCTTGGAAATGGCCTCCTTTCCACTGGAAATATGGGAGGGACAGGAGTTGCAGAGATTCCCCAGTTTTCCACCCCTCAGGGCAATGTTGGGAATTCATCTTCTCAATTCAATCTGGCCCATTCCAGTTTTGAGAGTAGAGATCAAAATACGTTTGACAGGAATTATGATAGAGGTATCAGCAATGAGAGGGCTGATCCAAGGTCAGCTGAAAATTCTACAGTTTTTGTCAAAAATGTAGGTGTTCATTCGTTGTTTTTTTTTTTACTATTTATTTTGATTCTAATAAGACTTTAATTTACAGATACCTTTTAATTTCTCCACTCAGAACATGTATGAAAAATTCAGAGATTGTGGTAAGATTTTAAAATTATGATCTCAGGGAGATGTTTTGTATTGAAATGAATCATCGTTTGTCACTTTACAGGTGACATAAAATATGCAGAGATCAAGACAGATGGTACTGGAAGGTCAAGAGGATATGGACTTGTGCAGTTTTATAATTCTGACAGTGCCAGAAGAGCCATAAGTATGTGATTATTTTTTAAACATTTTGTTACGCATGTTTGTAGATCTTGTTGATGCTGATGAGAGCCAATGACTGATGTTGCTGGATTAGGAATGGAAATATTTTGGAGTTTCTCTTTGCCACATCCAGGTCTGATGAATGGAGCACGCATAGAAGGAAGGCCTATTGAAGTTCGTTTGGATAGGCTTGTGTGAGGATGTTGTCACCGAACTAGACTCGCTGTCATCGATGATGCAGCAGAGCAGATGTTTCTGATTTGCCATGGAACTTGGTGTAGTTTGTTCTGTTTATTCTGTAGAAGGCAACTACTGACTCTTATCTTTCTGAAACATTGCTGATGATGATGCTGTTGTTGCAGTTGTTGTTGTTTGTTTTCTGTGTTTTCCACATGTGAAAGACTCTTTAGATGTATTTCTAGTTGAGCTGAACATTGCAAAATTTGATGTGGTTGGAGTGAAATAAATAATTTTCTGGTACCTCTGTTGGTCACTGAGGTTGGACAGATAAGTTCCAGGCAAATGGAGAAATTGTCCTTTTGCTTTGGCAGTTGCTCCAGTGTGAAGAGTCATTCTTAATGATCTGGATTTGCTGAATCCAGCTATTTGCCCCAGCATTAAATCTATGATGATATTTAAAAATTCATTTTTATTGGCAATTTTTTGCACTGGAAACCAAGTTTGTTGGTGAGGCAGTTTGAATACTGGATGGAGTTGACGCCCAGTGGTTTGCCTACACGGAAATTTTTGATTTGTGGCCCTTCCGTGAGGTAGGAATTATTATATTTTGTGTAAAATCTCAGTTGAACCCTTTATTGTCTGCTCCATTCTTGTCTTTCTTGGATTCTGCTAGTTTTCATCATAATGAAGGATTATTGTACATATCTTGAGAGGGTGAGGTCATAGTTGCGGTTAGTTTTGGTCTGACATCATGTGGTAGCATCCTGGAATCATAGCAATTTGTCCTTCTGTTCCAAATCTGGGATTTCCATCAAACTTTTCCATGGTTCTATGGACAGAAGCCAGAGTCTTTTTGATTACATTTCTGATTTGTTCAGACTCTTGTTAATTTGCAGCCTGCAACTCGAAGTAATCATCGAAGGGATCAAGGAAGCAACTTCAGACTTGTCAAAACTTGGAGAATATGCCATTCTATTTGAAAGAAGTATCTGCCATTGACAGGTGTTTCTCTGCAACCCTCAGCCAAATAACCCTGAAGCAACCAGGTAATTCCAGCAGGCCATATGCAGCAAGCCAACAGCTCCTGCCAATCAGTCATACAATTTCAATTTGGTTTGACCTGGAGTTAATTTTGATGGTGTTATTAACTATTATTTGTTATTCTTTGTTTTAATAGAGAAGTGAAATTAAATGAATCTTAGACATCCACCCTCTGAGAATTTTATTGATGTATTTTCCTAGGGTAGTCAGTCACCAAATACAAGTTCCTTTAATCATTTGGTGATGGAAATGTTGACTTATGTCATCTGGCAGCAACCATAACTAAACATGATATTCCACTGACAACGTTTAAGATGTGCAAGATGCATCCTTCAAGAAGTAATTATTATTATTAATAAAATCTGAAAGAGTATTTTGGAAAAAGAATTTGAAGAGATTTCCCTCATTTTGAACTCATCTGGTTTTGAGTTGAGCCTGCTCATGTTCTGGTTTGGAGACAGGAAGCAGGGCCATTCAACTTCTTATTCTATTTATTTTTAACCTATGTTAAACCATAACGCAATCCGGATTTTTTTATTAAATTATATTCTCTTAGATACGTGAGCTTACAAAATATCGAAAAAAATATCAAGCGATGAATCTTTAAGTAATACGCATAAACATTAGTCATTTTAAACTGGTGCGAGGGGCTGGGGTGTTTGTGTTAAGGAATACAAAGATCTTTCCGCAGAAGTTTTCTCAGATTATTTCCTGAATCCACTTGTTGGGTTGGGAACTTACCACAAATACCTCATCAAAGGAATTTGAATAGTTCAAAAGCAATTGTTAGATATGAGATGTTGGAACCAAGTGTCATGTGGGAAATGGAGTGGTAAACAGTCTAAATTTAGTCATCAAAAAGCAGTAGTCCGGAATGACTCATGTCATGATGCTAAAACTAAATGTTTCTAAAACAGTATGATCGAAAGGTGATTCTAACATCATGAATTTGTCACCTCCGTTGGTATGCTGCTGAGGCCGTGTTCCTCACCCCTCCCCAAAAACATATTTTGTATGCATGCACAAACGCGACGGTCAACGTTCGCATACGAAAATATAAGGTGCCCCAACAGCCCTACCGAGGCTCAGAGCAAAAAATTAACATAAGACATTTGGCATTATCCACCTAATGAGGTTGGAACAACCATAGTCATAGTCCATAGTCAGTCTGCCTTCATCAAAAGGGAGTGGTACATCCAAGGTTCTAAAATTGGCCAGGAGTGTTGGGAGGTGTAACTCCATGAGGTGACCTTTCTACTTTTAGCAAGCGACCAGCCCCTTAGGGGTTGCATCAACTATCAGTGAAGACAATTACAACGCAGTCATCTTTGTGTGTTTGCATTCATACCTTTATTCCAATTTAAATTATCACTTGATGGTCATCAAATAAGGACAGCTTTGCTCTATTAGAAATAAACAATCACATCTCCCACAACTTTAGTCAAGAAATTGAAACTTGATCGGGAGATCAGTTTCGGTAATGAGGAGTCCAAGACATCAATTTACTCCAAAATATGCATGAAATTTCTGTCTCGATAATAGCATATCACTTAGAACAAATCACCAAGCCAAGAATAGTCGGATTAGATGGTGTCCACATCCACTTAAACAAGCATTATAAAAAAAAATATTGAAGCTTTGTTGCCATATCACAGCAAACAGTTTCTGCTGACATTTCAGTTCTTCAAACGTTTTTGGTAACATTTCCAATAGGTGCTTCACTAAAGTTTTGGAACAGCCCCAAATAGTTATAAGAGATTATATGAGTTCATTATAAGCAATAAAAATTGAAAAACTTTGTAATTCCACGACTAACAGCCCAGCAAATCAAAACTCCATTCTCCACCAGTGTGTATTTTATTGAGTTAAAATAAGAAGTTACAAAAGAAATATGGAAATAGATTTACCAAAAAGATAGTGCTGAAATTCAAAAGAAACAAAATTTGTAAGAAAAAGTCTTCACCGCATCGCAAAGGTTGCTGCAAGGACTCCAATGCCAAATAAAGCACACAGTACTTTTGGCATTTTGGACTCATTAGGGTTCTCTTCCACGAAAGATGCATTCATAGAGTCCTGAAATTCACAATAACACACAACCTTTCTAGAAAAATAAAGTCTTAGATAAATCAGCCACAAGTTACTTAACTCCAAGAACAAATGCCTGAAAAAGAGTGTAATTCTTACCCATCCTTTATTGTTATTGATCCAAACAGAAAGTCTCTGGTTGACAAAGCGACCAAGTTCCTCTGCTATTTCACCATTCACTTTGTCACCAAAGTCTGATTGCAAGGACCTGGCCATTTCACCAGCGAAAGCGTAGAGTGTCACAATTCTTCCCCAGTTGCATGTGTTATCACTAAATAGTTCTTCTGCAACTTTGCTCAAGCAAGATTTGCTCGATTGTATATTTCCAATATTAAGCTGTTTTATCATTCTTTTAAAAGTACTTTCATTTGAACTCAATAACCTGAATGACAAGATATTCAAAGTCATTCTTTCACCAAAAATGATGCATGAAACAAAATGGCACCGACTTCCAAATTAATTTATTGATTCATTGCAGGCTAGCAGGTGGCCAAATGTGTAAAGCCTCCAAAGCCTCTGCATGCAGCAAAAGATGGCAAAATGATGCTCATTATGGGTTGTGTTCAACACCCAGCCTGCACCACCAGGGTACTACCCTTGGTTATGGGCGCTGTACAAATGACGATCAATCAATTTGGACATCCTACCAGGACCCACTCAAAAGATCAACTAATTGATATAGTATTACAAAATTTAAAAGTATATGTGAATTAAAAAATAACACATCTTTTAACATATTGTTGCCAAAGCTGGCACCTTTTGTCAGCAACAAACCCAGTGTTTCCTACACCTTCCAAAAACACCAAAAGCATATCACATAAAATCTTATTGCTATCAAATGAATCGAATTATTTCAAACTTAAATGATCAATTTAAGAAATATATATAAATTTAACAAATGAAAAAAGTAAGACTATAAATTGCCCAAATTACTAAGGAAACAATTATGAAAACACAACTTTAAATTTTGACAAAAAGCAGCCATTTCCAACCAAAGCTAGTTATAAGCTTTCAAATGCAATTTTAAATTCATAAAATCATATAAAATAACAATGACCTGCTAATAATTTTCTTTAAAGTTGGAGTATATTTCTCAATTTGTTTTGGTATTGAACATTTTTTCTGAGTCATGTCAGCTATAACCCAGTGGGCCAACATCCTGGAAATCTCTGCTCCTTCATTCCTCATGTTGTCAAGCCTTCCATCATGGATTATGGGTGACTCCTGATCACTATCTGATGCAATGCCTGAATCGGCAGAATTATATCGCTCGGTAAGTAATAGGTTAGTCGCCCTCACTTCATCCATGAGAATCAGGCCAGCAACTGGAATATAAAGCAAAATATCTCTGATAAAATCAGTAAATTCAAATAATTGTTATTTTGGCTATTCGTGCCTTTAGAAATGTGTAATTTTTGAACATACCAGACGACACCGCAACAGACGTCAAAAACATATTGCTTCGATTACTTCGACTCACTTGTATCATGAACTAGTTCAAAATGGTGGAACACAAACTCACTTTCTATCGAGTCAAGGCTACGTAGAAATCCTTTCATAAAAAACAAAGTATCAGAAATTGTAAATTTTCGATACAAGCTTAGGAAGAGAAATGGTAAAATTCCGTAGCCAGGCCCACGCAATAATTCTATTTTTATCTTTGGATTATTTTGCTCTAAATTGACAAAAAAAGTATAAGTCTACTTCATAATTCATTTATTTTAAATAAAATTCAATTGCCTATGATTTGAACAAATATGACGGTTCCGAAATAAAAATTTCTAAGAAAAAAATTGAGGATAATTAGCGGAGATATACATAAAAAGGCCCAAGTACTAAACTATGATTTCAAACGAAATTTTTGATATAAAATATATAAATTGGTTTTAGGAAAATTTAGAATTGGAGAACATAATTTCTTAGGCCCTGTATGTTTAACTTAACAATCCGACAACGTCGGTATTAACACGAATCTCTGGCCGAATGGGACAGGATGACGATCAGAAAATGAGCGGGGTTTTTGCTATATGTAAATAGTACTTGACAAATAATGGAAATTATATTTATTAACTTAGATTTGCCATTTTCTATTCATTTAAAAATTTTACATTTTTATTATAGGGTTCTCCAAGGAAAATACAAATTAAACGGGCAATCTTAGATCCATTTTCCAAAACAAATAGAAGAATTAACATTACAATTATAATAAGAATTTTTAGATATTATCGTCGAATTAAAAATAATCATTGAACAAAATTGAATTCTAAAAATGCCAGCATTTCTGGTAGATAAACCAGAGGCCAAAATTTTATCCTGGATAGCTCTATCCCAATTCTGATCGGGTTGCTATGCAATTGGGAAAAGAGCCTCCGAACTGAGCAGTGCGTAAACCATCTTTATGTGTGATATTACGTTGTCCACCGTTGTCGATTCTATTTTGTTGATAATGACTCTTTCTAATTAGAAGGAAATAAATAAAAGTGTTTCATAAGACGTCCGTATTAGTGGTAGAAACAGAATTACTCGTTGCACTTAGAATATCTTGGGAAAATATTAGCCGTTGTTTGAGAACGAAATGGGCTAAGCGAATAAGAGCTATTGAATGATAGGAGTCGAAACAATGCTTTAGCTTACCAAAAAGATTAGGCCAAACAAATGAAATGTTTCTGTTATTATGACGTTACGCTGCATACCTTTTGCAAAAGCGGAACAATATTTCTGGCAGGGACCCAAATGAGAATTTCTGCGATAAGGAATTTTCTCAGGCCAAAACGATATAAGATAACAGAGCAAAGGGTTATGGCCATAAATAATCTATGAACAATTTTCATTAAATGTTTATTTCATCGATAAGGTATCCTTTAATTTTTGAAATAAAAGTTGTTATGAATTTTCCTGCGTTTAAAATTGGCCTTTAGTATTTTCAAAAAACTTAAATGAGTTCTGTCCAAATTCTGATATTTTATGACTTGAAAGACAAAAAAGCCTGTTTTAGAGATGAGTAGCAAATACAGGCGTAATTTATTTATTTTGTCTCCAAAAAAAAAAAATATCGATCCGGCAATGAGTTTTTTCATCAGCTTTTTGGACATCATTTTCAATTCCATGATGACATCGCCATTCACACCTGAGGAAGTTTTTAAGTTCCTCTATTTCTAGCACTTTTTCTTAAAAAAAAAGCCCCCTAAGAGAGTAAAGCAAAGGTTGCCAAAACTGAATGGCACCGAAGACTTAGCATCTACTATGATTTGATTTAATATGGTTCTATCATACGACAATCCCTCTAATCACTAGTCGATGCTAGTAAACCGGCCTAAACTCACTTAACGAAACAATCTATGAACAAATGACATAATATCAAAATAAGTTTGCCCGATTCATGATTTGAGCAGATAGATAATTCATAATTTACGATAATTCATGTTAAATTCATGATTTATGATAATTCTTGATTTGTTTTATGATAAAAAATTCTGGTTGTCTAGGTACAGCTCAGGTGTTCCAATAAAGCACTAAAATATAATTGCTAACAAAATAGGCGATGTCAAGTCATCAAAGAGATAACAGCTCTAAACTCACTACAGCAACAAAGACATATTTTAGTAATAATGCTGCCCGGTCATTTAATAACCAGTGAAGGGGATAGAGAGAAATACATGTAAACTTTACGTTGTAAGTGTTCAATTTAAAAATTAAATCTGCCATAAAAATATGGTTCATTTTATGTGCACTCCATTACATCCGCTTCTGGTTAAGCCTTTTAAGTTTTCATTTCGATTGATTTTGATATCTTTCATATTAAACTAAGTTTAAAATAAAAATCCAATTTTGTGTTTTTTTTTATCACGATGTCTCGTTATGAAAGCAAAAATAAGTAAATAGGATTTTAAATTATTGGTGGTAATGAGACAATAACATTCAGGATGATTCCATCTTTTTTAGATAAATGAATTTCATGATGGAAAGTTTAGAAATGAAATGTTCAACTACTCTTTAATTGAATCATTTTCTTCACGAAATTCGAGGAAACGCAGTAAAATCTTTAAAAAAAACTACCTGAATCTCCGGAGATATTCGGATTTTCTCGACATTCAAACGTGAGTCCCTGGTTGCCTAGACGATCGGTAATTCCTCGAATGTATTGATTAATATGAATATTACAATTAAATTTATTAAAATGCACTAAATCAAATATTTTTTAAAATTTCATTCCAAGTTTTAATTCATTTAAACAACTATAAAAAAAATAGGAGAAGCATTTCATGATATCGACAATTTCACATTTTTTAATTGTGTTTCGGAAACACAATGTAATAATGTAATACAGCATTTATATTGCACAGCTTTTCACTAATGTGAATCCAAGCAATGGGCAGTGTCAACGCTCTTTCAAATTTAGGATTATAAATTGTATTCATTAGTAAAAAATCATTAGTAAAGCATGGGTCAAAATCTCTGGTATGTCATGTATACCATCATACCCACTTTAGAGTCAGGTTATGCCTGACGAGCTTGTCATTCCATTAAAGCGACAAAAACTAAAATTTCAAAAACTAAAAAAATACTTAAATAACAATTTTATTTTTTGTTTACTTAGATTCGCGTCCTTGCATAGCAGGGCCAGAATTTCAAAAATTGGTCTTTGGGGGTAGGGGAACAAATATGACACGTATGGTTGACGATAATGTTTTATTGCTCCTCGTACTCTAAAAGTCAGACACCCAATGGGTATACTCGAGGAGATGGGGAGGCATCTGTTCCCGTTGATCCTAATTCAGAGATTCAAAATTGGTCTGCTCACACTAAAGAAAATGTTGTCAATGCCGTTGGTCAAGCAAAAGTAACCTCGCTTTAGTTTGAATAAGAGTCAAGAATCTGACAAATTCTCGATAAACTACCATTGTTGAAAAAATTTAATCTGCACTTTCAACACAACACATCCAGATAAGTCTTCAACAAAGAAAAACAAAGATGCGAAAATTTGTCACAATGGTTTCAAGTATTTTATGAAATGCAGCGATTTATTTACACTTGGAAAAATGAGGTTTCAAAAAAGAATCCAACGCGAAATCATTCAAAAATATAGGAGTTAATATTTCAAAAAATCAAAATGATAATCGCACCTAATAAAATTGCATCGAAAAATATAGAATTTCATTTTCTACCGTCGAAACACTGGGTGTCGAGATGTTTAAAGATAATCAAATATCTCGTGCATAACGATCAAATATTCAATGACGATATTAAGTTTAAGAAATCCAATCGAAACAATACGATAACATTTGATGATACGATATCTATAAATACCATTTGACAAAATATATTGTCTTCTTGAAGTTCTGCATGAACATACGCCACAACGAACAAACTTGGGTACATTACCATTATGAATGTCCATCACAAAATCCACAAAGAACAATAAAGACGATCTTAATCTGTTTCTTTGTTGAAGCTTTTCCGTCTTTTCGTTGTTTTAGGCTCCAAGTTGGGATCGAACTGCAGAAACTCATTGAAAATAGCTTCAGTTTTGGCATCTACACTGTAATCTCTGTAAACAAGGCGCCCTGAAGAGTGACGTACGAAAGTCAGCGCAGTGACGTCATCCGTAGTAGCAGAGGTGGACGAATGAGCTTCTTGATCATCGTTTCCAGAAATACTTGTGCTGAGACTGGAAGAAGCAAAGGTCTTTGAGTCTTTAAGACGAGAAGATGGCGACGAAGTTGAACCCGGAGAAGTGCGCTGCGCAGTCGTGTGTTCTTCCGCGTCTAGATCTAGCAGCTCCTCTTTCTGCTTTTTGTCTCTGTAGGCACGTCTCTTTTTGGAAGCAGTCTTGAGGTCTCCGCGCTTGATCGATTCGACATGAGATGGAAAGGTGGACTTGAAAACATAAGGTTGATAAGTGGAGACGCCTTTGTACTCTTGACGTGCTCCGGGCGGCAAGATTGCCGAGTCTAGGGAGGATGGTTTGACAAGGTTTTCGTGAATAGAAAGATGAGGTTCGTGAAGCTCGAAGCTTTGAATTGATTTTTGCATTTGTGGTTGTTTGATCTGTTCTAGTTGTTTGAGTCTTGGTTTTTCTGGTTGTAGAGGTCGTTTGTCATCGTTTGTTTGCTCTGGGAACGAAGAGACGAGAGCCTTACTCCGCAAAGCTTTTTGCTGTTCGAGAATCCTTTGAAGTCGTTCCGAAGTTGGAATCACAGGTAGACTGGAGCTTTCATTCCTACTTATCAATTTGTCAACTTGATTTTGTTTTTCTAACCGGCATCCAGTGCTTTCCTCAGTGATACTACTTCCTTCTCTTAAGTTGTGCTTTGTAATCTTCTCTGTCGATTCGGGAAAGCTTTTGTTCTTATTCCAAGATTCTCCGACCAATTTTGCCGCTAATTTCCATTTTGACCGTAGCGAACTGCTGTCAGATGCAGGAAGAGGCTGTTCAGAACAAGAGTGAACAGGGGTAGGACCTTGAATTTCATCTTTATTGGGACTTCCAGGTTGTTCTACGCTTCCTGAGAGTCCAAGAAATATACTTTCAGCTTGACTTTTTGTAGCGGAAATATAAAGTTCGGCTTTGCTGAGCATGCGGTTAAAGCACACAGCGAAAGAATTTGTTGTCGATGAGGGCACGGATTGCGATTTTGTAATGTTTATTTCTTCGCTTTCTTGCTTTTCATCTTTGGGTTTCTTTTCAAACTTTTTAATTTCAGTCGAAGTAACCGTTGAAACGTTGATTTTTGAAGGCCCGTCGAGGGATACTTTCCTTACGTTGATTGATGAAGTTTCTCTGATGCATGGAGGTTCTGTGGCGATCTTTTCAAAAACCTTGAGTTTTGGCTTCTCACGAACAATCTTGTCCACTTGATTCGGTGATGTCTTTTTATTGAATTCGATTTTCGTGTCTTCTTTTGCGATGTTGATTTTATCAGCATCAACTTCAGAATCGCAGACCTTTCGTCGGTCAAAAATTGAAGAAATAGGACTTTCAGAACCTCCGAATCCAAACAGAAATGTTGCCCTTCTGGCCAAGAAAGAAGGTTTTTGGTGAATTGTGGGCTGTTTAGCGATTTCCTTATTGGATTGGTTTGACTCTTGACCTAAAGGATCTTCCATCGAAGTGCTAATTCCTGTGGCGGATCGAAAAAATTCAAGAGATTTAGTCGTCGAAGATGAAACCTTGAACTTCTGAGCAACGAATTTAAACATTTGACTTGTTTTCGTAAGAGGACCCGCAGACCAAGGAGGATCGTTTTCCATTTTGCGCAGAGATTGTTGGGCTTCTAGAGACTTGTAGCCACTGTCGTCTCTCATTTGATGAAGCTTGTGGGACTTGCTGTCGCTTGTACTGTCAGTACTTGCATTCGTAGCCGACGATTCGATGGAAGTTGTGGTGACTCCGCATCTGCTTGAGGATCCAGAGGCATCGTGTTCGGTTGCAACGCTATCGAAACTGTTCGTTCCATTTCCTGTGGCAGTGTGGGCAGTTGTGGAACTGGTCGATTCACGGGTTGGAGGAATGACTGCCATGCTGAACGTTTGCCGTCTGAGTTTTGGATCTTGAGGCCACCTCGAACTTCCTTTTTGAGTGGAATTGTTTGGATTTGTCGTTTTCAATGAGACGTTTTCCTCTGGCTTTCCCTGAAATTGAATCTTTTGTTTGAGCGATATATCTTCAATTTGGGTACGTTCAGTGGAAACTTTCATCGATGCTTCCTTACTCCGATTTGATTCTACAGAGGAATCGTCTTCAAAACTCACTCCAAGTACAGGTTTGCTGTGGAGAACAGAACCACATTTTTCGTTGGAATTAGTCAAACCGCCAACTTCCACGATGCCACGGTCTTCGTCGTGGTAGGGACCATTCAGAAACTCGGTAATCATGAAAGGATCCTCATAGCTGCAGAAATAATCGTAACTTTTCACTCTTCGATTGTGTTCCTCCGTCGAAAATTTTCTTTCATAAAATACGCTCTCCGTCAGTTCCATGCTATTCCACTTCTTGTCACCTTGCACTTCGAAAGAGTTAATCCTGGCGCTCGACCTAAGGATTTTTTTTGACGGCTGGTCACTTCTGAGATCCGAGTTGCTCTCCACTTTTGTTTTGTGCAAATGTCTGTCGTTAAATTGAATCTTTTTGTTCAGCTTTTTCGTGTGCTCTTTACTTGAATCGCCAACTTCCAAGTTATTTGTAGGCAAATTTTCTTTCGTCTTCTGGACGTTTTCGAGATCGGCGCAGCTTCCACCAGAAAATCCGGTTCTGGCTCTGTATTTTGGACATTTCCACCATTCTTCTATTTGGAAAGAATTCGACGAATGGGTTTTGAAGTTTCTTGGTGGTTGAAATTTTCGTCTGTCACCGTCGACGAGGTGACGAGAGACAGAGTTTGACCTCACTGGATTCCTGAGGTGAGAAGCGGAGTCATTTTCGGCAGAGTTCAAGTGACGGTTCTCTCCTGTGGAGTGTGATGTCTGAAGAAGTTTGGCAGGAATTGCCGAATGTTGGGGAGATTTTTGTAGAAAGTGGCTTCTTTCTCTCATTCCTTCTTGGAGATGTTTTGAAGTTGTTGAATCTAGACAAGGAATTTGTGAACGTTGAACTTTTCTCGTTTGATGAACCCTGTCAGCAAGTGTTTCAAGATATATGTTTCATATTTTATTTCATAATATCTTCTTAATAATTCTTAATAAATCTTAACATTCGTTCAGAAGTGATATTAGAAGCGAATGTTCTAAAGCTAATGAAGTGCAAATCTCGCCTTATTTCAAAAGGTTCGTGGGGAATTGAAGTAGAACTTGATGCTTTTTTATTGATGAGAACATCATCAAGAGGTTGTTGCTGATGTTGTTGTTGCTGCACTGCAGCCGATTGGTCGTATTTCTGTTCCAGTTCGACATTTCTGCAGGGTGAGCTGGAAATCTCTGAAAAATGTTGCTTTGCGTCACTGGGAGTCAGTGATAACTGAGTGGCAACAGGTGCCTGTAAAGTAATCACATGGGAAATGCCTCGGTTGAAATGATTATTCTCACCCTGTCCGTAGGCGCCAAACAATTCCTTGACATCATTCTGTGTCCTCGAAGCCGTCCTTTCTTCAGTTTGAATCTCTCTGGAAAAAATCCATCAACAGCTTCAAATTTGCGGGTGACTATTTCGTGTTTCTAGTTTATTTAAAATAAAAACCAACCACATAATCGCAAATAATTACTGCTTAAATCGACGTTTTATTTATTTAATCGACTTTTTTTAAAAGGAAAATGTGAAGTATGAAACAAAATGACTGTGAATACCAAATTGTCAAAACATGTTCTTGACATTAAACAGGCGCGGAGGAGAATCCTGAATCTAATAAATTCTAAGAAAGATAATCAGAAACGTAAACACGGACTTTGTTCACAATTTCCGAGCACATTTTCCCCATGTAAAATTTTCATAATTCCTAATTCGATTTGTGCAGTCTTCCATCAACAAATTCGATTTGAATTCACATTTTCGAACTGTCACAAATTACTTGAATAAATCTTGATTTTGTTTTTAATTTCAGTCAATTGAAGCTTAAAATAACCATTTGAACCATTTGTGAGGTGCAAAAAAAAATCTGGTGTGAATTTGTCACGATTAACTCTTAAATTTTGCAACGGACGAGATACAAATTCGATTCCAAATGCAGCTGAAATGCATCTTTAGTTTTATATTTTCATGAATTTAAATTTTACATGCGATTATTGTGGTTTTTCAATTCAAACATCTGTTTTGGTTGGTCCGAATTGTTCCACGGCACTCAGTAGAGTCTTAAAATTGAATAAAAATTCCGAAGTCGTTCTAATTAGCTACAAAAGTTACCCAGTTGTGCTGGTAAAAATTGTTCATATTATTATTATTATTTTCTTTTATTTTATTTTCTCGGCTTCACACGCAAAATACAAACAACAAGAGGTTCCGAAGGCCTCTCCAAAGTTTAGTGTCCGCACTAAGGTGCGAGATCACCCTGAACATTCGGTTGGAATTGTTATTATTATTATTATTGTTGTTGTTGTAAGTACCATTAATATTAATATCACTACTATTAAAGTAGTTACTATTATTATTACTTTAATCACATTTCATGTATCTGCGATGATCGTGAATAAATCGATTTAAATTTTATTTTATTCAAAATAAATTTTCGAGATCTAATGATAGCCATTCTTAGACCTAAAATGGACAATTTCAATTTAATATAATAAATATTTTGTAACATTGCATTTTAAAAGTGATTTTTTATGACATTATTAAATCGAAAGTCTTGATTTTAAATTATTCAGTAACATATTCCTGCCCTTTCAAATCAGTTTCCTTTTAAGGTTTGAATTTTTTGTTTTAAAATATCTGTCAACAAAATTGTGAAACTGAAAATATTTTTCTTGTCGTAAACATTGAGAATATATAAATAATAAAATACATAAGTAATGAAATATATAAATAATAAACTATATAAACAATAAAATATAAAAATCATACATGGTGGAACTTAATAGCGACATTTTCTGGATTATTCTTGGAAGGAAACTTTATTCTGAGGCGGTAGGAAATGACTCGCTAATATTGCTCGGATGTCACCTCCATGAGAACAGATGAAGTGCAAATGAAAATTAAACATATCGATATTTGGTGATAATACTTTAAACAATATAGAAGCAATTTCTTAACCAGAAATTTCAAATCTAAAAAAAAATCGTTGTTCATTGTTGGAATCTGAAAATCTTTTCAGACATTGAGAAGCATAAAAAGTACACTTGGTTTGCGAAAGATTAGCGAGAATGCGTTGTTTTTAAAGCCTCATCATATCCTGACCTAATCCCGCTTGATATCTTCAAATAATTTTTCACAAAATTAAACATTCAAATATTTCGTCTCTCTTTTTTTTAAATATAATTTTTTACGATTATATTTTTGTTAATATTCTTAAAATTCACTTAAATTGTTCTGAAATATGCAAGTCCACCAATAGCAATTATTCGCACCTGCCGCCCACATTTTGTTAAATTTTTAAAAACTGGTCCAACATGCAACTGTTTCCCCAATTGGAAACCGCATGAATTTGCATAAATTATGTTTATTTGTTTATCTCCTTCCTTCAATATTGGACTGTGGTGTATTTTAATGAACTGAAAATTTGCATGGAGATTGCTTGACTTCAATTTAAGACAAGAGTTCAAAGTTCAAAGTTCAAATATAAACTTCACTGTTCACAGCTTAAAGAAAATAATTTTAAAATCTTGTTACAATGCTCTCACAACCAATGTCACATTATCGCCTGACTTTCCCAGGTTTCACTTCACTAAGAAATGTTCCAAGAATTTCGAAGAATTTTCGCAACTCTTGTGCAAAGATCAAACAAATCGTGAGGAAAATTTTGGACATCTGAATTTTTTGATTATTATTAACTTTTAATTCGGATTAGTTCATCCCGAAAAATGTTTATAATCGAACTTCCTGTTTCGCCAGGAAGCTTGTGTGCGATGTGAGGGAATAACTTGCAATGTAAGATGGCGGATGAAAAGACAAGAGCAACTCATTCATATTTCACCGTTAACAACTACTTCTCCAGGCAACTGCTCGAATTATGTTCTTCGGTTTTGAACGCATCAGTGGCCAGTGAATTATTAACGAATTATGAGAATTAATTCCAGGAAGATTTGTGCCTCCAATTCCACAGTTCCTATTCTTGCCATCAAGTTGCACTTCGAGACAAAGCGTCAAACGGTTGCTCAACCGAGACATTTTAAGATCGTGTCTGCCTCCAAAATGCTGGAAAACGAATCACGGCGTTGCATAAACATTTCAGAATTTGAATTTCATCGTTGAAATTGTTGTTTCCTTAAACAAAAGTCGTTCGTTACAAGTCGGTGACATTTCAATGGAGCTTGTAAACTTTTTAATTAGCCGAATTGCCAATTAAGATGCCAAACAAATATAGTGCGCAATTATTTTAAATGAGGATTTATTTATTAAAAAGAAACAAAAACGAAAAAAAAACAGTAGCGATTGCATGACAGGATGACTTTAATCTTTATTCTAATTTCTAAATCTTTCGGCTTAAGTTTTCAAAGATCTTTTAATTCGCTGAACATACTTTGTGGGTTGAAAGTCTGAGCGCGTTGGGGACGTGGGGAGGAGTTGTTGACGGATTTCTGGATGTTGTTGGTGCTGTTGTTGTTGCTGTTGTTGGTGGTGGTGTTGTGCAGGTTCTTGTGGAGAAGATAAGAAGGGATTATCGAAGGAATTTGTGATTTTGTTATGTTGTGTTATCGACAGAACAGATTGTCGACTTCTGCCCTTTGACATCGAAGGATTGTCTGAAACTTCTCGATAGTCGACTGATTCTTGTTTGAAACAACCTGGAAAGATCTTCCGGTGAGCTTTGAAGTGCCTTCGTTCTTTTCCTTCGTGTGAAACTTTCGATTCAAGATCCGTGCGTCTTGAAGATGGGCGCGAGAAGTTTCTGAAAGTAGAGAATATGTAAAAGAAACATTTGATTAAACTGATTAAGTCGTGAAATAATCTTTTTTTTACCTCTACGAATAAAATTATGAAATGATATTTACTACGCAGGTAAAGCACCCCTCAAGCACGTTCCTGACCAAGGTCTCAAGCTGTAGTGTGTAATGTTAGAAACGGTTGTAATGTTGTGGTTGTACTGTAATGTGTTATGCTGTTAGCAACCAGATTTGCATCACCAGCAATGTTGATGCTGTGCATGCGACAAAGTGATTTAAAAGTTATTTTTTTCATAATCGGATTCATTTCACGAGGTGTTTTATGGACAGCCAAATGAAGGTGAATGCCAGCAGCATCTGAAATTAATTCATTTGCAGCAAATTTTATGACCGCTTCTCGCCATTTTTAAATCCTGCGTAAATTCGAAGCCGTTTCTGTAATATTCGATCTTCATAAGGATTGCACGTGTGAATACAAAACTTAATAAATAATCACAATTTATATTTTAAAATTATTTGTTATATTGGTATAATTATATTTATTAATAACTAACCCCCTCTAAAGGTAAATTTTGTTAAAAATATAGGAAGTAAAAATAATAAACGGTGAGCAGTTTAAATTGCTAACCAAATTAACAACTCGATTTAATATCAAATTAACATATTATATATTAACATATTATAATTAGATCTTCAAATAATAACTCAAATTAATGTTCAACGGACACATTCCGAGACGGATAATACTCCCAACGAAGGGGACACATCTGATGTGGAGTTGTTTGCATCTGTTTCATACGTTTTTACTTGTTATGTTCGTTTGTCCAAAATAGGTTTTCATGTTAATGAACTGAAAATGTTTACATCGCCGGCGAGAATCACCAGGGATGGACTCATATTTTGTAATTGCTCTGGAAATTAAAAACATGACTTTTAAATTTCAGGTGTTTTCACTTTCGTTGAAGCAATTCCTGAAAATTATGAGCGGGATTTTTTCCTAGGACAAAGTTTTTATGGGGGTGTGTTTTTTTTTTACAGTTTCTTTTAAACGAAGTCGTTTCGGGAGAAAATTTATGAAACTCATTTAAGCCACACTTTTTATTCTGTAATAAATTATAAAATAAATGATACAATTTCTTTTTCTTTTCTTTTTTTTAAAGTCGCCATTTCAGTAGAAAGTAAGAAAATATCATTTTCAGGATGAAAACTTTATTCCTTGACTCCCAGCAAACACATCCCATGGGGACCCGCGAGGACTGAAAGCGGGTTGCCCGTTTTGCCCGCATCAGCTAAACAATTTTGATGTTATTTAGTTTGAAAATTCTCGCTAAGGTAGTCGTTGGTTCAGAAGATATTATTTAACTTGAATGTGCTCAATAAATAACTGATCAGTTGGCTACTTAGTCACGTAGCAGAAGGAATAAATTGAACAGAAATAAATTGGGAGCGATCTTCGATAGATCCAAGTTGTCTTGAATTACAACGTGCTTGATTGTAAATCACATGTGAACGACGGTGTTTAGTAATTTCATTGTTAAGTTAATTATTTTTTTTAACCAGAATGTCTAGAAATGATCTTGAGATTTTCTCAATTTCAGGAAAATCAGAAATTGAATTCATGGTTTTTGGAAATGATTCTAGTGTTCCGTGTAACTTATTTGACTGGACAACATGTACAACATGTACGTAGAGCGTGGTCGATGATGGAATCTCTTGTGTTCACAAGTTGAAGGTCATTAACAGATGTGATCAACTCTCGCTGAGATGGCAGAATGAATCGAAATTGTCTTCTTACATTGAAAATACAATTAATTACAATTCTCTCTAACGCATAAATTTATATTTGAAGATTCTTTTGTGTCATATCGACATTTCAGGACCGGACATTTGAATTATTATCAAAAGTAATTTACTTTTTTAAATTTATTAATTTACTTAAACGTTCATAATTTTTTTTTAAAGACTTTGGCCTTTACAGGTGAGGTAACAAAAATTAGTAAAATGAATTAAGACGTATTATTTAAGTGGGAAATTAATGCAAATGTTGAATAAACATTGAAAATAAAAAAAAATACCTTTTCAAGTTCCTCATTCGTTTCAAGAAGTCTCTGCAGCAGAAAAGAAGAAAGAGAGTTACAAGTATCGTCACCAGGAGGAGGAGGAGGAAGACACTCAGACGACCTGAGGGGGTGAACAACTGGGTAGGGTTTTGATCCTCAAACATGGACTTTTATCGGGTCTGCCAAAGAAATTTAATAATAATTTAAATTATTTTTTATTTTTTTGATAAATTGTTATAAATTATATATAAATTATAATTTTGTATTAATAATAACTGCTATCATTATTATCTCTATTTACCAATGATCGGGTTCCACATATCACTGATGTTTGAAATCCAAAGTTAAGATTTATCAATTGTTCCTGGAGAAAACATAAAATCTGTATTTAATCCTGTACTTAATCGAACCCTTATACCTTCCTATTTATGCGATGTTGGAATGAAGCTTCCATTCTGAAATTAACTCAACGTCTTATTTGTTTTCAATGACCTGATTTCTTCGTGAGAATCTTTGATGAGAATTTTACTGGAAGTTAAAACTTGAAAGGGAATGTCCTGTGCTTCTTTCATGTTTTTAAAGCAAAGAAAAACTGAAATGAATTACGTAATTGATGAACAATTATTTTATATTTCATATTTTTACGATTTTAGTTTGTGTTGTGGTATTTTAATATCGTGTTACGTGAACAATTTTTTTTTATAAAGAAGCCTTTGTAAAGTCTGTCATGAGTTTCTCTGAAAATGAGACCTGGTTAATTACAGCTTTCAAAGTTGCGATTAAATGATCTTTGAAGTGTAAATTTCATTAATAAATTAATAAAATAAATAATAATTATTATATTATTAATAAATTAATAATATATATAAATTATTAATAAATTAATAATATATATAAATTATTAATAAATTAATAATATATCTTCCTCTTCGTATTCTTCAATTCTTGACCGTAAGTAAATGTTGAAGCGTTCACATAATCACTGCTTCACAGACTTGTAAACATGTAAGAAGACCCTGATCCCAGATGTTAATCCTGGTCGAGTTTCTTCAAGCCAAATATGATGTGAACCCTTCTCCTCTGAAATCCAAAGGCACTTTATTTTTTCCAAGTGACGCTGTTAACCTTTCGTGTGTCAAAACCTTGTTGTCGTTAACTTGGCATCATGTATTTCATTTTTGGCACGTCCCAATTCTAGTGACTTAGTTCTGCTTTTCGAAGCAGAAACAGTTCGGAATTATGTTGGAATTAAGTTCTGAATTATGTTGGATTGTTGAACTTTGTTGACGGACCTCCAATCATTTTTATATTTTGGAGCAAAGTTTCTTTGACGATGTTTTGCCAATTGACTGTAAATGCCTCGCATGAAAAGGATTGGTCAAAGTGAAATAATTATCTATTAAGTCGTTCTAATTAAAAATATACTTTCAAAAACTTCCACAATCATTTTATAATTTCACAGTTTTGTAATACCATTTTGTATGCCTTTTTGTACTATTACGTCTGCCATTTTGTACCATTGCGTGTCACCAAATTAAGCAGCAAAATCCAGTAAGTATAATAAGTTATAGCGCGATTTAAGCTTGTAAAATTTAATTATACAAATTTAAAAATTTGAAATAAAATATAAAATTAAAATATTTAAAAATTAAAGAAATTTGAACGCCATATGTTGCTCTTAATTAGGCCTTTTAAATTTCCCACAAAATAATATCTATTGAAACAAAAATTATATTTTTTCATGTAATCAGAACACAAAGACCTTTTTATAATCACTTACTTCTGCCTAAACTGAATATCTTGAATCGACGTGGAATGTACACATAATTCAAGAGAATAATTCATTTATCAACTATTTTGCGTATAATTCGATAATAAAATTCCTTTAAGCTAATAAAAATTAAACATGAAAAACAAGAAAGGATATTTTAAAACTCATAACCACACGTCCATCGTTCGGACTAAAACCACGAAACCACAGGGAGACATTTCTTCAAAACAGATCAATCTAGTGTCGGATGAAACTTGTAACGCCCTAATCCAATGCTGCTGAGAACAAGGAAATGCAGTTTGTCTCACTTAAGTTCTTCTGAGTTTCAAATGCTGTTATCTTCGAGCTCCGAGGCTCCTTTAAGAGGATTGAAAAGGACTTAGGATTTCAATTCCAATCATGTCATCGAATAATAAATTTTTTGTGAACATAATTTTGGTTAATTAATAATAGCTGTTGGACAGCAGGCCCATGGCAGAATTGTAACTTATTTGTATTAAGTCTAACTCGGTACTAAATTTATCTTCAATTTTACATATTTTAACATTTGCAATATTTTGGAAAACCGACAAAAAATTTAAAAAAAAAATAAAGAAATTCAACAAAGGACGTTAATCTCATTGAAAATCTTCTAAGACATAAACCGCTTCAATGTAAACAAATACTTCTGATTTCACAACGAAAACTTAAAAATCGAATTTCCAAGCATTTCTCCGACTAACTTGAAAGCCTCCTGTGCATAAAGTTTTTATGTTACTTCAAGTACTGCAAAAATAAGCTGGAGGGCACAACACCACACGCTCACACATCCTCTGGATGACTTCACCGGGAAAAGTAAGATTAAAAAATGTTTATTGAATAATAAAAGATAAAAACAACTTAATAAGCGTTTAGAACCTGCAGGTGACTGCATCCACTCACAAAATTTGCAATTTTATAAATTCATCGCTCCGCTGTGAGCTTCATTAAATATTAATTTCAGACGTCTAAAGGCAAACTTCTCTTGAGAAGTATCCTGTAATGAATTAATAATTTACCATAATATATTAACCACAATGTATTAATTAAATTGTATTAACTATAGTGCACTAACTGATACGAGTGATACTTTGGGTACAATTTAATTACAATTTAATGATTCATGATGGATGGATGGATGGATGGATGGATGGACAGATGGATGGATGGATGGATGGATGGATGGATGGATGGATGGATGGATGGATGGATGGATGGATGGATGGATGGATGGATGGATGGATGGATGGATGGATGGATGGATGGATGGATGGATGGATGGATGGATGGACAGATGGATGGATGGATGATTCAAGTTTTAAACTTTTTTTTCAACAAAATCAATTTAAAATGCCAACAACACCCCTCCCTTGAAATTCTGATCGACATATTAAAGCAAGCAGTTCATCACTTCCGTGCCTGACCATCTAACGTTATAATAATAATAATAATTAATAATTATTCAGTTCATTAAAATGGCGTATGTCCGGTGGACCTCAAGGCCACTGAAATGTAATGCCACTGTTATGAACAAGACTGTAAATCCCTCGACTTCCACGCTTTAATTTGGAAATTAAATTTCTGGATTATTTCTTAAATAGTTTATTAAACTGTTAAAAATAAAATATATTTTAAAAGTAAAAGGAGTTGAACCACATCACGTAATGAAAATTAAAATGAAATAAAAAAAATTAATCGTTTAAAATAATTATTTATTTATTTATTCTTGGTCGAAATCATCAAAGTATTGGTGCATTGGAAAACTTCCATTCATTACTTTGATGACCTCAGATTGACATTTTAATGGTTCCAAAATGGTTTAAATTTTCAGTGAAATTTAAAAATATTCGTAAAAAATATTTAGAATATTTATAAGAATTATTTCAAAAAAGTTCTTAGAAATTAAATTCGACATTTTATTTCATGGTTTAATCTAGCTTTGCAGTCCGATTGTGAGATGCTTCATTCACACAACCACAATGGCGGGTCTTGTAATAACCATCTATTTTGAGCTTATAGGATTTTAATTTAAGAAGAAAACGTACATAAATCTTGAAAGTAAAAATTGTAAAAATAAAAAAAATTCAAACATCTAATCTAACCGAAAAGGTAGCGCTGCATAAATGATGGGACGAACAAGTTGATATATTGGTAGGTTAATAAGAAACATTTTCAATAATTTCTGAAATAAGTTTGTCAATGAAACAATGAACGTAGATTGTCATATATTTTTTTAAAGATGATTTGAATTATATTTTTCATAATACAAGAAAGTCAACCTAGTACTTTTAATGTAAACTTTTTGATACTTTAGTAATAACAAATCCAATAATATACGTGGTCAGAGGTGGACATTTGTGGTCCAACATCCAGAATTTAAAAAGAAAAAAAAAAGGATTTATTTTTAAAAATCTTGATTATTTTCTTACGCTGCTGTTATGCATGCTCATGAATATTTTTATATTTCATCTCATAAACCACCAATGTTTGTTCCACTTCGTTTAAATATTTTTCTCTTTTCTGATATTTTAGAGTATCTTTCGAGGCATTTTTAAGCGCCTCAACGCCATACTTAATTCCATTTATGATGAATGTCAACAAAAAGTTTGCTATTTCCCTAATATTCTTTTAAATTTTTAAATTATTATCGTAAATCTTTGAATATTAAGGTGACCACATTCATTCCTACATTTCCGTTTAATGTATCACGAGTAGAGTTTTAACAGGAGATGCAGAAAGAGATAAAGAAGAAATAATATCATTTCAATTCGTTTATCCGTGGATTATTTTGAAGATTGATTGTCATAAAAGATTTTAAGGGAAAGAATTGACGAGGAAGGATTGACAGAAGAATTAAAAGATCAAGCAGAATGTTTGAACATGAATCGAGTCATCTTCCTATCATTTTGTCTCTTCCTTAGAAAGCCTTATGATCAAAAGAATCGAAAGAATGGATTATTCGTTCTACTTATCAGCCTCATATCAACCAATTTCATATCAACTAACCAATAAACATATCAATCAACCTTACATCAATCAACCTCATATCAATCAATTTCAATTTCAATCAACCTTATATCAATCAACCTCGTATCAATCAATTTCAATCAACCTTACATTAATCAACCTCATATCAATCAATTTCAATTTCAATCAACCTTATATCAATCAACCTCGTATCAACCAATCACATATCAACAACCTTATATCAACCAGCCAATGTCACTGGAACCTTGAAACGCCACGTCGTATGCATTTTAAAATGTCTCGTATTATCATCACCATAAACACACAAACAACATCACTTAATCGCACATTTGCTTCTGCAATTTCATGAAGACTTTCGTACTTTTTTTCTGAGGAACTGAATAAATTTAATAAATTTATTTAAAAGATATATTTTTATTAATTACAATAATTTCGAATTATTAATTTAAATTTAATAAATTTATTTGTAAAAGATATATTTTTATTAATTACAATAATTTCGAATTATTAATTCGAAAGACGATGCTTTATCCTTGACGTGTTTTAGTAAATGGTCAAAATTGAAATGATTGTCCATCAAATGTTAGTTCTAAAACTTTCTAAGTTATATTTTTAATAATATTTTTTATAATAAGAGATAAATGTTTTTTCAGGAAAACTATTTAAATTGAAAATAATTGGTTCAAAATTAATTCTAAAATTAAACTTTTATTAAAGATAAATTTCGATCAAATTCGGTCATAAAACCTGATAGCATCTTGCTTTGCTCTTGAGTGGTGAGCAGAAGCAAATGAAAAAATACTGTGGCATCCTTAGTCGTTCCCATCTGCATTTCATTTTGTATCGCTTTGTATGAATTGTTGTTGTTTTTGCGTCGCGTTGGTTTGTATCAATTGTTATTGTTGCTACATGTTGATTGCATCAATTGTTGCTGTTCATGCGTCATGTTGCTTTGTTTATGACTGTTTTTGTTGCTTTGTATGGTTTGTTATTGGTTGCAATTGAAATTTATTTAAATGCGTTGCTAAAACTGGAATCAGCTGCATGAAAAATTGTTTCTGATGAGGATTGGTTTTTGCTCAACAACATCTTGGATCATCCATCATCCGATTGTTTCCATGCAATTCTATGCAATTTCCTGCTAATTTCTATAACATTCAGTTATATATGTTTTATGAAATTATATTTTAAAAAAACATTTAGAAATTAATTTTAAAGTTACAAGAAAACTGTTTAAATGTTAAACATTTATTGATGTAATTATTAATTAATTAATTTAAATGAATGTAGAAATGGTTGAATGATAAATATTCGTAGTCGTAAATGTTAATGAATTGATATATTACTTCTTTTATAATAATAATAATAATAATAATAATAATAATAATAATAATAATAGTAGTAGTATTATTTCATTTTAAGTGGTTCCTCAGAAGGAACACGGTTGAATCTCGAAGCAACTCGTTAAAATAAAAGTTAAATTATTAAACTAATTTTGCCGAAATTATATAAGGAAATTATGTTCACTATTTAAATTTTAAAGCTTTAAATTTTAAAGTAATACCCTTGCAGGCAATTAACAAAAGCATAACAAATATAATTATAATAATTATAATATTATTTATAATAATTATCATTATTTTATCATTATTAAAATTATTATTATTGCGTTATAACAATAATAATAATAATTAACATGTTCAAAGCCTTATGAATAATAATAATAATAATAACAATAAGCGAGTAGAAATTCAACAGAGGCCATGCTGTGTTTCATGTCGATATTTTCACAAGTATTTGCACGGTGCTAACGAATAATTTTCTCTTTTCCCCCGTCATTTTGAATAATAAATTTTAAATTATGAAACATTATTGCATGAAATGATATTTTAATTGAATTAATATGTCGAATAAAAGCAATAACAGTGCAATTATTAAAAAAAACCCAGAGGGCTTTAAGGATATTAACAACTAATGATCGACTGAGACTCAAAGCCAATACTTAGCCGTTTCAAAGATCCATCTTTTAGAATCGTTGAAGATGGAGTCAACACGCAGTTGGATTCCACGCAGGTGTTTGTGCAGGTAAGTTGAAACGTTTTTTTCTTTTTTGAAATTTATAACTCCATTTGCAAGCTCGTTTCAATGCAATCAAGGACTTCCATAAATCGAAAGTGAATATTATAACAAATTATATTATAACAAAAACTATTCGTGATGCAGTTAAATACAGTTAAGGAAATGACATATCTATGACTGGATTGATTAGCTAGCTAATAATTCAAGACTGTTGCAGAGGAGCAGTACAAATGTAAGAGGATGGAAAGAGAGAGAGAGAAAGAGAAAGAGAAAGAGAAAGAGAGGGGGAGGAAAGGAAAAGAAGGAGAGAGTAAGTTAGTAATGCATCTTTGGGAGTCCAATGAGAAGTGATGGATCACCGTGCAAATGTTCGGTGGCCTCGTCATCATCGTCATCATGAACGATGTTTTCTAAATCCTGTCTTGTTTCCTATGGCCAAGTTACATGGCAATGGATGTATTTACCTGGATTACATTGCAATTCATGTATATACAGTGGCTTTACAGTGGATGCGATTACCTGGATTATATCGCAGTTGGTGTGTTTACCTGGACCACATTGCAGTGGCTGTATTTACAGTGGATGTGTTTACCTGGATTACATTGCAGTGGATGTTTACCTGGATTGTTTGTCCTCTGCTTACGATCACGTCACGTTGCGACATTTAATTACCAATTGTTGTGGACTTTTTAAATGAATCTTGTGACATGTTAATGCTTTGCTGTACTTATTTTTAAGCGTTTCGATTGGTTCGATTATCATTGCTTAATTTTATTATTATTATTATTATTATTATTATTATTATTATTATTATTATTATTATTATTATTATTATTATTATTATTATTATTATTATTATTATTATTATTATTATTATTATTATTATTATTATTATTATTATTATTATTATTATTATTATTATTATTATTATTATTATTATTATTATTATCATCATCATTTTAATTTATTATTTCAATAATATTTAACGTAATAACAATTAATGTACTGTGATTATAACTATATGATATATCAAGTTAAAATTGATTGGATTTGATAAAAATGCCTTATAAATATACAATTACACAATGCTGAATTTTGGGATTCTTAATTAAAATCTCTCGTATCTTAAAAATATCGTCTCCGTTTCATAGGAATTTTAATGTTTTACAAGATAAAATAAATTAACATTCACTTCTAAATATTTATAATTTAGAGAAAATATCAATCATTTATCAATTATTATTTCATAATTTCATTTTCCCAGTCGATGATTTATTGAAATTTATTGTTTAAATATTAATTAATTTATTTATATTGCATTTCAAATTGGAAAAAGAAAATTTGTTCTGCCGTGGTAAAATATAAACTTAAGTTATTTGCATCCACCTTTCAACGAGGAAAACCTTTCTGGAGATATTCAATTATTCACGTCGGGCAGATTTCCATTGCATTTTCGAGTCATTTTTCAGGAAAAATATTTAATTATTAACTTCTTAATTAAGAATTTAACATGAACATGAAATAATTTAAGGATGCTTTCAAGTTTTTTGTTTGTTTGCTTTTTATATTTTATAAGAATAACGAATTGAATTGGAACACAAAAAATGGTTGAAAGACTCGAGCGAATAATATTTCTGAGCAAATGTAATGATGCAATGCATAACCATAGATGATGTATTATATTTGGTTATATATTATCTGAGATGGTTTGTAGCCGTCTATTTATTTATGTTGTTTTATTTAAGTAATTATGGAGTCCAAATCTTCGTGCAATCGTTCGGAAGGTTGAATTTGGAAAGTTTTAAATCTTGATTAATTGATAAATCACTTAAATTCAAGTAAAAATGCCTCCTAAAAACCAAGATGACGAGTATCGCTGTGGCTATTATGGTTATATGTAATGCCGGAAAAGGTTAAATCTAAAAATCTGAAAAATTAAGTTTAGGTCATCCCAGGTCAAAGGATTGAGATGAAAAGGCTTGATTGATTTTAATTCTTATTGGAAAATTATTAGATGAATATTTAATTGTCGTCGTGAATATTTATGATTTGATGAGTTTGAACTTTGCCGATCATCACTGTCAGTTTCAGTTGATTTCTGTATTAATAAATAACACTACGTAACAAATGTCCATTTTTTTCGCTTTGCCCAAAGCCATCCGAGACCAAGATCAAAGGTGTCATTTTCAATATTGTATGTCGGCCCTCAGATAAAAAAAAAGGTGGAGGAGTCTGTAGTACTTTATAGTAATGTGGTCTGTAGAAATATAGCTGATTGCAGAGAAATTAAAAACGGCTTTGCTTGATACACACTTGTCTTGAATCGGTTTCTTTGGTAAGCACAAGGTGGAAAATTATGTAAATCTAATCCAAACTCTTGTGTGTGCGAAATATATACGCTGTAGTTCATTTAGAACGAAATGGGATGCAGTGTGAATCTTGTCGTTCAAATTCTTGACGCCCACTTCTTCAAGTTTAAGAATAAAATTGTGGGGACATTCCCTGAAGGGCAAAGAGACCGCTTTCACGAAGATGTGCTGATTTTGTATGTTAATCGCCGAGATCAGTACAAAGAAAACATGATGGGAGATTACATTTGGAGATTTGTTCGATGAAATTACTTATAGTTATGATTATAAATCGTCAAAATTATAAGCAAAAACACCTCTGCTAAATTTAATATCTTGAAGTTTAATATACTTGTAAACTGAGTATAATGAAGATATCTCGATGTTGATAATTTTTTGCTATTTAAAGCCATGGAGTTGAATATGATTGCTTGATTTCCTAGTTTTTGATGTCCTGATAAAAGAAAAATAAATCTGTAAATAAATAATTGGTATTTTCTGTAATACCAACTGTTAGGATGTAACATCTGATGCACGGAGACACAAGCTGTTACATAATATAATAAAATATTTGCGTTAATTCTGTGAATTTGTAATTAACCATAACACAAATATTATTAATAAAAATAACTGACGACTATATAAAATAAAAACTAGAACTGTACAAATTAATCACAACATAATTCTCCCCTTTAATGAGCTAGCGTTGAAAATACTTGGAAATTGTAAATGCAAACATTTATTTTCAATTTATTTAAAATTAAAAGTTATTTAAAAGTAAAATATAATTACTTAATTTATGTTAATTATAATTAAAATAAATATAAAGAAGGTTCATCATAGAGTGAAACCTATTCTTATAAATGAATTCTCCAATGTTCCTCCATCCAGCATTGCTGCTATAACAATTAATATAATTAAATATATCCCTCCAACTATGTATTAATAATTATTATTTTTAAACCAATATTAATTCATATTTAATTGCGAATAATAGGGCTTTTTTCAAAAATATTTCTTTATTCTGCACAAAATCATTCCTAAATGCGCTTCCACGAGATTCAAAAATATTTCTTCTCAGTTAATTAGAACCAAAGGTTGACGGAGTAAGGAGATAATTAAATTTAACTCCATCTTTTACTTCCTACCAATAAATGCAATAACTTCTCTTCGAATCGTAAACCTTATTGCAAAAACTTCTATAAATGTTTACAATGAAAACTACTTAATTTAACTTTCTATTTACAGAATTTATATTCCTGATTATCGTCGTCAAAATAATGCAATTAAATAATTTAATTAATAATTGAATTAACGAGAAAATGAAACTCCGAAGAGTGGGCGAAATTCTAGAGATTTTACTTTAAAGTAACTCAATTACAAAAAGAATATTTTGCTGGGAACAAAAAGTAAAAAGATTTGACTTTTCTTCCTTATTATTATTATTATTATATTTTTTAAATGAGACTGAACGTCTTTGAATTGATTTAACATTTTATTATGTCAATAAATGATGTCTCAACTTGAAATTGGGTCTTATAAAAGGCACCATCATTACATCATTAATGGACTCCGATGTTGTGCAATGACTCATCGTGGCTCATTGCATTCCAAAGATGCACTCAAACTTTTTCTGAACAAATCTTAAATGAATTCTAGAGAAAAAAATATAATTAGTTTCACAAGGAGATACACGAATGCGATAACAATAATAATAATGATGATAATAATAATAATGATAATGATAATAGTAATAATAATAATAATGATAATAGTAATAATAATAATAATAATAATAATAATAATAATAATAATAATAATAATAATATGTCATTTATGAAGCGCCGTGCATGTGAGCTACAGGGGCGTTGTTAATTCTTTTGGCCTTACATGTTATATTTCACAGGCAGAGAACGTTCTTGATAATCTACCCAAACCCTTTCCTCAATTTGTCATCAACAAACCTTAAAGCAAAAGCGAAAGTTCAAAACTATTAATAATGAATTCGGTAAACGATTTACAACACGGGTGAGAAAAATGGCAGGAAGGGTGGAATAAGTCATGAGGAAAATAAATCAGTCAGAACGAAACTCTTCAGCATTCCTTCTTTTTTTCTCTTTCTTCCTTCCTTCCTTCTACCTTTTTTGTACTTTGTCACAGGTTTTTTGGTTGCTTGCACCACAGCAAAGCACCCAACAAACAAATAGCCTTGTCGTGGCTTCGTTTTAAAATTTAGAAATATTTATAACCGATTTATATATTATTTTATATATTTATATATTATTATTGTTGTTGTTATTATTACTATTATTATTATTAGTATTATTAGTAGTAGTAGTAGTAGTAGTAGTAGTATTATTGTAAATGGTTTGCTTAATTCAATTTAACAACTAAACACTTAAACAAATAACCATATTGTTACTTGTGTTGTTGCAATTTAATAAATAATGTTACAGGGGGATATAGGCAGGGGTGCAGGGGAATAAGACGTTCATATTATATTTCCATTTGTTTATGCAATGGAATTATGTCAGACCATCTACGAATCCAACCCAACGTCGACGTTTATTCCTGGAGAAATGATTAAATTAATGAATAACTTCGTACACGTTCCCTTCCAAATTTTCACAAATTCTTTGTGGAAAAAACCATTAATTGTTGGTATAATAATTAAATACACAATAATTGAGCCTATTGCAAATATAACATTAATAATAATATATGTATTAATAATAAATATAATATTAATAATAATATATATATATTAATAATAAATATAACATTATATAAATCAGTAATGTATATTTAAATATATTATAATGGATTACGTACATTTAATGTGTGGGTGTTTGATACGATTTTCATTGTCAGGAATACATCTAATTGCCTCATACGTGGATTCCTATTGTGTTTCCTCGCAATTATTTTTTCCGATCTATTGTCGTTAGTGCATCGTTTTTTCCCCAATAATTTTAATAATAATCTTTTTATGTTATGATATTTTACTTTTAATGACTTTAAAAC
Source organism: Hirudinaria manillensis (assembly GCA_034509925.1). NCBI lineage: Eukaryota > Metazoa > Annelida > Clitellata > Hirudinida > Hirudinidae > Hirudinaria > Hirudinaria manillensis. Next base: position 5,387,813 of record CM067535.1, on the reverse strand, counting down.
AAATCTTACGATTTCAAATCCCAACTATTTCTCAATCCATGCTTTGTTACCATGTTCGGGGTTTCCAGACACCCCGTCAAACTAGTCCACATCAAAAAGATCCTATCAGTATGGCCCGGTCTATATAGTCTTACCACAAAATTCAAATCGAAATCTTATTTTAAAATGTTTTCAATTAAATTATTAGGATCGAGATTGTTAAATTGTGAGATTGTATGCAATCCCATGCAAATATTGGAGACTTCCCTGTTGGCCTAGGTTCGGACAAGAGTTCAAAGACGTCGATCAAGTTGTACGCACTTAAACTTCGACGCTTCTGGTTGCCTGCTGACATCCTCAAAACGTAGGGTGTTTATCTCTACTTTATCCTTTGAAACTGTCCATTGAGTTTCAAAACAAATGGTTGATGACAATCGATTGTTTGCTGGAAACTGCAATGCCGTGCTTCCACCGAATTATTGATTCAAGGCAAACCACTGACTGGAATGACCAACCAAGGTTCCATCCTTTGTCTTCCAATGTAGTTGTCTTCCAGCAATTAAGCTGTCGATCGATTTCCAACGGACTTTCAAATGTATTGATGACTTCAACGGTTCGTACAAAACGTAGTATCAACATCTTTTTTGATTTGCCTTCACGTATGTGACTGCAGCGGTCGTTCCCCCTTAAACACTGACAAGATACTTGAACTGCTGGCAAAACACTTCTGACTGGGCGTTTCAGGGTCCGCCATCATTCTTATTATTGCAATTAGACATGTTTGTAAGATTAATCAAATTTTATTATTTTAAAATTATATAAATCTTTTATTTAAAAGAATTTTTGTGTCTATTTTGTGATCTAATTTGACTGGTCAAAGGGTTTCAATCACATTACTGCAGGATGGAACTGACATATTAACAATCATTAACGATTGTTAAAAATATACATCAATCTTGTGTCACTCACTAACCTCGTAAATGCATAATTGCACTAAACTTTCCAAAATTACCACAATTATTGCTCAAATTTGCCTAAGTGGTCATAAATTGACACAATAATTTGTTTCCGTCTAAATAAAATAAATAAATAAATAAAACATAGATAAATTCATCTACTTGAATGAATTGGAATCAGAGATTTTAATCAAAGAAGACTTTGGACATGGAAAGGGTCGATTGATCTGCAAGATCCTTCCAATCACTTATTTCTAGTCTGTGTTTCTAAATGTCCTGTGAATCTCAATGAATCTCTCAGTGCTTGTGAACTAAGTAATTAATAAATTGTTGCGCACATTGTTTTGGTCATTCCGCTGATCATAACTCCTCGTGGATTCGTTCAACTGTGGTCCAACAAAACGTTGCCATAACTTTTGACTGAAAGTTCATGAGTCTAAAATTGGTTCAACAACTGCTTTGAATGTCTTGCGGATACATTTTTCAACAGGTGTCACCTTTTTCACTGAAAGTGGGTCATTTATTTATGAAAGAGGAACTTTAAAACTAATTTTTTAAGTCTTTAAATTCGGCAAATTTTTAAAGTACAATTTAAAGTGCTTGAGGTTGTTGACCATTTCTTGAAATCTGAGTTTCTATATAAACTGGAGCTTTTTAGTCATTTATAGAACAAATTCACACACACACACACAAAAAATCCCCGAGCGCCGTATTTTCTTATGAAGGTTTGAAATTTAAATTTCGTGTTTTAGTTTCAATTGTCCGACTTAAAGAAACAATTCTGCATTTCATCAGAAGATGAAGATTATGACTTGTCCAGTTAGAATTATATTGTAATTAATATAAGAGATTGAAATTAAAGGAGATTGTATAAGTAAACAAATATACATACAAATAATGAATTGTAAATTTTGGCAAAGACCAATGTAGATCCTTGAGTGGTCATCAGTACTTAATAAGCATGGAATAAGCATCTTATTTCATTCACAGCTCGCAGTCTGTTTTCTGTGTTTCCAAAGCGGAAGTCCCACAAGAAGTCAACTTCATAAGTCATCCAACAAGACGAACCTTACCTCCTTCTCCAAGTTTTATGGAACGTGCTAAAGGACACATTGCTCGACTCGACTGACTTGACAAGGAGCTACATAAATACGTATGTTTCGTGCAACTCGTAGCCTTTCTCGTACCATGACTTAACGAAATCCTACTAGAAAACACAGCAAGGGCCTGAATGAATTGCGTGAATGAATGACAACGAAGACTTGGACGATGATGAACTGATGAACATAGCACTACGTAATCGGTAAGAGAATTCTCCTCTTCCAAAACAAAAAAGGCTTGAAGACCTTTACTTATTTTAATTTGTCAAGACCGTAGAAAAGTCCTCAAGCTTGAGACCATCAAGTCTCCTACTTTGGTTTTCAATTTTCTTCCATTTTGAAGTTTTCGTAATTTAAATTAGAAAATTTAAAAGAGTTAAACATAATTTCTTTTCATAAAATGATGTACATCACCACTAGGTGATATATAAACGTTGTTGTTGATGTTGTTGTTGTTGATGCTGCTGTTGCTGTTGTTGTTGTTACTAAATATCGATCACGTTCCTACTTTTGCATTACTTAAAATAAGTTTCAATCCGATATTTCTCGAAAATTACGTAATTCATTAAAGATACCCGTCGGTGTACATTTTTATTTTTAAATCCTTATTTAAACAAAATTCCAAAGTAAAACTTGTTTAAGTAACTCAGAAAATTAAAGGTAAGTGAAGCTTAAATGAATCTGGCGCTTAAGAACAACAGCTTAAAATTAATTCATTTTAAATTATTAATTAATTATCCCATAATTATGACATAATTAGGACAGTAGTTTTAATTATTTTAATTACTTTTGCTAATTAATTTGTTCAACCAGCTCCACATAATTATGTTAATTAGTCTTAACCAATTATAATTTGTTTTAATTAATTTCAATTAAGTTTTAATAAATAATTAATCAATTATAATTAGTTTTAACTAACTATAATTGGTTTTAATTAATTATCTCATTTAGTTTACTTAATTATTTTAAATGGTTTAAATTACTTATTTTAATTAGTTTTAATTAATTAACTTCCAAATCGAAAACACTTTGGCAAAAAATAAAAAGGTTTAAAGGTTTCCATTTGGACGCTTTTCCATGATTTTGTTCCGATTTTGAGATGATTGATGGCACGTGGTGGAAGCCTCAACAAGTAATTGGTTTTAACACGTTGCTTATTTTAATTAATTTTAATTAATAATTTAATATTATTATAATTAATAATTTAATTAGAGTTCGGACCCAGAGTTTCCAGGCAATGCTTGTACGTTTATTTTCAAATTTCTCCCTGGGCCTTCATTATGTTAAAGTTCTGATGATTTCCTGAGTCACTTAAATGAAATTAAAAATATAAATAATAAATAATTTTCTTAATTTTCAATGCAGACAGTTTGATGGAAATTGTTGATTTAAACAAATAAATAATTTAATTAATTAATGAAATACACGATTAATTGTAAAATAAATTATAAAATAATCAGGTTAACTTTTAAAACTTATTCGTTTTAAACTCCCCTCGCAAAATAAAAGGTAATCTTTGTTGAAATAGTTGAAAAACAACACGACGTTGTTATGGCAACGCTTGTAATTTTATTAAATATTTTAAATTAATTATTGTTTAAACAATTAAAGAAAATAAATTCTTAAAATATTCTAAAATAATAAAATCAAATTCATTTCCATTTAGCAAGAGGATGTTATGATAACAATTCTCGGTAGCGTGAAATGCGTGGGTTCCTCGTTTTAAGACGAATTTAATTATTAAATACAAAAAAAACTTGTATGAAGTGAAATATTGCAGTGTTGCATTGTGGTGCTGATTATGATGATGATATTTATGACGACGACGATGACGACGATGACGATGATGATGAAGACGGTGGCGGGTTCGAGTCATTAATAAGGAAGATGTTGTTGCTGAAAATCCATGCATGAATTATTGTTTAAAAAGCTTTAGGAAACAACAATCACTCTCATTCGTGACGTTTACAACGTCTTCTTAGGCGGCCATGTTTGTCTCTTCAAATCATTTCAAGTTGCTTCGGCCCTAAAAGGATAATTGGAGCATTTCTCGAGGGATGCGGAAAAATTGGTGTTGGAAACTTTGGCAAACATTTCGTGTTTGGTCGGATAGGAAATATGACCATCATGGATATATTCACACTTTTTTTCAATCTTTCCACCTCCTAAAATGGATGGACGGGCGGACGGATGGACGGATGGACGGATGGACGGATGGACGGATGGATGGATGGATGGATGGATGGAACGAAAAAGAGACAACACTTTGTGGAAAACGTGCCCATTGCACGTCGGTCGTTGCCAGGTTCCCCTGTGACCAACATTGATTATTAACATGTTTCAAACTTGAATCTTTACCTATTATTCGCTTTTTTTGGTAAATAAATAAATAAATAAATGAATGAATATATATGAATATTCGTGCATATTTTAAGAGGAAACTAAAATTATGATGAACTTCAAAGAGTCAAAATGAGTGAAGACTGATTGGTCTGAGATGAAAAGCACTTTGAAATTATTGCAATTTATAACTCCGGTCGCTATGGCAACAGCTAATGCGTTGGTTGTATTGATGCTCGTTTTTAGGTCTGTTGGTCGTGTTATTGTCGTTGTTTTATGATTGTTTTTGTTTTTGTTGCTGTTGTTGTTGCTGTTGTTGGTGCCTCACAATTGTTTTAGCTTTAGAATGAAATGCTTCCTGTTGTTTGTCGTATTAAATATGCCGTGTTGCGTGATTGAAAGACGTCGAAGATTTCGACGATGGTGAAGCGACATCTACGTGTGTGTGAGTCTCACGATCTTTCTTGAAATAAATCTTTTAACAACGCACGACAGTAATACCAAAGACATTATCAGCAATCACTTCGTCGGATAAATGTTAAAGTTAGCTTTAAATTTAAAAAATTCATTATTTAATTTTGAAAACTTAACTTAAAAGATGGCGTTCGCCTTAAGTGGGAATTCCGATCAAATAAAATGAAATTTTAAGAAAATAAAAAATAAAAAAATATTTCAGCCGAAAAATGTAAACCAATCCCCTTTGATGAATTGGACAAATCATTGAACCCAATTCCTGCTCACCTTCAAGAAAGACCAACACCTGAGAACGAAGAAGCGACAATGATTGCAGAAACCAGTATTCCTCCGCAATGATGACGACGAAGACGCCGAAGACGATGACGTCATCAAAGAAGGATTCATCCAGTTACGATAAAGACCGTTATTGCCTCTGAAATGCGTCTTATCGACATCATCATCATCGTCGTCGTCGTCACTAACGGAGTCAAAATCCTCCCTGTTCTGGTGGTCACATCACAACTTTGAGCACACAACAGTTGAGGATACCTTGGATGTCCGCGTTGGCTCTTGTCTTTTATTACCTGACGGTCATCATCATCATCATCGTCGTCAACGTCCTTGTTTTTCCTCCGCTTTCTCTTCTTCGCATCTCTCCTTCTCGTCGTGTTATTTTTCGGAGATGATCAGTTATAAATTAATCAAATTAATGCACGCCACTCTGTCCTTGAGAATGCGATGATCGATGTGTTTGGATTTTCCCATCCACGGGTGCACGGTGAGATTTTCATTCTCCATTCAGCAAGTGCTGAATTAATGCGGCAATGAATTGTAAGTATTTTTTATCATATATATCATATTTTTTTTTTATAAAATCGAAAAAATTCTGAATTCTGACAAAATAATAAATAAAGTTAATAATATAAAAAATTTTCATGAAAATAAATCCATCGTAAACGCAACTGTAAACGCGCGATTAGTAAAAGCATAAAAATTCCGCAGCTGCTCATTGAATATTCATGAGCTGTTGACGTCACTGGCACTCTGACCCTAGACGGACATCTTCCTGCACTGGAGCTGCGTTCCGGTCATTAACATATCGGATAATGAATGCATAATTGGGCTAATCTGCATAATCATTACGAAGACTAATTTGAACGCCAGTCGGTCGCCGGAAGTGTCGTCACGCCAACAACACTCTTTAAATTTAAAACTTTGAAGCAAAGAAAAATAATTCCCACTTGAGGTGACATTCAAGAGTTCGACGTCTTTTGAAACGATTCCACGATGTCGTTTCGTCTTCCGAAATATCGACCTCCGAAATTTTAGATTCAATTCTTTTTGTAATTCATCATTAATTTGTTAATTTAACTGTTTCCATTCAACGTTTATTAGTTCAACAGTTCAAAGAAATTCATGTAGCGCTTTCGGCATCATCATCGTCATCGTCACCACCACCATCATTGTCATCGTAAGAATTGTTATAGTCGTTGTTGTCGTAGTCATCATCATCATCGTCGTCATAATCATAATCGTCATCGCGTTCATTCTAAATGTCATCACCATGGCTTGCATCAGCTTTTGTTGCTTCCCGATCGAAGGCATCATGAATAAACTTTGGATTCCATCACAAAAACTTTCCATTGAGTTGCGCTTGAATGAATCGCATGTGGTTGATGAGTTGATTGAAAAGATCGAGTGATTGATTGATTGAATTCTGCCTTTCACGTGGACATGCAATCCTCAGCTTCTCGTCTTTGTTGTTTCACAAGCCAGACATTCAACTCCGTAGAAAAAAAAATTGAAAATTTGATTTTATTGAAATAAAATTAAATAATTTTAATTTTTTAAAAATTTGAAATGACTTGGTCTATAATCATGTTGTGGGTGGATTTTATGAGTTTCTAACTTTGGAAGTTCATTTGTTGAGTTGTTGATCTGTTGGGTTCATCTGAAATTGTTTTCACGACGCCATTTATGCCCGTTGTTCCATTTCCGGATGTTCGTTGGCACTTATCAGAATTGTCGCCATTTTCACCACCACCTGAGCATTCGAGCGACTTTAATTAATCGTCAATTTTAAATTAAACGAATTAACCAAAATCATTGCACTGAATTTGTAATATATGAAAGGAGGATCTGGGATTTAGGATAGAAATAGCTATTATAATAGACTGTAGTCTATTAGCCCTTCAGTCATAATTGCAAAAATGAATATCTCATAATTTCAATTTTCTAATATTTATCCAGAAAAAAAAAAGAATGATCATTTTACCAGCTTCACTTTTTCAGATAATTATTCCTTTAAACAGGATGAATAGACTTTTTTGAGCTTTGAACATGAAATTTCATTAGTTCTGCGAAATATTAAAAGAGAGAAATAAAATTATTGAGCGAAATTCAAATGCTACTAAGGCAATAAATCAGTGTCAGATTTGAAAGAGACGTTGTTTCAAATCCTGGGCTGAAACGGTTTTTTCCAGTTTTCATTTGTCCAGGACTTTAACGGATCTAAGGAGATGGACGTGTCCTTCCCGTCTCCAGTGAACCTGAAAAACATTTTTTATGCCTGGTGACTGGGAAGGGACCTATCTATCTTTTTAATTTAATATTTCATTTCCAAATACTCTTGAGCTCGTTTGTCGATCACTGCACAAAGTTCCAATATGTGCCCAATAAATTGTTTAAGATTCGCCACTGTTCTAGGGGGCTTAGTACTAATTTAATATCGGCATGTCAATGTCGGTTTATATACTAAATATAGGCTTGATTCATATCAACTTAAATAAAATAAAAGTTTAAATAATTTATTCCTCTTTCGCGTCTCAAGGGCAAGTTATTTTATGTTTTCGCGAAATTTGATTAAGATCTAAATACAAACGTATTTATTTTAAGTATTCCAATTTATACATTTTGTTTATAGGCGTGGATCCTTCCTTAAAATAATCAATTTAATTAAATTTCTTATTTAGTTCCGTAAAGCAGCGCATTTCATAGAATACATTAAATATTTAATACTAGATAATAATCTTAGGGAAATGAATCCAATTAATTAAATCAAGTCAATCTTATGAAAAAATATTTTTCACATTTGTTTTTAAAAATATATTTTCTTAAATGAATTTAGTTAATTTGCATGAAATAACAGGATTTTGAATCTTAGAATTTAACTGGCGCGAAAGAGTCCGAAAATTTGTTTACTTCTAAGCTTGCTATGCCGTACAGGGATTATACTGCCGATAAAGGTTTTACTTTAAAATATCGAGCACATATGTGATGAATAATTTGACATTGATCTGCAAACATTTTTAAACAGAACAAATCAGGAAATTCCTGGTTGAATATCACTTAGAGAAAGATGATGGGACCAAAGAATTTGTTTATGCACCCATCCTGGTATTTAAAATCGTTTTGCGTGCATCTTATCAGTATCACAATACTTCCTGCTTTGTAGACGAACCTTGCCCACAGGGAGCAAGTGAGCTTGGTTATTAACCTTGATCATGTTGGAGAATATGATGCAGATCTCAGTGAGACCATATTGGCCAACACAAAGAGATATGTTTCACTTTTTTCGGATGTGGTGCAAGAAATTTTGCCACAATATAAAACTAAAGAGGTAACTAACGTCTTTGTTATCGAAATATTTCCAAGGGAATTTATTTCTTTTAACCACTCTTAAAGTTTCAAACCTTGAATTTGACAGGTAACAGTAAAGGATGCATTGGATGTGTACATCGAGCATAGGATGATGATGGAGATGAGGTTGCATCCAGACGGACAGGCAGAAGCCACGAGAGATCCAAGAAATAAGTATCCTGCTGAACTTATGAGGAGATTGTAAGATTATTCTTTCATTTTGATTATTGATAATTTCATTCCAAGGTATGGGTACACTCAGCTTATGGTATCAATGACTGGTTGCAATTGTAATGTAAACCTGTGCAAGGTTTAAAAGGGATAAAACACCAAAAATTAACCTATGTTTTTATAATTCCAGTTGTGGGAAATTCTGGTTCTTTTGCATTTTGTGAAAGTACTTGCTATGTCGATATATACATATATATATATATATATGTGTAGCACTGGTGACTGAGGTTTCTGTATTATCATTACTGTTATTATTATTACTCCTATATTAGAAAAGATGTGCCTACAGGTCATAAATGTACACAACACAACTTTTTGCAACATTTTTTTGGCCGTGCCACCTTCTTTGCTGTTTTTGGGAGGCAAAAAGCACCAACAGAATGCAGTAAATTTCCAGATGAACTTGCCAAATAAATAATTTATTTCATTTATTTATTTAATAAACAAAAACAAATTCAGTCCTAATTGATAAAAATAAAACCAAAAAAATATCTCTTTTCAAGCGAGGTGACATTCAAAGCACCGTCGAACCAGAAGTTTGTGCCGATAAGAAGCGTCAAAGCCGAGCACGTCGGGAAGTTGGTTTGCGTGAAGGGCATCGTGACGAGGGTGACCGAAGTGAAGCCCATGTTGCAGGTGGCCACCTACACTTGTGACCAGTGCGGTGCTGAAACCTACCAACCGGTTTGTTTGATTGTTTCTGAGGGTTGGAGTCTATTTTTTTTATTATAGATTCGTTGCTATTGATTCTTTAAGTAATTTAATTTTCCTAAATGGATGCACTCTTCAATGATGCTTGTCAGAGTCATGGTGATGATGATGATGGTAAATTAATTTTGAGGGATGCATGATTAGAAGGACATCTTTGAATGTCGCTTGAACTTTGAACTTCTGAACAGATCGCGTCCTCGACCTTCATGCCACTGACCTCGTGTCCGAGTCAGGAGTGCACGACCAACAAGGCAGGTGGAAGACTTTACCTGCAGACGAGGGGGTCAAAGTTCATTCGATTCCAGGAGCTCAAGATGCAGGAACACGTGAGGATGTTTTCTTGATACATTGTTGTTGTTGTCGTTGCTACTACTACTAACTGTTGTTGTTACTTTAATTACTTTGAATAATTATTGTCGAGCTAATTTAATTATAATCCAGGGATTTATTACAATATTGTGGAAATGCAAAATAATGCATGTAATACTGAATAACTTTTAATAAACTTTCATAAACTTCTAACGAACCGCAGAGCGACCAGGTGCCTGTCGGAAACATCCCGAGGAGTATGACCGTGTATTGCAGGGGGGAGGTTACGAGGTGTGCTCAGCCCGGAGACCACGTCAGCGTCACTGGTGTATCCTTTGTGGCTTGATTTGCCCACAAAAAAACCTTTGTTTATTCATGAGTTATAAAAGTATAATGTAAAGCATATGAAACCATGTTTTGTCAGCTGCAACCAATTTTTCTTGATTTGCCCCCAAAAAATTGTTGTTTATTAATGAGTTATAAAAGTATAATGTTAACTGTTGAACCACGAATGGAACCATATCATCTCATATCACTTGCAATTGATTTTCCTTCACCGAGACCTCGTTCAGATCTTCCTGCCCCTCGTGAAAACCGGTTTCAAACAAATCGTTCAAGGACTTCTGTCTGACACGTACTTGGAAGCTCACAGGATCACGAAGATGAACAAAACCGAAGACGACGAGTTGGACTCGGCCGAACTCACGGACGAAGAACTGAAGCTCGTTGCAGGTGATCGCATCGGCGCAACGACACCGTTTCGATTCTTAATCATAATTTTTTATATTTTATTTTGTATGTGCTAATATGCGACTTTGACTTTCAATAGTTTCTCAACATATACCTGGTGGAAGTACTTTCCATTGTGTTGTACTTTTTGCATGTAAATTGTACTGACTTGTGTTAGTGGTCTTAAGCACTCTTCAGCTTGATGTTTTAAATAAATAAATAAAATGAATAAATATAATTAAAATATATAAAATTATATTCTATAATTTGTTATATTTAAGTCTTAATCATTGTTGCAGACAACGACTTTTATGAACAACTCTCCGCGAGCATCGCTCCCGAGATTTACGGTTTGGAGGACGTTAAGAAGGCTTTGTTGTTGCTTCTTGTTGGTGGAGTTGATAAGTCACCGAAAGGAATGAAGATCAGAGGTGAAGTTGTGAAATTTATTTCTATAAATATTTATTAAATATATATTACATTATTTTTTTATATTAAATTATTATATATTTATTATATTAAATGTAATATATATTAAATATTATTTGTGTATTTGAAAACAAATATTTATAAAATATCAAAATAATTATTGTAATTAATTTATAAGTAAAATATCTTCTGATAGGTAACATCAACATATGCTTGATGGGTGATCCTGGTGTTGCAAAATCCCAACTTCTCAGTTACATCGACAGACTCGCTCCTAGAAGTTCGTTTCCTCGTATTTTGTTCGACTCGTCTCGAGTTGCTTGCAAAACTTTAACAAACATTTAAAATGTTGTCTTAAAAGGTTTGGATTGGTTGAACCAATAATTAGGTCATGTCATGGTTGAATAGTGTTCAACAGGTGATATTGGAATTGAATGGTACTTAATTATGTATAATAGTGTTGCCGTCTCAGCTGACATCAGAAAGGTCTGCTGCCTGTTTTTAAGACGAGTCTCAAGACACTGATTTTCAGGCGTTGATTTTAGGACTGGCATAGCTCCCCTGTAGCTCTTGCGCCCATTGTTATATAAATGACATATTATTATTTATTATTAAATATTATTTAATGACAGTTGTTACTGATTTAAAACACTTTTACACGACTCCAGGTCAGTACACCACGGGACGTGGTTCTACTGGGGTCGGTCTGACGGCAGCGGTGATGAAGGACACGGTGACTGGTGAAATGACCCTCGAGGGAGGGGCTTTGGTCCTGGCCGACCAGGGGATCTGCTGCATCGATGAGTTTGATAAGATGCTCGATGCTGATAGGACGGCCATTCACGAGGTCATGGAACAGCAGACGATTTCCATTGCTAAGGTAGGTAGAGAGTTAATTATTTATATACTTATAATATATATATAAAAATAATATAATATATGCTTACAAAACATTAACAAATTTAAAATGTTATCTTAAAAGGTTTGGATTGGTAGAATCAATTTTGTGATATCAGAATTAAATAGTATTTAATGATAATTGTTGCTGATTTGGAATATATTATATTATTATTATAATAATATCTTTTAGTCAGGGTTAGGTAGGTAGGCATTCTAATTACAATTGATCGTTATCAGGCTGGCATCATAACAAGTCTGAATGCCAGAGTTTCAATCCTGGCTGCTGCCAATCCTGCTTATGGAAGGTACAACCCAAAGAAGAGCATCGAACAGAACATTCAACTCCCTGCTGCTCTCCTGTCCAGGTTAATTATTGCTAATTTAACCATTTAAATTCTAAATAATTATATTCCTAACAATGATGTATTGTTTTTTGTTTGTTTGTTTGTTGCCGTTTAAAGATTTGATCTGTTGTGGCTCTTGCAAGACAAACCTGACCAAGAGAATGATTTGAGGTGAGAAATGAATGCATTTGATGCTGAATTTGATGTTTTTATTTTAAAGTTTAATTTTTCATGAAATGTTCATTGATTGTTTAGAAATTTGAATGTGTATCATATTGTGCTGTGTATTGTATTGTGTATCATATTGTATGTTGTATTGCATTGTTTCAACCCGATCTGACTTCTCATTTCAGACTCGCCAGGCACATCACTTACGTACACCAGCACAACGTTCAACCACCAACTCAGTTCAAACCCCTCGACATGAAACTCATGAGGTAATTATTTATAATTAATTCATCTTCTCAAGTATCTTTGGGAATTTTTATATTTGTGATATTTTTTTAGTGTGAAATTGATTTGATTTAACGTTTTTTTTTTTTAAAGTAGATTTCATATTTTAAATAATTAATAATATTAATAGAAATAGTGATACAATTGAGACAAATTATTGCTCATTTTAAAATCAATGTTGTCAACAAAAATACTAAATGTTAAAACAATTGTTAATTAAATAATAAACATTGAAAAATAAACATGTTTTTTTATTGGATGATCACAGCAGGATCTTGATTTTTTAGGCGTTTCATTGTTCTGTGCAAGAAGAAAAATCCAGTTATTCCCGAGGTTTTGACGGATTACATCACGGGAGCGTACATCGAGATGAGGAAGGAGGCAAGAACATGCAAGGATGCAACGTTCACTTCTGCAAGAACCCTTCTTGCTATTCTCAGACTTTCAACTGCCTTGGTTCGTGTTTTGAACTTTTGGATGAGATGACTTTGATCACGATCAGGAAATTCATTAAAAAAAGTTTGGAGATGATGATGATGACGGTTTCTGTTTTTAAAGGCACGACTGAGGACGGCGGACGTTGTTGCCAGGGAGGACATTGATGAGGCCATCAGGCTCATGGAAATGTCCAAGGATTCGCTCAACACTTCTGGAGACCAACAAAGGTCAGATTTCACTGTCTTTCAGGTGTTGATTTTAAGACTGCAAAGTGGCACAGCGCCATTATAGCTGACGCGCATATTTATAGCTGACGCTATATAAATGACTTATTATTATTATTATTTCAAAATGCTGTCTGATTGATTCCATTGACATGTTGAACTTCAGTTGCGTCCGAAATGTGCTCTGATATTGGCATGCTATTATCATTAATAGTTTATTAAAGCATGAAAATGATGACTCACCATCTGTGAATTTCAATTTCAGGTCTCAAATGAGTGTAACTGACAAGGTTTACAACTTAATAAGAGAAATGCTGAGAGAGGGAAGGTCAAGGACACTCAAAATGGCCGACGTGGTGGAACGCTGCACAGCCCAGGGATACAAGATGTCTGCCATTGAGAACTGCATCGCTGCTTATGAGGAGCTTAATGTTTGGCAGGTCAATCAGAAGAGGGACAGGGTGACGTTCTTGTGAGGTTCAAGTGAATGATGGAAGACTTTGCATTGTTGCCAATGAAATAATAAGTCTCATTGAGAACTGAATTCAAATATTTTAAGAGGGGTGACTGATTAAATTAGAATAAAGTTGTTAAATCGTTTTTGGGTTCCTGTGTCGTACGTTGTGAGGGATTTTCTTTTGGGATTTGGACTGGTAGGTTTGTAAATATGGGGGGTTCTATTGGCGGTGGAGCGACAAATGAAATTCGATCACGAGTTGGTGTTGCGTGGATGTCAACAAGTCCCCCGTTCAGATGTACTGGATTTTTTTGACGATTTGAGTTTACTTGCCGAGGGGGTTTGGACCTTGTTTTGTAAAGACGTTTTACCAACGAAGTTGGAAGGGTAAATTTTGGATCAAAACAGCGATCATAATCGATCGTCACGAAAGATGTAGAGATGGAAATGTTGTGGGGCAAAAATTAGTACCAAAGTCGTAGTTTACGTAACTTGGCCTTATTCTGCAGAGCATTAGTTATATTCTAGGCAACTTAACATGTTGTGCAACTTGACCTGATTTTCAGTACTTTAATTGGCTTAAAATTGCATCGTCATGATTGTACCATTGCATCATAATAGTTATGTAACTTGGCATGGTTCAAAGAAATATGATTAGCCAAGATTTTGCATCGTCATGGTAAGGGAATACCGCACGGTTGATTGTCCAATAACCTGACCTATTTTTAAATGTTATGATTGGTTAAAATTTGCTTCGTCATCTTGAAGACGGCAGCTGATTGGATCACAAATGTCAGCTGTACATTCAGGATCACGTGCCTTGAGCGTATGCAGACCCTTCTGCGCATCAAAAATTTGTGATAAATACCCCGTTCTTCAGGTAACCTGTATCGAAATAGTTCTTGCGAAGATGCCTTTGGGGGTAAAAGCTTATCTTACGAATAAGGTCGGTGCGAATTCCGATCAGAAATATGAAATTCGCAGATTCACTATTGACGAGGAGGTAGCCACTAGCTACGATTATTTGGTCGCTAAAATCGAAGCGGTTTTTCCAGCGGTCACTTCTAAGAACTTTCGTCTTTACTGGAAAGGTAATCAACATGGAATGGCTTTTACATAAGCTAAGCGACTATTTCAAAAGACTAGTTTTTAAAAAATAATTTATCTTGCAGATAATGAAGGAGATGAAGTAACGTTTTCAAGCAGTGAGGAACTAATTGAGGCACTGTCAGCTGTCTCTGACGGAGTTTTTAGAGTTTACGTGGAGCTCCAAAAAACGGAAGAGAACAAGTCTGGGAATAAAGCAGGCAAAATACTTCATGAAGGAGTCGTCTGCGACGGATGTGATGGATCCATTTTTGGTACCAGATTCAAGTGCTTGATGTGTCCTGATTATGACTTGTGTGAAAAATGCAAATTGACTGGACTACATTCGGAACACAACATGAAGGAGATTGAGAAACCACGAAGGGTAACTTGAAACTGTGTTTTAACTTTAATCACTTCAATGTAGAAGCAGTTGACTTTATAAATATTTTTCTTTTATTTGATTTGCAGCATCCACCTCCATTTCCTCATTTTCCAGCATTTGTCCCACCTCCAGCCTTTGCCCCTCCATACTACTTTGGTGATTGTCCCCAGAAATTCAACATGGGATTTCCATTTCCTGGTGGTATACCTGCCGGACCCTTTTCTGATGTCGGGCCTCAGGATGGAAGGAGTTGTGCCAGGAAGGCGTGGAAAAGATACTGGAAGTCTTTGCACAGAAACCAGGAATGCAAAAGGAAATGCAAAAGAGAGGGAGTACATCATGAGAAGGAATCAACAGAGGAGCCTGAAATGAAGAACTCATCAAGTAGTAGTGAGGATGACAAGGGAGCAGCTTCCAAAGCTCCTGGACATCCTGGAAGACATGCCAGAAACATGGATTGGTTTTGGCCCCTCTGTAAGCAGAATTAATCTCAATTCATAACCTGTATCTTTCCAATGATTTCAAGTGTCAATGTCATTTTATGTTTTGTTTAAAAAATTATTATGGTTTCTATGATATGGTAAATATTAAATTAACTTTCATTTTTAATATTAGTGGTACTTTTTGATTCTTATCTATGTGGTTGATTGCTTGGTAATAAATGTATTTTGTACTAGAAGCGCAATTACAATTTAATATAATCACATTTTGTATATATAATAGATTTCAATTTTACCTTTGATCCTCTCTACAAATATTCAAATTTATTATTTTTTCATCACTTTCTCATCACCTTTGATGGCCTTAAAGACCTAAGTTGATCAGTCAGTTATTGAAACTTTATAAGTACACATTTAGCTTCAAAATTTGGACATGTTTGAAGTGACTGCAAAATTAATAAAAATTGATAAAATTATATTTTCTAATTGGCAAGATTACTTGAATAAAACATGTTTTAACGTGATTAATCGTAGTTTCACTGGAAGTAGGTGTCGATCATGGCGGGAAGAAGTTTCGTTGCCACAAGTTTGGGGGACGTTGCCATCGTCCGGGAGGACCAAATCCGGAAAAAGTAAATAGAGAAAACTTTGTTTGCAATACGTTTAGTTTTTGATGTTGGGATTTTGCTTGTCTTTATTTCAGGCTACAGCAGCAGCAGCAGAGCCAACAATGGAAGAAAAGATGGAGGAAAGTGAAAAGACAACTGAAAATGGAAAAGCAGCTGAATGTGGAAAACCAGATGAAAACGGAAAGCCAGCTGAAAGTGAAAAGCCGGGCGATTGTGTGAAGGAGTTAGATGTTGGTTTGGAAATGAACAAGGAGAACGATTCCGACTGGACCCTCATCAGAGACGACGACGACGCGGATAGCGGAGTGAGAGAATCCGAGGAAGGGATAAAGAATATCCACATCGACGAGTCAGACGAAGCGATCGTGACTTCACTTACTCAGATGCATGCCATGGGATTCTTCGATGACGGCAAAGGCGGATCTTTGTACGAGTTGATGGTGAGAGTGAATGGTGACATCGAGAAAGCCATAGAGGACATCAACAACAACAATGAATAGAAGTCGAGGACCACAGAAGCTGACATTGTTGCCAATGCTTGAACATTCTAAAAAGTTTTATCTAACCTATAGTTAGAGCTTTCTATCAGTTTAATCAGAACATTTTAGAAATTTTTTTAGAAATTATGCTTTTTTGTTGGACATGGATCTTGTTATTTAAAGAATCATATGTTACAAGTTTATAATAAAGTTTTTATGGAGAACAAAATTTCAACTTTTTGTTTGTGGGCCGTTCTTGTGTTGGTCATTGTCAACTGAAGTTTTTCTTAATATGCTGGCTTGGAATCTGCCAGTTGAGTTAAAGGTTTGAGTTACTTGATGTGAGGAGATTGTTTTAAAAAGTGGAGGAGGGAGAAAAGCAAAAATTCGGAAGGAGACAAAAAAATTGGAGTGAAACCAGACCCGGGAGGGATGCATGTAAATGTTTAAATCCGCACCCCTAAATCGCTGGGGTCATGTCTCCTTCATTCTGGATCATCCTAGTTTGATAAACATGAATACTACGTAGTAAGATATAATGATACAATACGTAATAAGTTAAAGTAACATATGCTATACGTAGACAGAAAGTTTGGTGAGTGTCTAAATCCTCTTCCTGACATTGCTACTTTAAATTCCCGCCCACTTATTCGAGATGCAAACTCAATTACAGGTTTTACTTGGTTGGGAAGGCTGGCATGCCATGAAGTGAGGTCCGATTTTTTATTATAATATACAATTCAGGTCGTTTCTCTGTATTTTTAGATATTCATGTTATTGTTTTATTTCGTGAACTTGCAATCTTGGTTGACTGGCATTTAGTGTTGCAGCTATTAGGCAGCTCAAGAAACAGATTTAAACATTAAACATCTAAAATCATAAAAACGATAAAACCGTAAAAACTGAGCGATCTCTTTGCACCTGATTGAAAATGTTTTCCTGTGATTATAGCAACGGTGTTTACTGATGTTGAGTCGCCTCCGCCTGTGCGGAATGTCCGAATTTTCGAGGTGACACGTTGTATATAGATTCATGGTCGTGCAGTTAATATATTTTATAACCAATGTTTGTTTTATTGGTTTCAGAAAGCAAGTGCCAATTAGAAAAGTGATAGAGCTCTTATGCCGAATATTGGACGAGAATGGAGTTTGTTCAATTAAAGCGGAAACTCTGAGAAAGGCAAAATTTGATGATGACAAAGTAACT
This sequence comes from Hirudinaria manillensis, assembly GCA_034509925.1. Lineage (NCBI taxonomy): Eukaryota > Metazoa > Annelida > Clitellata > Hirudinida > Hirudinidae > Hirudinaria > Hirudinaria manillensis. Next base: position 5,369,893 of record CM067535.1, on the reverse strand, counting down.
TCTGGTTTATGGAAGCTAGTACACAGCGTCGTTTGCTACACTAACGACGATACCATATCAAAGGCAGAAATTGGACCTGAGGACATAGCTTTTGCCAAGACAAAGTTGTTGCACAAGCAATACTATTCAAAGGAAATGTTGAACTTACCATCTGACATGACTAGTGGCAGCAGGGAACTTTTGCTTGCATTTGGATGGATATTTTGCAATGACCAGTTAATTTGTAAATTAATACATGCTCGGACCAATGTTTTTGAAGACTCTGATGAAAATTTGCTCAATGCATTTGACCTCAGTAATGGAAATTCTGACACAAGTCACAGGCTTTGCCTTTTACAGAGTGAAATATCAGATCCATATGTCAAAATTCAGCAGCTCCTAACATTAAACAATAAGTTGAGACTAAATCTTTGCAATCTCTACAGTTTTCAGAGAGAATTTCATACACTGAAACATAAGATCTATGAAGCAACTACTCAAGGTGCCAGTGAATCCAAGAGAAACCATCTCACTGTCCTGGAACTTCAACTCTTAAAATCACCTGATAAATTGAAAAAATATCTGAACCTCTTGGAAAAAGACAACAGTTGTTTGGAAAACCTTTTAAAATGGAAGGAATGTCAAGAAGTTTTTTGGAAATGGATGGGGAGTGTGTTAGACTTGAAGATGAGCCAGCCCTCTCAAAACAATGTACCAATAAAAAAAGAGGCTTTCTTGAACGTTCAGTTTACTGCTTCAAACACATTATCTGAGACTTATGAGGATTTGGAAGACATGCTGAATGAATACGACAGATTGTTGGACCAACTGCAAAAAATATCTTTGGAAAAACCTGGATGCATACCTGCAGAGGAGTTGGATTCATTAGTGTCATCTATTGAGGAAGAGATAAAAAGATACAGAATTTCAAATGGCAGCACAAAGCCCATTAACCCGATTCCTGCATTTCGACTGGAAACAAGAACTAAGAGGAAGATAAGTGATCGGGACAAGAACTTCCTCAAAGTGATGGAGGAGACAAGGCTTCCAGAAGAGTTCAGTAGTGCTGATATCCAAAATGAGACAGAAAGGTTAAAAAGTGAAATAACTTATTTAGAGACCTACCTTGCGACGCAACAGCGCAAGTTGAGGGACGAGTTGGATCACCTCAATGCCAAGATGGACGGGTTCTACTGCATACCTCCCCAGAGGAAATCCAAATAACTTCCACTAAATGAAATCATTATTTGAACCAATACTACCACATTGAATGCAGTTTGGCACATACTTCAACAGAATATTAAATGACAGTTGACTGCTTTTTGTATTTTCTTTCAGTGTCTTTTTGAACCTTCAGCATACAGTTTTGGTCCAAACAAGATTATCATGTTATTATAAATTATTCTGCAAATATTGTTGGTAGACTCTGTGATTTTTCTCATGACACCCCACCTAACCAAAACCCATATTCTGTAAAGCTTTATGAAAATCAATGACCATAATTGGACAGACAGCACCAATGTTCTTGTTGATGGGTCACTTAATATTAATGCTATTATAGGCAAAGCAAAACACTAGGCAAGGGCTAAGGTCAAAGGTCAGAATCAATGGTCAATTTTTTTCCAAATAGAGACTTAGATATTGACTGTCAAAAAAAAAACTCATGAAAATTTGAGATTTCTTTAGATTATGATGTCAGAATATAATGCTTTTATCTCCAAAAATAAAGATGTTTTCAACTGCAGTCACTCCTTCCATTCTAAGTTCAAATTGATGGCAATAAATGAATAGAAATCTGTTAGCTCCTGGATCTGAGAATGGAAATAACATTTATTATTAATATTTGTAATTAGAATGGGAAGGATCAATCATCATTCAGGGATGAGAATGTCCTTACTGATTTCTGGGTTGGTTTGCCTGCACCATGACCTGAGTTCACATCAACCCTGATAAGAATAGGCTTTCCCTGGATGTGGAACAACAAACAATATTTTAAAAGATAATATCAAAAATATATTAAAAGCTATTAGACTGATTAACAGGTTAATGAAAGTTAAGTTGATACCAAGTTGGCAGCAAACTTGTCTTTAACCAGTTAAATCAACTTATAATTTTCAAATCTTATAAATTTCCAGGTCCTTGAATTTCTGACAAATTATGCCCTTCTTTGGCTGCCCACTTCCGTTATCAAACAAATCCATTACTTGGAAAGACAATTCAACAAATGAATATACATATAACAATACTCACTTAGGATACCAGAAACATTTTATACAGTTTTATCGGGTTTAAAATAATTACAACTGATGTGATGTCACACTTTTTAACATTCTCTCCCCCTAAGTTCAAAACACATCACCTTGGTGACCCCTGTTCCAACATCATTTATGAATGACCCCTGATATCACTTAAGTCAAAACTAAGGCAAGAACAGCACCAACCTGAAATGGTTTGTCTCCAAACTGATGTTGAAGTTCTGCAATAAATTTTAAAGAATGGAGAGGCACAACCCTGTCGTCATGGTCCCCAGTGAGTAGAAGGGCAGCTGGAAACTGCTTGCCAGATTCCCCATTTACATTGTGCAAAGGAGAATATCTACGTAGACAGCAAAAGATGTAAGCACCAATAGTTACCAATAATTTAGTACAAGTAATTAGTTAAAAATTAAATTAGTCACCAAATTTGCAATAAAATAAAATTTAAATGAAATATTATAAAAAAACCCCCCAACTTCATTAAGATCTCAAAATCCTCTTTGTCATCAGAACATCCATAATCTGTTGTCCATGCATGCCCTATGGTGAATTTGTGGAATCTCAACATATCCATGACTCTGGAAAATCAATTTAATTCTTATAAATAAAATAATTCAACAATAATAAACAAGAATATTATTCTTAAAGTTTGGCCAAGTCCAGAAACTTGTTGAGCCTACCCAACTTGAGCTATCACGCAACCAAACAGATCGGGTCTCTGATTTGCACAAGCAGCAACCAATAATCCCCCATTGCTGCCACCATTGATTGTTATTCTAAAAATAATAATTATTTTTAATTATTTAAATTTCAAAACATTTACTATTTATTATCATGTTCAATGTTATTGCATGACGGCTAATTCATCAATTCAGCCCAGTTCGGCCAATACCTGTCAGGTGAGGTGTATTTGTTCTGCACGAGGTATTGGGCAGCGGATTGAAAGTCGTCGAAAACATTTTGCTTGTTCTTCAACATTCCTGCTTTGTGCCAAGTTTCTCCGTATTCTCTGATGGGTTGTTAAACAAAAACAAAATGAATACTAACTAATAATATTAAACAATAGTTTATTAAAATATTTCAATGGATACAAACCCACCACCCCTAATATTGGGAATAGCAACAATTCCTCCCAGATGGTTCATGAATACTATCCTGCTAACACTGAACGTGGGACATATGGAAATGTTAAATCCTCCATATCCGTACAGCAACAGTGGATGAGAACCATCCAAAATGAGTCCCTGGCCAATTGATAAATAGATGTCGTAATATGTAAAAAAAATTGGCAAAATAAAAAAATCAAATAATTGAGAAATAAAAAATAGTCACTTAATAAAATAAAAACACGCTTCAAATGAAAACAACTAACCCAATCATTGAATAATGAATAATTAATTTAAAGTATTGAATAATTAATTATGTTTAATAATTTAGACTTTTTAATTAATTTAATTATATAACTATTATATAAGGTCAGTAAATAGAAGATAAACATGCAATGCAACAAATAGGCAAACAATAATCTGCCACTTTCACAGAACTGGGCTTGAATCCAGAATATCAAAACAAATTCTGATAAAAAAGGTATTAAATCCAACTCATAAATGAGTTCAGAGATATTTTGCTGTAGTTCACAGTACATGCTAGGTATGAATTGGAGTCACAAAATCTGCTCCTTGAGGTGTATTATGTATTGGCCAAATGGTCACCTATCCTTAGAGTTAAAAATTCAGAGAAATTTCTAAGAACCAAATTGCAAGCCATGGTTGGCAAATCTTTAGAAAGCAAGGAATTAGCAAAGTCCAACAAAGGCAATTGACACTTAATTAATCAATAAAATTAACAAAAAAAAGTTATTATGAAAGAAAGACGACTTGCTTTTCTGTGAATGATGAACATAGGTATTTTAAGATAAGGGTCGTCCAAGCTTGGATAAAAGACCTGCTTGGCTTCGAAAAGTGAGGCATCAAAATCTTTGAGTTTGATTTCCCGATAAACCTGGATTTTAAAAACTTGTTAAAAATCCGATCCGACAAGAGCAATATTAAACGAGAAGATTATTAATTTGGTATTAATAATGCATACCTTTGGAACATACTCATCCCCTTCCATGTTGCATTGGTAGATCACGCCTGGAGTCAAGAAAGATACGAACGAGTAGAAAAACTAAAAAGAAAATGTCAAACATTGACATTTAGAAACAATAGGCAGGATGATTGATGCATTGGTTAAGATTGAATTATTAAGACCTAGAAACCTATTATAAAGTTCAGAGGCAAATGTCAACTAAAAAAACAATCAAAGGGTGTTTAATCCAAATATTTTTATATTAAATTATAAAATAATACAAAACACATCACCTCGGTGTCCCTCGTTTCTCCCGAGTACCCTACGATGTTACCGATATCGAGAGGAAGGGAAGCCAATCTCTTGCCCGTCTCACACGAATGTACGTGTAGAACTGACTGCAAACATTTGAAACAATTCCATAAATGTTCATCCCTCATGAGAACTAAAGAATCTAATTAATTATTTGTTTCAGAATGAATTGCATAATAAGAAATATATTTAATCAATTAATTTCGAACCTTGACATCATGAAGATAACAAAGAACCAATTTGTTTTTGTTGATGCAATTGGCCCATTGGAGCACGTCGTACTCATCCTCGGCCACGAGATCCTTCCATCCATCCTGTTTATCATAACGAACAAAATGATTAACGTAAATCATAACAGCTTGAATTCTACAACTTATCAATCAAATAAATCAACTCCAAAGTCATTAACTGAATGCATCCAATGGAACCTTATTTACAACATTTTAAGTTTTTTAATACAAATTTATTTTAAAAGCAAATAAAATACAAAAAATAAACCTGTGAGTAGTTTTGAAAGTCGATCGTTATGAGTTTGTAACGTGGAGAATTGAGATTTGTTTTGAAAACTAATATTGATCCGCTGTTTGTGACGTACTGTAAACATTTTAATCACATCTTTAAAAAAAAACATTTAAAAGAGATGACATTAATTCCACAGCATAAATGTCTTTTATAATTATTGTAAAACAAGAAGCATTATAACTAATAAATTATTATTATTATAACTAATAAATCTAAGCAATACCAATTAAATAATGTTATTTAATTTAATTAACACTCTGAGCCAAATAATATGCTATCTTTAAAGGGGATTACATTTTATAAGATCAAAATTCACAAAAAAAGTGGTTTCAAATGCTTCAATAGCATTGAAAGTGCAAATACAAATTGTATCAATTATTATCAAAATTTGTACTTAGAATTTATTACTTAATTTGAAAAATGATTAACAACCTCATATTCTGCATCAAAGTTGTCAACAACTTTCTCAAAGGTTAATGTGTCTGGACAAAAAAAAAAAAAAAAAAACTTAATGTCTGTTAAGTGAAATATAAACTAATTAGTAAAACATCTATAAAAAAAAACAAAAATTGTAAATTAAATAACAAACAATAATAATAATAATAAATATAATTAAACCTTGCAAGCCATTTCTGAGAGAAGGCAGACGACAAAAGTAAAGTCGATTGACCGGGTCGCAACCTTCACGAGGATTGCAAATGAGGTAATCACCACAATCGCTGACGACCGCACCACTGCAACATAAAAAAAATACGTCAATTCAATCGCATTCTTCTTTAGAATTGTTAGATTTCTTGAATAATAATTGAAAATAAATCAAATTCATCATGAAATCAAACACAAAATAATTTCAAAATTAGTTGTTATATTAGTTTTAATCACAAAGATTCCTGAGAAAGAAACTGACGTGGTCCACTTTGGATTGTCGGGCCAGCGAGCGCAAGTGATGTCCTCATCTTGCGAGGTTCCCAATCGATGATAACACAAAATCTGGTTGAGATTGCAAGTCGTTTCTGTTCCATCAGTTTTGCCTTCCTGGTTCGGATACATCTAAAAATAAATTCCCATTTGCAATTATTAAAATTAATTTGTAACAAAATCAAAGAATGCTACCAAATATGCGAATATAAAGCGACTATGCACAAGCACGTGATGAAAATGTTTGACGGTTTTGCCAACTCACATTGTAGAAAAACCCTAGATTATCGTGAGTCCAAGAAAGCGAGGTGAATTTTACATTCCTCAAAACGTCATCCAAATCTTCGGCATCTTCAGTCCTTCTTATCTTCAATTAGACAAACAGCAATTAACTTGAGAGTAACAACAATAATAAGAACAATTCCACGGATGATAAAATTCACTGTAATTAATAATTGCATAACAAATTGGCAAGACTAACAATCCATGGAAAATTCTAATTTTGATGCATGAGTAACACCAAAGAGAAACAAGAAATAATAACGTTAGCAAAATAAATTGTTCCAAGAACTAATGTTTTTATGAATTAATGCTTCCAACCCTGATGTTGATCCAATCAGATCCACCTTCACTAATACCATAAGCTAAATATTTTCCATCTTGGGAAAAACAATGAACACTGATGGAAGAGGTTCCATCAGCAGAAAATTTATTTGGATCAAGAAACTCCTTTGCTTCCCCATTTAAATCATCCTGCATGTAGAGCACACTGAGGACATGGAAATTGTGGAAAAAAAAGTGAGATTAAAAGGTTATATCATAAATATCATAAGTGAATACAAAAGTCTTTGCAAAACATGAACAATTATAGAAATTACTGAAATGAATTCTCCAGCAAACCTAGAGAAACTAAAGTTTTAAACATTTTAAGAATGTTCACAAGCTGAGTGAACTAAAAATATCACCTCTGATTTTGAAGTCCAGTGTTGTAAAAATAGAACCATTTTTGGCCATGCTTTGATGGACATCCATATTTTTCATAGTTCCACAACTCTGTAATGCTACAAATACAATTACAATTCAAAACAGCTGCTAAATGTTAATCTTGGTCAATCATTACCGTTCGTTGAGCCTTTTCCTCGAAGACCATTTCTCAAGATAAGGCATTGTGATTGCATTTTGCGCATCAACGAAAGCCTTTGTTTCTTCAGAATCTGGATCTTCCAGCCAGCGATATGGATCGCATACCTTGTGTATAAATGCGCCTGTTCTATGACTTATAACCTTTTTATAAGCAAATTAAATCTTCAAAACTCACTAAGTGCCCATGATAGTCGTCGACCACAGATTTATCTCGACGTGCATTAGGATACTTAATTTTATCCATCTCCACAATTTTGAAAACAAAGCCACCCAGTCTCCTAGCTACTACTAAAGCTACCGTTTCAGAGTTTCTGCATTTGAGTTATCGTTAACTAAAAGTTAACTTTAGTCATAGGTTTATTTGGTAAACGTTATATAAATTTTTAATAGACTTTAATTGCACAAATGCACCAACCCGCAAATAAATTTCTTTAAAAGTTAGCCTGTCAAATTTAAGCGGTCGACCGAACGAGCATTATATGCTGACAGGTCCGAGGGGATGGAGTGGAGGAGCAGCTGGTACATTGTTCAGAGGCCCGTGAAGGTCAAAGGAAGCCCATGAAGGGATGATATAAAAAAAAATTAAAGTAAAACAATATTAAATATATATCGCACGAAGTTTTGTGTACTTTTATTACAAAATCAAAGTTATTCAAAAAAAGAACATCAAACCGAGACTTTTTTCTGAAAAGTATTTCATTTACAATTTTTACAAGTAAAGATACCAATGCTTAAAATAAAAAAAAAACGGCGCTTAAAATTCAACCTTGTCAAGCGTTGCTAACCGTATTTTCAGATCATTCGGTACAGAAGTGCAACACCGGATGTCGAAGTATCCATCAGAAAAAGTTTGAGCTGAGAATCTTTGGAACAGCTAGAAAAGTATATGAAGCTAAGCATGTTGCTTCCAATTTGTGCATAAAAGTGAAACTCGTCGGAACCCAGCGTTTTGGTGAAACGCAAAAGTGAGGAATGAAGGCTGTAGATTCTGTAGATAAAATTAGATTCGTCAAAGTAAAATGAAATGTATGAATCCCGGAAAAAGCTTGTTTCAAAAAGTGTCTCTTAAATAATATTGTTGTTAATTCATATCAGTGAACATTTTTAGAAAGTTTAACTTCCTCTGGAAATACCAATACGTTATTCAAGATAGACCAAAGAAAAAAAATCGAAATTTCTGGCAGATCTTAGTGAAGATCTTGTTATAGAAATAAATCATTTGCCACTCCTCCAACAAGCACATTTTAAAGTCCAACTGACTCCAATTGAGCTATTGACTTGCTTAAAATTATATGATATATTTCCTCATATATCTAATTTTGGTGTCTCATTTTTCTTATTGAGACGATGTCTGCTCGCTAATGGCTGATTTGGCGATGTGATTAACTTTACTTGATTGAAAAATAATGTTTTTTGCTGCATATGTTATGATGGTCGCAAGATGGAATAACACTCGGTAACTTTAAATTAACAATTGACTTAAGTAGGCATGATGCCACGAGTGACGTATGCTCGAAATTGAAATATTTTGCCCGAAAAGGGACTTTTCCAGAATCCAGAATCTATAAATAAAGAAAAGGAATAGAAAATATCCCAGATAAGAATTATCTAAAACCCGACAAAAGAAATTTCAACATAATCAAAAACAGCATATGACTATGATATTTTAGCGACCATTTCTAAAAGACATATCAGAAATATAAATTCAACGATAATTTTTAGGAATCTATTTGTTTATAAGAGGTTGACATTGCTAGCACATGGATGTAAGGATTGGCTCTTTTTGATTCTTGGCTCTTTTCCAATAAATAATTATTTTTGATTAAAAAAAAATTCATCCATCAGTGGAAACATAATCTCTTCGATTGTTTTTTCCTAGATCTTCTTAAACCGAATGATTTAATTTTGTCCAATTATTCCGTAGACTAGTCGGGTATTGATAATCAAAATAATCTTCCTCCAAAAATATTAATTATCATGTTTTAATGAATTTATTTTTAAAAAGCAATTTTGGTTTAGCTGTTTCCCTTTCTAAACAGAATTTGAATTAGCCAATGATTTTAAAGATTCAACCTCACGTGACTTCAGGAGAGGCTAATAGGTTCGTGACGCCATATTCGTCTGCTTTACAAGTCGCGATGGCTGAAGGTGTGCTAAACGACAATTTGATTCATTTTATGGAACGTTTTGAGGTCCAATCGACCAGTTGTAGATTCGAAATAGGTTTCGATATCGACACGCATGATCTTGCAAGCAAAGCTGGTCTGGATTACATCCCTACCAATGAAGAATGTGTGAAGCCGTTTGATCTGCCATTCACGGATCGCAGTGGTAAGACTACTATGATTCAACTATCATGCTTCATCAGCAAGAAAGGCAGATGCCGTCTGACAGGCTCAAAAAGTGTCCTACAAGCCCAACAAGGAGCTCTATTCATCGCAAATTTCCTGAGAGAACATCACTATCAAGTAGCAGCAATAATAGATTTCAGAGAATATCAGACTCATTGCCACTGCTCAGCTGATCAAGTTCAACTGGATCTTCTCATTCAATCGGGCCTATTTGAGAAAAAATCATCCAATAAAGTGTTGGGAAGTTTCTCAGGAGTGGACGTGACGATCAGAAGTGATGGACACATCCACATTAAAGGCCCCAGCATAGAAGAAGCGAAGAACAAATTACAGAGCATAGTCACATTGCCAGGAATCACTTTCCATGCACCAGTTGTTGTTTAACAAAACTGATCCATAGTTTGAATCTGTAAGATTCGGAGTTCTTACCGGTATTTCTTTGTTCCAATTGTTTGTTCCGAGTTTTTTGTGAGTCACTTACATATGTGCCGCCAACAACAGTCAAAATTACGGTTTTAGCAGGCGAATGACTTCGCCATTTGTTGGTAGTAACTCTGCTTTGAGTTTTGTGTTTTTGCTTGTGCTTTATTTCGTTCCGGAGAGAGTAAATAACATTTTGCAAATAATCTCCGAAAGGTATTTGGTCGATTTTCCTTTTTTCGATTAGATGATAAGTGGATTGGGTTTTTTCTGGGCATTGGGGGAGGGGGAGTTGGTGCGTTGGGTAGTTCTAGTGCCAAGGACTTGAAGTTTAAATAGTTTAAATCTTGGTGGGCCATTAAGAAATATAGCAGGAAGTTATAGATGTGAATGATTTGCCGCAAGCTTGTATTAATGTCGTATTATATTTGGATCCGATGGGAGACGAGCTCGTTTTCTTTAAAATAATCTGGACAAGGGGTATTCACATGGCGGAGCGCGGTCCCGATCTAGCACTGCAAAGGGTATGAAATGGACCGCAAAGACATTGAAACTAAAAATAACCATTTAATACTTGCAAAATAACTGCCATGAAATACTATTTCGTTCGTGAAATAGGTTTAATATTCGAATTAGGTAGAACCATTGTTTCCCAATAATTATCATAATTAACAATTAGATCTTGTACTTAGAATTTAGAAGACCTGAGACTAGAATATTGTTTGAGTCTTGCAATATCATTCATACCAGAGAAACTGACCATGAGACAAAATCGTCTTTCGCATTAAGTACAATATACACTTGCGCTTAATTGAATACCCCTGCCCTTAGAGGACAATGCTTCACTTCCGTTAATTCGTAAACAGGACGCCTCCTCTCGAAATACGCTTCGGATCAACCATATTGTGAACTGCCGAATATCCAACACAATTTATCAATTCCCAAAATCAATTGATTTTGATTCGCCAGCCTTTTGACTTAGCAGTCATTTAAACATTGCAATCGGTATTCTTTTTCGACCCAGCGAGCAGCTTCAATCTCCGAATTCATATTTCTGGGCATCACTTCTAAAGGAGGCTTCGCCAGGACGTGAGTCAAAACTGATTCTGGTACCCAAACCAAGATGACGAATTAACGCGACTCTCACTGAGCGCGAGGAAGAGTTGGCGCAGTTTGGACGTCTTTGGAGACGATGTCCACCGTTCCTCCCATCTCCAGACTTACTATTAGTACTTAGGTATAACTTGAGAACTTTATTCGAGTACTTGCCCGAATATTGGTACTGCTTCCAGCTTCAGAAAATGGCACCAATTAAACTTGGCTAGCAATCACAGCGGATAGAAAATAAATTTCATTTCATTATTCCACAGTGATAAATGATAACCACTAATGATTTCTTTTTTAACCTGTCACTCAGTAAATCCCAAAGGTGCCCCTTTTTACAATTTAATTGGATGCTTCTGATGTATTCATAACTATTCATAATTCACTCAGTCAATCCCAAAGGTTCATAATTCATAATCAATGATCAGCTGGGGGTCAATTTTAGATGGTGAAGGAAAAATCTGGGGCTTGAACCAGGGTCCCTAGACGATACCTAATCATGGTCAGAATTTAGTCATACAACCCAAATTCTGCAATTGTAACATAAATAGCTAGTAAAACAGTTTGAATATTTCATTAAAAAATGGACATATTTACTCAAAGGAGGATGGAATTACCTTTTAAGCAATTTGTGTGAAAAAAATAATTAACACAATAGAAATACCCTTCTGGAATTTTGATCCAGAGCATCTATTTATCCAGCAACTATTTATTTTAAAAGAAAATTAAGCCTTAAACATAAACAGGATAATGTGCTTGCTGTTCTACGAACCATTTAAATCCTGTCACAAAATCATTGCAAGTGCTCCATGCAAACATTTAGGCCCGTCCACCTTTTTTTTGAAGAGTCAACTCTTTTTCAAGAATGCAGCAGATGTTATTGAAGGAAACAATGTGTCTGTTGGTGCAATGGAATACAAAATAAATGACAAAATGTGTTTTTCTGATTTCTAACTTCTGGCTATAGAACTGGTTGAACTCTACTATTCTCATCAACAACAACATACTAGTTATTATGTGCTGCATTATCAAACTTTTTGACCATCTCCCAAATTTATTTTCTGAAGTGTTAGATTCATAGACTGCAAACATTCTTTATGGTTGAAGGTCAGATACCAAACTCTGTTTGTACATTCAACACTTCCAAATTGTATTTCCAGCAACCACAATGTAAAAAGTAACTTCCCAGTTAAATTGTGATAGAATAAGTAGTTGAACTTTAAATGATTTCTCAAACCTTTTGACTTAATTATCAGTTATGACCAACATTTAGAATTTATCAGAAAATCATGAATAACTGATCAAGTTCCTTAAGCAGTTGTTAGCAATGTAATTTGCCAATTTGTTCAAAATTGATTTATTGCAATGACTATCCTATCCATTTCAAAAAATTAAAATTGAGTAGATGCAGAATATTTATAAAAAGGTTGAAGTTCTCTTAGAGTCCATGTTGACTTAACTTAGAATGAACATTATTCTGTGTCCTCTTTTGAGATTTCAAGCTGGTTTTATCATCTTCTTCATTGGAATTTTGCATCTTGCTTAACAAAGAGATACAAATTCAAGCATTAAAAATGAACAAAATCTATAATTCGCAGCTTACATGGCTATCACTTCATCCATTTGAAGTTCAAGAGTTAATTCACTCAATTTGTTTAGAGTTTGACCCGCATTTTTGATTATTTCTCCAATCTGTCCAAAACGATCATCAAAACTAATTTAAAAAGTTGTCGTTTGCTCTACCAACAAGAAATTTGGACATAAACCTTCTGCGCAGAAGTCATTATCCTGGATTCGGAACCGAACCTGCCAGGGCAAAGGAACGTAAATACTTCAATCCAAAATAAATATTGCGAAGATATGAATTTTAGCGCAGAATTTATAATGAGAGTTTTCTTTTTAAATCTTCAATGTTTATTTATTTCACAGAAATATCTTTGGTGCACAATCATTCAAAAGAACGATAGCAGGCATACTAGATGTCATTAACAAATAAGAAGCCCGACAAGGTTTGGACAAAGCGGGGCATCTCGTGAAGTTTGCAAGAGGCAACCTGGATATCATAAGCATACTGATGCCTGGGAGGACCATGTCTAGCAACAATTCGCTCGGTTTCAGAGATTGGGAGAGAATCGGGTCGAGTACTGACCCCCTGTGGAACAAAACATTTTGTGTGACTGGTGTCGATGATGGCGAGACAATAGCTTGAGATCTGTAGATATGATCTGATATAACCCAAACCCGTCTGACGTACCTAAAATGTTCTATCCATCCTGTCGATGAGAATGTTGTGATCAACTGTATCAAATGCTGCAGACATGTAAGGAATTGGAAGCACGGCATTTCCTCCATCTATCGCAACCGTAGGTCACAGACAATTTTTAGCATTCTATGGAGTGATGTGATAGTCGTGAGGTCGACTGAGTCTAAGGAAGCAGTGCAATGGTCTCGATGTAGAGAATGATACGCCTTAAGACCAGTCGTTCTAGAAGCTTCGAATTAACGTTGAGGTCGGATATTGGTCGAAAGGATACTTTAGGATAACTTAGGCAACTTTATGAGGCTGTGGGACTTCTCCAGATGCGATGGTTATATTAAGGAAGCAATGCATTAATTATGAGAATAGGAGTTAAGTCAAACATTAATTTATGGTTGTAAAGTTCCGTAATATCATTTTAAAGTCTCCAATTGCAATTCAAGCCAGAAATTCAGAAGTTGTCAAAGCTTCCAAGCTATACATTTTTTTTCGTTATCCACTTATATCGACTTATATTTTTTTTAAAATTCTGACAACATAACATCAACTTGAAGGAAATAAGAACTTTATAAATTAAAACAAGGCCAGCTAAGATTATGTTACAAGGTTGGCCTAATCTCTGATTTAAAAAAAAATTATATTCATGACAATGCAATGATGAATGCAATCGTGAAATGATGCAACCGTTAATTTGATAAGATTTGTTTAATGAAGTTGATGCAGATTAATAAGTGAAAATGAAATTAAGTTTCGCTTGGAGCTTTTAACACTTCGACATTTTAAGCAAATTGAGGCATTTTTATTTTCTGTAAATTATTATTTTAAATGGCGAACCTGATTGGTTGACGTCGATGTTTTGAAAAATCAACATTTACTAAAATTATATTCGGGCAACTGAAACTTTTATAAACATAAATAAAAATTTAATTTTCATTGCCCTCAATCAACCAGATAACAAAGAAAGTTGGGGGCCATTTGCAGTTCTTAACATGCCCTCATGTTGGCGAATAAATATAAAATGCACCCCACGTGTGAAAAACGAACGGGCCACAAGTTGCACGCCTGTGGTACGTTGCTGGGCTACATGTGGCAGAGGTACAGGTGACGTATGGCTGTACGATGGCCCAAGCATGGTTTACTTCAACCCATAACCCACTTTTTCAACTTTTTACGACACAATTAAATTCTTAAAAATAAAAATTCATAAAAATTTAAACTTGATTAAAGTTATATTTTAGTTAAAGCAATTTTATGTCTCTCGTAAGGACGCTAACACTTCCTTATCATAAAATAAACAATGATCTTAATCTATTAAAAACATCTGACACAAAGCAATAAATTACAGTCTAGGATTCAAAATTTCCTATAAAGGCTTAGACGTTATCTTTCTTTTCCCTTGCTTTTTAGTACGACTTTTAAGAAGAGACTTTTGGTCAGGGTTTGATTTACCTTCGACTGAACAATTTCATGCCCTAAGTAATTGTTCATTGTTCCGTGCATGAGACAACAACAACAAAAAACCTGATCATTCGGTTTCTAATTTATGGATGTAGATTTTAAATATTTTATTTTAAAATATTTTATTTTTTTACCTTCGTAGATGGACATATTGACTTAATTGAAATACTGCAGACGATATAAACTTTACACATATTTTAAAATGGAAAAACTCAGACGAGTTCTTGAGAATACTAGATTTGGCATTAAAAATTTCATCTTTTTTCTTTTCAAATATTGAGTTATTAAATTTCAGGAAATTTAACTGTCAGAATTTGTACGGAATTATGAATAGTATTACTTTCTTGCTTGTGTTGGTGCTGGAATGTGCTGTTGCAGCGGGTAAAAACTTTTAGAAATCATTTAATTAAGTTTTACGATTAAACCTGTTCACACGATTAATTTTATTTTAATTTAATATTACTATAATATTACTTATTATTATTATTATTATTATTATTATTATTATTATTATTATTATTATTATTATTATTATTATTATTATTATTATTATTATTATTATTATTATTATTATTATTATTATTATTATTATTATTATTATTATTATTATTATTATTATTATTATTATTATTATTATTATTATTATTATTATTATTATTATTATTATTATTATTATTATTATTATTATTATTATTATTATTATTATTATTATTATTATTATTATTATTATTATTATTATTATTATTATTATTATTATTATTATTATTATTATTATTATTATTATTATTATTATTATTATTATATTGGTTGTATTATTTAATAAATTAACTAAATATTTTGAAGCCTTGCATCGAAATATTCTTAAATTAACCAAATATTTGTTGAGCAAAGATTGTCCTGAATGTCATTCGGCACCAGCAGGCACAAGCTGCTACTTTGAGGTTGATTTGGGCACCAAAGCGTGTCCGTGTACACTTTGCATAAATTACTGCAATGTTAGTCAACGAATGATTTACTTCTTATTAATTTATTTTAATTTTGCAAAATCGTTAACATAAGCAGCAAGAATTAATGAATAAAAACAAATAACTTGTTTGTTTGTTTTTTTCTAGAAACTGGCTTGTCCCAAGGGCATGTTTTGTTTCACGTTTACCTTGGCTTACATGGGCAAGAACTTTGGAACAACTGCCAGATGCATCAGGCGTGAGTTAAATTGTTTAGAATTTATTTTGCCCGATCAAAAGAATAAAAAAATGTTAACAACATTCACAAACAATCAGATTAGCAAACATTTTGAACAAAAATTCTGAAACGAAAAGAAGCAAATGAAGTATCTCGAACTTCTCAATTCAAAACCGAAAGTCGATAAAAGGATAATTCCCTTCAATACACTTCTTCTGATCGGTCATCTGTATTTATTTATTTATTTATTTTTGATACGAGCATTGTCTGGCGTTCATCAACATATCCTTTTAAAAAATTACTTTCCTGAAGAGGTTTCACTTTATTGCTGTTGTCCAAGGTTGTGATCCTCGTGACCTGCTTTTTAAATTTAAATCTAAGACTTGTTTTTGTCAAAATGTCAACTCATTCTGTTCTTTCTAAAGGTATTAATGAGTGCAACACCAATTATTCAATACTCGGTACAAGTTCAAAATTTATAATGACATTCATGAACAGCTAATTTCTCAATTTGAAAAGATAAGAGTACGAATCTTTAAATAGGAAGCAAAACTGTTAAAATAAACAAAATTAATATTTAAAAAAATAAACTCAAAGTATAAATACGTTCTTGTCTAATTACTTGCCTAATTAAATATAATTAATAGTTATAATAATAATAATAATAATAATAATAATAATAATAATAATAATAATAATAATAATAACAATAATAATAATAATAATAATAATAAACCTACGCGTATTTATGGAAACATTAATCATTCGTTAAATAATAATAATAATAATAATACTAACGATAAATGTTTTTGGGTGGCGTATCTGAATTACCTTTGACCTCTTTCTCTTGTGTGTAATAAGTTAAACAATTGTTAGTAAACACTCATTTTATGAAATTATTATTTTATGACTTTCCAGCTAGTTAATAAATAACAAATTAAATTATTATATTATATTATATTATATTATATTTTATTATATTATATTATATTATATTATATTATATTATATTATATTATATTATATTATATTATATTATATTATATTATATTATATTATATTATATTATATTATATTATATTATATTATATTATATTATATTATATTATATTATATTATATTATATCTTATTGCACAGAGATCCAACTGTAAGAAGCTTCGCCAATTTGTTCCTTTCCTACTTTTTCCATCAGAACCAGTTGGGAATCCAAGAATTGACAATCAAATTGCAAAAAAAGAAATTATTGGATTTATTAAATTATTTGGATTGGAGTTATCGGATTATTAGAGAGTGTTTTGTCTATTAATCAACCAATTAATTAAATCATTAATCATGAATTAATTGAAAATTACTTTATCATTTGATTGATTTGTTGCGATAAAAGGTCGTCAAAGGTTTGTTTAGAATTCAATGCAAAGAACGTCACTCTAAATTTGAAAAGTATAACATTTTGTTCGATAAATGTACACACATGCACGACTAAATGTAATAAATATGAACGAAATTAAATAGCTTTTTCAACTAAATCGACATAATAACAAACAAAAATATTAAAAAAAAATAAATAAGCCACGCTCCAAATTTATAACCACGACGATCACATCTGCATTTAGGAGGCATTATAAAAAGTATTTCATTCGAACTCTGCATTTAAAACCTGACGATAAATACTTGAAGAGGAAATGGCTGAAGTCCATTTTTTTTGTTTTGTTTGCGTGATTTAATAAAATCTTTTTAATAATCTTTTTACTTTTAAATATTTTTTAAAAAGCCAATATCACAGAAATTGTTTTTCCCGTGCGAACAATAAGGTATTTGTTGAGTATTAAGCTTATTATTAGATATTGTTATTATTATATATTATTGAGGTTCTGATATTGAGCAAGAAATGGAAAATTTATTTAAACGGAATTTTTGGAAATTTATTTAATTCATAAAAAAAAAACAAAAAAAACACAAAACGAAGATTAAATACCTCAATGTATCCATTTATTTCGGATAAATAATTTATTCCACTACGTTTGGCTTTTAAATTTTAAGATGCACAAAATGTATTTAAAATGTAAAACAAAAGAATTATAATTTAATAAAATGTTACATAATACCTTAGTAATTACGACGACCATATTGATGGCACCACTGCAAAGAAATCTAATTTTAGCAATTAACTTGTTTTGTTGTGTCTTCTTCAGAATTAAATTCATTTTAGGAAAAAATAAAACAAATCATGAAACTTACATTCGTTGAATATTTTAAGCGATTTAAATATTTAATTTAATTATATCAACTTAGTTCCATTAGTCGCAGTCTTTTTTAAACTTTGCCTGAAAATGTCAGAACTTTTATTCCAAGGATTCCAACAAAAACATGGAAGGAACAAAAAAAAACTGTCGAATAAAATATTCTTCAAGTCTTGAAGCTGCCGAAGTTTAATTTAATAAATTACCGCCATCCATTCGCCTTCCCAAGGGTCTCCTGGTCACCGGGTTGATTAACAATAAATCAATTTCTTAATTAATTAACCGATCGATTAATTTTTGGCGTTAATCAATCCTTGGATCCTGATGATATGGTGCTGGAGATGTTGAACGTTTGATGAATTTCTTTTCCATCCGTCGAGCACTCTTTCTCTTCTCCATCGTCATCATTCGAGACTTGTTGCTGACGCACAACGATGGTCACGTGTTCCTTCCCCCCACCAATCCTCGGCCTTCCTTCCCCGAGAATCGTGCTTTCGACTGATGTTTTACCTGAGGACTCCACCAATCCAGGAGCGCTTTTATTTCTAAACATTCCTGGAACGATTTTTAAACGAATTAAATCAAAATCAAACATCGATTGTTTGCATCCGAGAGAAGTTGCAGCCATCGCAATCAGTCACCGTCGGCGTGAGTCATAGATAAAAATTTTTTTTTTATAAATTAAAATCTCAAATAAATAAAATAAATAAAATAAAACTCAATAAAAGAAAGAAATTCTTTTGAGAAATCAGAAGAAAAAGAACGAAATCGTGTCCGATTGCTATTTTTGGAAGCCATCCGTCATCATCATCAAGTCCTTTAATGCAGAGTTGAAATCGCTTCTTGGAATTAAGGCATTAGGGCTTCCATTAAGGAATTAATGTTTCATTAAAGAATTAATGTTTCATTAAAGAATTAATGTTTCATTAAAGAATTTATTTATTTATCTCAATTAATTAATTTATTTATCTTAATTTATTAATTTATTTATCTTAATTTATATATTTATCTTTATTTATTTATTTATTTATTTTATACCATTGTAGCGATATTATAGTCAGCGTTCTCACGTGCGTTCTCACGTTTTTTAACTTTAAAATGATTATTTAAAAGAAGCAATCAAAGCATTAATCGATGTTTATATTGGCACAAATTGCCTTCCATCCGTAGTAATTAACGAAGCATTTTTATGTCCCTTTTAATGTCTTAACAACCTTTTCATGATATTTTAAACTAACTACGCCCCTTCATTCCAGGTCTTGCCGTATAAATTATAAAATGTTAATTTAAATATTCATAACTCGTTACATATTCATCTAATTATTTAATTACTTTTCTGGAATTTCTATTTACACCATATTAGATTAACTTCGTTATCGTTATCTTCATTAAATTTTATTTTCATGCATTTAATGTATAATATTATAAAATAATATATCATAATAATACTTCCGCGGTATAATATAATATAATATATTTAAAGAGGCAATTAAAATATTAATCGATGCGTCTCTCGTGAAGAATTTCCCTCCATTAACAACGGCTAACGAGCAATTTTTGTGCTTTTATTTTTCATTGCTTCCTTCTCTTTATAAATATTTAGTTTAATTAATGTAATTATTTGGCTTAATTAACGTACCTCTTTAGCTTAATTAATGCACTTATTATAATAATTAATGTAATTATTTGGCTTAATTAATGCAACTATTTAATTCAATTTGTAAATTTAATTTGTAATGAATTACAACATTTAAAGTAATTATTTACTGCATAATTAAGATTTAAAATCGATCGAACAATGAATCAAATGTCTCCATCGAAAACACCATTAAATAGCAAATGTTTGATTTTCAAAATCATTTTCCAAACAATTTCAGGAATTATACTTTATTATCAATTAATAATTATAAATTATCCTACAAATTAAGTCATACAATGAAACCAACGAAACATCTGTAAGTTAATTAATTAATAATCAGTAATACTTCCTAAATATAACCTAATTTTTAATATAATTTATAATATAATATAAATACAATATAATTTGTTCTTTTCACTCGCGAATAAATATTTATTATACAGGAATTATACTTTATTATCAATTAATAATTATAAATTATTAACCTACAAATTAAGTCATACAATCAAACCAACGAAACATTTGTATGTTAATTAATTAATAATCAGTAATACTTCCTAAATATAATCTAATCTATATAAATAAAAATGCAATGTGTGTTTGTAACATGCAAATGTTCTCTGAAAGTGCTTAACCAATTGCTTTGAAATTTTGACACAACATAGTACTCGATCAGGGGAGTGTTTGTATATAGGTTTCATATATGTGCCACAACTACATCATGTAAAAATTCGCTTTTTTTCGAAAACCCTGCCATCTTGCCACGATAACGTCACTGCCTGATCTATGTAAATAAACTTTAGAGAGACATTAAAAAACTTAAACTATCGTAACCCTCAGGCAAATTTGTAAAATTGTAAAAATAAACATATTAGAAAACTTAATTAATAATCAGATTGAGCCACAGCAACGCGTGGCTGGGCACCACTAGTTTTTAATATAATTTATAATATAATATAAATATCATATAAATTTTTTTCACTCGCGAATAAATATTTATTATTATTATTAAATTATAATCAATAACAATAACAAGGTAATTATTAATTTACCGCATCTCTCCTTGGCAAGTGCGTCCTTCTTGTAGGCCTGCATCTTCTTCAAAGCAATGGCTTCCAATCGAATCCTGGCCTTTGGATAATCTTTGAGAACTTCCCACAAGTCCAACTTGGAGAGGCAGAAAAGATCAGAATATCCGACGGAACGGACTGAAGCTGTCCTTCTGGTAAGTGTTTTAGAATATGTTTTACAATTTGAAATTTAATTCAATTAATTTGCAATAAATGTAAGAAAGTGAAATTATATATTTATGTTTAATTTAATTATTTAATCTGAACAAAATGAAGGCTTAATTAATGACTGTTTGCATTAAATGATAAATTATTGACCTTCAGTAAATGCAAAAATAGAGTGCAGATGATCAGCATTAACCACCAAAATAACGAAACTGGTAAATGGATTTAACCCAGATATAGCACAATTTTCAAATCATGTTATGCATTATTGTAGCAATGAATACAAAAGTCAATATAATTGCAGTAATTATTCGATTAATATTATTAAACATTAATAATAATAATAATAATAATAATAATAAAATAAAAAATAAAATAATAATAATAATTCATTTGCAACTGGTTTCGTTGTAACTCTTAGGTGGGAGTGAAGCAGAATAATAAACACATCGAATGCCGTTAATGGACTTTTAATTTGCAGGAAATCTGAAATTATTGCCGACGGATGTTTGGCCAAACATTTTATTCACCTTTAAAGGAAATATTTTTAACGAAATAACATTTCAACCTGAAATTTCAACGAAATGGGATCGAACGAAAGGATCATTTTGACCATTTAGTCAGCAACAACAACGACGACTACAACGACGATGACGACGACAACTACAACAACAACACCGGAATAATAAACACAAAAAATCGACAACGAGCAATTTTAAAACTTAAGTTTCAAACAGAAAGAACAAAACGAAAGTAATTGAAATCGTCATTTGCACCTGTTTCCACCTGTATTGAGTATACTGAGTTCCCCAAAATAACTTCCTGATTTCAACGTCGCCAGGACTTTGTCGTCGTCAGAAACAACTTCAAGTTCACCACGACTCACTACGAACATTTCCCTGCCAACCTCTCCTATTGATAAAAAATAAAATAAAATAAATAAAATTAATTTAATTTAATAAATAAATAAATTAATTAATTGCAAATAAATTCATCAACGACAATTAATTAGTTAATTATAAATAAATAAATTGATGGCTGATGTTTATAATAATTTTATTTTAAATATTTGAAAATCCTTTGAAGTGTCTCTATATGTGGTGAAGGAATTATTACAAGCCATTAAAAGCTTAATATGAAATATTATTAAATAAAATATTATAAATAGTTTTATTAACTTTCGGTGGCATTAAAAGTAATTAATCAAAATATTTTAAAACGACTTTTTAAAAAAATCAACAATAAATCAACATTTTTTTCTTTTTCTTTTTTTTTTCTGAAAAATTTGAATGAAATGCGAGAAAAGCAGTGAAGAAATTCCATGGATTTCTTTTCCTAATTTCGCTCCGAGGAAAATTATTTGCCAGATTTCAGGATATTATTTTGGGATTTAAAAAAAAAATAAATTCCGCCAAAAATATTGAAACTCTTTCATCAAAACTTTTGGTGCTAAAAATTTATCTTTCATTCAAATCAACGATTCACAGCCTGACACGAAACTTTTCCATTTATGTCTGGAAATTCCCTTCCTTGCAGCAAATTCAAAGGAATTAAATTTTTGTTTCGAAGATATTTTTAAGAAATAATTATTTAAAAATTAATTTTGTCAAATAATTTAAAAATTATTTTTTTTAAAAATAATTTCCCCAGCAAACAAAGTAAAATAAAATCGCCAAAATACCAGTGGGAATTTTAAAATCACCAGCACATGTCATCATCATCATCATCATCATCGTCATCATCGTCGTCGTCATCTTCTTCTCAAGGACACCTCAGAGAGAACAACTCAATCATTCGTGACACCATTCCGGAGTTTTTCCAAGAAATAAATAATTTAAATAAATAAACAATTAAATAATTTAAATAAATAAACAATTAAATAATTTAAATAAATAAACAATTAAATAATTTAAATAAATAAACAATTAAATAATTTAAATAAATAAACAATTAAATAATTTAAATAAATAAACAAGTAAATAATTTAAATAAATAAACAATTAAATAATTTAAATAAATAAACAATTAAATAATTTAAATAAATAAGCAAGTAAATAATTTAAATAAATAAACAATTAAATAATTTAAATAAATAAACAAGTAAATAATTTAAATAAATAAACAATTAAATAATTTAAATAAATAAACAAGTAAATAATTTAAATAAATAAACAAGTAAATAATTTAAATAAATAAACAATTAAATAATTTAAATAAATAAACAAGTAAATAATTTAAATAAATAAACAATTAAATAATTTAAATAAATAAAATTACAAAAATTAATTTAATTGGCTGCATATTCCCGCAAAATGATTTTCTTGAGGTACAAAAGGATTATTATATGGTGGAGCCAGAAATTGTTCGACTGGCGAATCACAGATTTTAAATAAATAAACAATAACATTAACAAAAATTTAATGAGTTTAAATATATAATACAATAAATATAATAAAATAAATATAATATATAAATAAATATAATAAATACAAATCATTTATTTATTATAATGTCTCTTAACAAATTAAGTTTTTAAATAATTTGTTATTAAGTTTAATAACTTAATTATATTATTATGTCATTAAATTATTACAATTACATTATTAAATCATTAAATTATTTCATTCAACAAAAATAATGTTATTTATTGAAAGTATCAACCAACAAACCAACTTGAGGCAAGTAATTTCACTAAGTACAGACTTAAGGCTAAGATTGGAATGTCGCGTGGCAGTCGCCTTGGTGATGGTTGCCATGGTAACCGCTGCTCAAGTTGTTTACAATGGCAGGCTTTAAATGGCCAAAAGAAATGGGTCTTCAACCCAGTCGATGACGTGCAATCAATTTCAATCAGAGGTGAATTAATGACTCGTGACACCCAATAAAGCACTTCTCCTGTCTGCTTGAAGTCCATGTTCTTTATTAACCACTTCCAATCCAATCCTTTGATGCAACCATTTTGGAAATTTATTAAAGTTTTATTTATTTATTTATTTTTAATACTTCGATTGACATGATAAAATATTGATAAGATATTGATGTGACTATTTTAAAATGAATTTGTTGATGTGATATGAAGTTACCTTGGAAATGGCAGCCTTACAAATCATATGAAGGATAGGTATAAGGATAGTAATAGTACTATTATTATTGTTATTATTATTATTATTATTATTATTATTATTATTAATGGCAACAGTAACTAAATTAATTAACCATGTTTTCCACGATTTTTCAACAAAAATGTAAACATTGCAAACAGGAAAATGAATTTTATTTGACACAATCTTTCAATTATCTTACAAAATGTGAGCATTTTTGACGACAATTTCATTCGTTTATAATTGGCTTTGGATTTCGTTTGTAAGAGAATAATAATAATAATAATAATAATAATAATAATAATAATAATAATAATTATTATTATTATTATTATTGTTATTATTATTATTATAATAATTATAAATTAAATATAATTATTATATTATTATATTATTATATTATTATATAATCATATAAATGGAAATGGAAAACAATATTTCTTGTCGCACGAAATTCGTCCTTGTCTGTTTACTGAATATCAGCAGGTACGATTTACGTCTATTAATTTGTTTAATATTAATTCGTTACTGGACGCAAAGTACTTTTTAGGTGATGTTACTATTATTAATATTAATAATTTATTATTAATTATTAAATTATATTATTAATTATTAAATTATATTTAATAATTTATTATTAATTACTAAATTATAAATTATTAATAAATTAATGTTAATTGAAAAATTAAAAAAAAAAGATTAAGATATGGTTGAACGATGACCAAAAGTCGTTTTACACGTGAAATGCTTTCAAATGTGCTAAAAAACTTTAAGAAATATATTTGAAAAGAAGCATAATTATTTAATAATAATATAATTATATTGTTTATAATTATTTTTGCTAATGTCATTCTGGTCGTTCTTTGAACGAGAGAATTGTCTTTATTTGATTCACCTCTCTGAGTCTTTGGAAGTCTTTTGAAAAGATTCGAGAACAAACAGACAACGTAGTGCTTTCCTTGGTGGGCTCACGATATTTACTCGATTAAAGTTATTTCTGTACTGCATCAAAACATTGATTGTACAAAGTGGAGAATTACTTGAATCTCTACGTGTTGGTAGAAGATTTTCATTAATTAAGGCAATTCAAGACATTTTTGAAGGCAAAAATTTCGTCAAATTATATCGGAAAAATTGTTTGCATTTCCATTTGTCTCCAGAAAGGATATTATCTTTAGCAAACACGAGGCAGGTCACTAAGTACATGCATGTGATTCATCGGACAGGTAAGAAGAACAGGTGAAAGAAACGAATTGGAAAGAAACTTTAATAAGTACAGCAACAGCTGTTTGATTTGTTCTGTTCAATGTAAGTAATTTGTTCAATGTTAAATGTAAAACGTCAAAATTTAATTAACCATCGTGTGAAAACATGTCTTAAATTACGTTTTACAAACTATTATTATAATTATATAATAAATAATATAAATAATTATTTCAATTATAATTTTAATGACTAGAACTACATCTCCATTTCTAAATGTAGTTTTTCTTGTTTTAAATAAGAAAATTCTTTCTATTTTCTGCTTAACTGTTCAAAGAAGATGTTTGCACAGATTTCCGGTGGAATAATTTTCGAGAAATAAATTCGTTTCTTGAACGTCAACTGCAAGAATCTTTGAGAGATTCTTTCGTGTTAAACACGCTGCACTGGAATCTGGATGTTTTCAAGTTCCAATCAAAGTTATTTTAAAGAACTGCTTCAAGTTTTCTGCATTAAGCAATGCTTGTAATTTAAATTTATGCGTTTGTCAGGCAAATGTTATGCGAGACTTTAAGTTTTAAATGTTAATCGAGGTTTTAAATTTTAAAATTACTTAAAAAGCTTTATGTTTTAAATACGATTAACGCATTCCATGGCGCTTCGATTGCAAAAATCAAATGGATTTTGTGGGTAGAAGGGTTAATTGCAATTATTGGAAGATAAAGTGCCAGCTGAGTTTTAACGCAACGTGGAGGTGGATTCCATATAATGTTGATTTCAGACCGCATTTGCAGCATTTGCAGCATTGTTAAATCATCGATTACGGACCCGTGCATTGTCACATTGATGTAAACCAATTAAATTGTTATTCTACAATTTAAGCAATTAATTCTAAAATATTTAAATTGGCATGTTACTATTGACATTGGAAAAGTTTCAGAAAATTATATTATATTTAATTTAAAATAACTTTAAATGTTTAATATCTGAATTTAATATTTGTTATTTTAAAATTAATATTTGTTATTTAATATTTTAATATTTAAAGTTTTAAAATCTTCAAAAGCAAAAACTGAAAAGTCCAAGAAGATGACTGAAATGAAACATGACTTACGATGATCACATAAAAACTATTTATTCAAACAGCTTCAATCATCTCTCGAAGTTGTAAAACATTTAGAAAGACTTATTATCTCATAATTATCATTAATATCGAAATTATTATTTATTTATTATTAATTAATAGATTTTTTTTAATTATTTGCTAGTTATTATTTTTAAATGGTTGTTTCCAAATTTTAAAATTTGCTATTAACTTTCCTGAATTCGCACAAATTAGAGCATATTTTAATGTGATTTTCAGTTAATTTGAATTTAACATTTCAGTCCGTAAATGTATTTGTTAACTAAAATCACGGTATTTTATTATTATTATTATTATTATTATTATTTATTAAACAAATAGTGTTTTTGGTAAATAAACATAATCGGTTGATAAATATAATTGGTTATTTAATGTAAGAATTAATCCAATTGGTTAATTAATATAATTGGTTAGTTGATTAATTAATGAATTAATTTTATTGGTTTGATGTCACCATCAGCTTCGTTAACGATTGAATGCTTTCAAGGCATTTGAAGCGAAAATACAGAAAGATCAGAAAGGTGATCATTTGTCCTTCGTTGTTAGATAATGATAATGATGACGACGACGATGACGATGATGATGATGATGAGGACGAGGATGAGGAGGATGACGATGACGACGATGATGATGATGAATAATCAACAAAGTATATATAAAGCAACAATGACATATTTTAATTACCAAAGTGTCAGCATCTGATAAATATAGAATAATAGAATTTAATGCTGAACCTGATATAACTTAGTGGAATTTATTATCAAAATAACTTTTTAACACATATCTCTGAAATATATTATTTATGGATATATAATAAATAAATAAATAAATAAAAAAGTATATAATATTTGTCGTCGCGGAAAATTATTTTCTATAAAATTATGACTGGTCGATAGAAATAATTTTTTTCTAATTTCCAGCAATTCGATGGACGAGAACCACGTTGTTATAATTTCCTGTTCATCAGATGCACCCAAGATGCACTAATAAATCTAAAGGGGGCCCTGTTTTTGGAGCCGAACATTATTTTTGTGCCTTTCATTTGATGAGAATCGTTTCAAATTTATCTGAAAAAAGTCAAAACACGATTTTTTTTCTTCAAATAATTATTTTAATTTAATGAAAATTTAATGAAAGTCCAACTTAAAAACAAATGTTTTTGTCAAAAATAAGCCTTAAATAACCAAAATTATAAATATAATTATAACATCTTATGGTTACCAAAAAACACGAATACATACAATGATTCCACATCGGTAGCAAATAATTAGCATTTTTATTGATACTTTATAAGCATCGGAAATTCATGACATGACTGCTAATTATTTCAATATTTTATAATTATTACGATATTTAATAAATAATTTAACGTTTTATAATTGTTTCAATATGTTTAATTAATCAAATATCTAATAATTATTTCAATATATTTAATTAAATATACAATATTAATAGTAATTAAATATTTTATGATTATTTCGATATTTAAAAAATAATTCAATTTAAATCCACCTCCAAGGTGAATGAAAGAATGAAATGATTGAAAAGGAAGCATTATGTTCAGACCACCTCCTTTATTTCTTCATATTTTTTGCCGCAAACCGATTAATAAAATGGATTGTTACGATTTAAAAATCATTTATTAAGTTAAATATTTTATTTTACATTGAAATCACGATTTTTTTAATAGATATTTTCAATAAATAATATTTAAGCATTTGCATATTAATCCAACTAAATATGAATTACTTAATTAAATCTTTAAAATCTTAATTTTACACGAGTATATCAATTTAATTACTATCACTCAACATACATAATATAAAACATATTACTATCACTCAACATATATTATGTTGTATACTATAATAACGATGTGCACTAACAATAAACTTTTCTCCAAACCTTGATTTGTTGGCTTAAATTAAAATTGATTTTAAAAAAATGTTTTTTTCATCAATTAAAGATTATTTTTTGTTAAAATCGTTTTTAAATTACTGAAAATAAAACTAAATATTTAAATGGACGTTTAGAATTTCATAAAAAAAAAACTTGAGTTTGCGAAGCTTCTTTGAAGAGCAAACATATTTTCAGACTTTTCGAAAGAAATTTATAAAATAATTTATTTTTTATTCTTTACTTTCCCATCAATTCATCATTCAATTAATTTATAAATTAAATAAAAGTAAATGTTTAACTTAATAACCTAATATGGATTTTTACAGGTCTGTTTATTATTATTATGTTGCTTAAAATAATACGAGCATTGTTGTTGTTGTTGTTGTTGTTATTATTATTATTTTCTTAAAAATAAAGAAATTAAAATCTGAACATATTTATTGAAACCATACAATTCGAAGTAGCAACCAGAACCACACTCGAAAACCCCACACGAACTCAAAACCACACCTTCATCGAAACCTAAGAACGTAAATGGGTTAGGGTTAAGGTCAACAACAACAACAACGACAACGACAACAACGACGACAATAACAACAACAACAATAATAATCATACTAGACTTACATGACCTCAGAAATATGAGCTGAAACCATGGCACGAACCTTTCCTGCAGATGAAATCACCAGGCGAGAAGAGCATCGTCTTCATCTTCAGAACGAGTTCCCTCAGGAAACCGACTTCGGTGCTTTGGAAGATTTCCACCCTCTTCAGGGTGTCCAAGTGCACGTGGAGGGCGATTTCGGACCTCAGTTTGTCGGGGAGAAGGTCGAGGGTCTTTTCCTCGTCCACTGCCCCCTCGCCTTTGTAACTGCCCGTCCAAAGGTAATCGAACCATCTGATGACACGCATTTGGAGCTGATAAGGGACTCGTCTTAGGTTCATGTAGTTCTTTACCTGGTCCAAACGCGCTGCAATGTTTCGTTCTGTTGTGTTATGTTACGTTATGTTATTCATTCTTTTGTCATTTATTCCTTTATTATCGCTCTTGTTTAATTAATACTTTTACGTTAATTAAATTATTTTTAGCGTTAATGAGAGTTAATAATAAATTTATAATAATAATAATAATAATAATAATACCTTGGCGTTTGAAGCTTTCATATTTTCTTTTGCTTTTCATTGTTTTTTATACTGATTTTGAACATAATTTCGTAAATTAAATCATTTAATAAATCATTTTAATTTATATCAATACAATAATAAACATATTTTAAATATATTGCTATAAATTAATTATGAATTGATTGTTCCATTTTCCGATTTTATAGACGTTTTTTTTTAAAAATAAAATCAAAGGTTTGAAAATAAAATTTATTTCAGTCTTTGAAGCAGTTTGGTTGGAAAAAGAAAAACTGAGATTTATAAGGAAATTAAATAAAATAAAATATTCTTGTTTTCATCATTTCGAAACAAATATCCTCGTAATGTATAGTATGTAATGTAATGTATACCCAGTTTAAACTGTACAACTGATGATGATTATGATGACGCCACGAAGATGATGATGTTTATCTCTGTTGGCAGTTGGATGGATGGCCAACTGGTCCAACTGGATGGATGGATGGACGGACGGACGGATGGATGGATGGATGGATGGACGGATGGATGGATGGATGGATGGATGGATGGATGGATGGATGGATGGATGGATGGATGGATGGATGGATGGGTGGATGGATGGATGGATGGATGGATGGATGGATTGATGGATGGGTGGAAGGGTGTGATTAGCTTAATAATGGGTTTAATGACGTCATCAACGTCTGAGACGTTATTTTAGGCAACGATAGTCTAGAAAAACCTCTCAAGAATTTCATGTTTTCTTCTGAGACATCATTTTTCACTTGAAATCGTAAGATTTCCTCAAATTCAATCATTATTTCCAGACGTTCACAAAACATTATTAATTTTATTAATTTAAATTATAATAAATTATTAATTAATATTACAGGATTAGTCGTCGTCACTGCCAGGATCATCATCATCATCATCACCATAATCACCACCGAGAATATCGCGCAACTCGACCTGGTCACCTATGTGCGAGGAATGCACGAGAGCCGCGAATGAATGCGGTGCATTCGGGTGCATACATCTTGTCGAATGCTTTTCATGAAATGCATTTGAAAGGCATCCTCATACGAGTTGCTGGATTGATGTTCTCCAACTGAATCTATTCATTCATTCATTCATTTGTTCATTCATTCATTCGTTCATTCATTCACTCGTTCATTCATTCTTTCGTTCGTTTGCTCATTCTTTCTTTCATCCATTCATTCATTCATTCATTCGTTCGTTCGTTCGTTCCTTCGTTCTCTGCTCCATCCTTCACTCGGCACAATTAATCATGATCACGTGATCACAGCTCTGCATTGCAGTCACGTCTTTGGAAGCAAATGAGTTCCAGAATCAACTCCGAGAAAACAAGTGGAAATTATTCCTTCATGTCGACGAAAGAACAATTTATTTACAATTTATTTGGTATTAAACGTAATTATTTGGAAATATAACAATTTAAAAGTTTAAAATAATATTTATTAAAATAGTAATAATAATTTAATTAATCATTCGAAGTAACTTCAAACTTAAAAGAACTTACTATGAATTATCGCGATTTAGCAAATAATATTTAAAAGAATTTACTAACAATTACCAATAATTAGATATTATTAACAATAATATTTAAAATATTTATTAATGACACCTCATTTAATATGCAATTAATTGCAGCTGCTATTATAACATGGATTGAACTTTCATCACCTTCTTTATGTTAATGACCTACTACGAAGTGGTTTACAAAATAAAATATTTATTATAACTCAAATTAGTTTTTTGCTTAAATACTTACCATTTTATAAATTAATGCGAAAATTATTTAAATTACATTATTCATTTAAATAAATAAATAAATGAAAATATTTTAAATTACATTATTCATTTAAATAAATAAATGAATGAAAATATTTTAAATTACATTATTCATTTAAATAAATAAATGAATGAAAATATTTTAAATTACATTATTCATTTAAATAAATAAATGAATGAAAATATTTTAAATTACATTATTCATTTAAATAAATAAATGAATGAAAATATTTTAAATTACATTATTCATTTAAATAAATAAATGAATGAAAATATTTTAAATTACATTATTCATTTAAATAAATAAATGAATGAAAATATTTTCCAAGAGGATAAAGTTTCAGCTCACGTCGCATTTGTAACATGATCTTTAAAGTCTTTAAAGTTTCAATCCATTTTTAAACGTCAAAATACATTAATAATTAATTTTATAATTATTAAATATATATAAAATATAATAAATATATATTATTAATAATTATTAAATTATTTTATTTGCTTAGATCACAATGACCAGTGTGACATTAGAAGCATTTGTTTGCTTTGACAATTACTTCCTTTGCTTTAAACCTTTGCAGACCAAACAAACATCAATTACCATCCTTAATATAATAAAGCCATCATTATCGGGTCAAGGCAACCTTGTCGTAATCATTATCATCATCATCATCGTCACCGTCATCGTCATCATCATCGTCATCGTCGTCGTCGTCGTCATCGAATAGTTTGCCACCAGAACCAGAAATTAGGCAAGAAAATTCGAGTAAATATAGGATTGTTGTCCTTGGAAATTCTTTTTAAAAAAATCTTTTTTTTTTCTTTTTATTTTTTAAGAACAAATCGATTTTCTGATCCTCGTGTTTTGAAGTTTTATGGAAAATTCAATGAATTAAAACAATTCATAGTTCCTTGAAGGAAGATAGAAAAATTTCTGTTCAACATCATAATCATCATCAGCATCGTCATCATCGTCCTCCTCGTCATCATCACCAACAACTACAGCAACAATCACGACGACGACAACTTTCAACAGCAACAACAACATCGACACGCGTTGAACTGAAACAAAACTTGGATGTTAACTTTAATTTTATACAATTATTATATATTTATTAAATAATTCTACAAATTGTATGTTCACAACTTATATTCACATAAATAAACATAAATTTTGAACATAAATTGTACGTAAACCTTATTACAAATCATGTTAACAAGCCTTAATTACATGTACATGTATCATGACTTTCTAATGCAGCGGCCTTGTTTAAGTACTTATAGAGATTATGAGTGAATTAATAGGATCATCATCATCATCATCACCATCATCATCATCATATTAATAGGATCAATGTAACAGCGGAAGCTTCCTTAAGCCCTCCGCTTAAGCTGAACTTTCTGAAATATTACTAAGATTAAACTAATATTTAATATAATAATAATAATAATAAATAATACTTAGCATAATAATATAGCAGTCAATATAATTATAAACACCGCATTTAAATGCAAACAATTAAAATAAATGCGTTCCTTCAATCAATCCTTTCTGACGTCACCGATCATGTGACCTAAGGTCATTAGGTTCGCAAACGATGTGCTTGAAGAATCAAAAATAAATAAATAAATTAAGAAATAGGTAAATAAATAAATAAATAAATGAATAAATAAGCAAATAAATTTATAAATTAATTTAAAAAATGTGAAATCGTAAACCCCATCAGTAGTGAACAAAGAAAATCAAAATTTTCCAAAAAAGGATTTCCAAAAAATAAAAATAAAAGAAGTGTCTGCCAAGCCATTGCGAGGGTGGTTTGGAAATGACAGGGTGGAAAACCATCTGCAGGGTCAAAGGTTGAGGCAAACATGGCGCTTGTTCGGATGCCGTCATAAACACGAGTGGCTTCGTGTGTCACAATATTATATACGTTTATTACGAATTTATTACGAATTTATTGTGAATCATTTAACGAATGATTAATGTTTCCAGAAATACGAGTAGGTTTATTATTATTATTATTATTATTATTATTAATATTATTATTATTATTATTATTATGTCCACATTATTCTGAAATTCTTGAAGATAATATTTGATATTATTTTGCGAAGATAACATTCTATAAGATAATATTAATTATAATGTGAAGATAATATATAATTTATATTCTGCTATATTTTTGTAAAATGGTGGCCGCAAACAACAATGAAATAAAGTTATAATTTATAACGAATAAAATATTATAGATATTTAATATTAATAATAATAATAATATTATTATTAAATTAATATTTAATAATATTTAATTAATTTTTAATTAACACTTGATACTCACGTTTCAACTATGCTATTATACATTAATAAAATACAAATGCTTTCATGCGTATGGAATATTTATACATTATATTATTACATATGTATGCAATAATATATATATATATATATATATATATATATATACAGTGTATTTTAGGCAGGACAAACGTCTGAAATCAGAGACAATTCAAAATATTGAAAAATGGAAGCGTTTTAATATTTTATTATATTTTCATTTCAAATTAATATTTTCAAAATGCCAATTTCATAAGATATTTAAATTTCTAAATTTTTAAATTCCAAGGTTTGCATCTGAAATTCATCAGATCCGAGAAGAGTCTTTAACGGTAAAAAATGTTCGGCTTATCGTCCGAAATATTTCATCATCAAGTCGAAAGTACTCTTTGATTAATGTTTCTTGTTCCTTGCCAAAATGCTAAAAATAAGCAGGGAAAACTCATTAAAAATCCAAAAAAAAAAAAAGTGAATGAAATACCTTGGAAATCCTTCCTGGCTGCACTGACACTCGTAACAATGGTTGCCACGTGACCCAAAATGGCGGCAAAGAGCAGGAGGCCGAAAACGAATTGCAAAATGGCGAACAGGAAGCCCGCCTTGCTACTCGGAGGCTGCCTCATGTTGGCCACAGAGGTCATGTGGATTGAACTCCGATAGAAAGATTGCAAGTAAAAGAAGAATGGATCCATCTTGCTGACTCGATGGTAAGCGACGAACTCTTTTGAGACGGTGGACGAGTGATGATGATGATGATGAAGATGGTGATGATTATAATGATGAAGATGATGATAATGATGATGATGATGATGACTGGGAAGGAGAGAAGGAGGAGGCGGAGGAGGAGAATGAAGAGGCGATGCCGAGGAATCTATGTCGCTGGAAATGAGATCGGCCGTCGACTGTTCATCCATGTCGGTGAAGTTTGAGGAACTGTTGGCAAAAATGACGCTGAAGCAGGCATTCCAGTGAAAGATGGCCAACACGTAGTGGAGCAGAGTCAGCGTCCTGACCACGTTCGGCCAATTCGTGTGTCTTTCCGTCCAGTCGACGAAAGCCCAAAAGCGGTAGATTTTCACGAGTCGAAAGCATCTGAAAGCCGATTTGAAACCGAAACTGAGGTAAAGGAAGTCCAACGGCAGCAAGGAGAGGCAGTCGGCGTAAAACAATGTCGAATTCATGTAGCGCACTCTCAGTTTGAACGTGTCCGTTTGCAGGACGCCGTCGTCAAGGTAACCGGTTCTGAAGCGGAAGACGATGTCGAGAGCGTAAACAATGTCCGAGGCGTAATCGAATGTAAACCAATAGGGCATGTTCGATTGGTCGACTTCATGGATTGCAATCCTGAAAATGTGAACTCGTGTGAACTCTGCAAATGTTTGTTTTATATTTGTTGATGATTTTTTTTATTATCAAATCATTTCCGCATTTCTGAATTGGAAAATAAATACAAATCTAAATATTTAAAGTCCTAATAATTATTTTAATAACTTAAACAGATTAAATTAACCGCTAGAAATAATCTGGAGCCATAAAGGAAGTGATATACAGTAGCAAGCATTTCATTTGCACCAAAGGAGAGTCCCTTTTATGCAGACGAATAGATTCTAATTTTCTCTGGAATTTCAATCAATTCCTCGATTATTTACAAAAAATGTTCAATATTAAATGCAATAAAAAAAAAGTATTAATAATGTTTTTTTTGTAACAAATACCTTCAATTCGTTACAGGCGTTGATAATAAAACGCTAGATAAACCATATTTAATTTATTTCTCCAATAAAATTCTTTCTTTATTTGAAAGATAATCTCCTTACAGGTTTATCACCAATCCTTTCCTTGAATGGATGTCAAAGGAAAGGTTTGAATAGAAAAATTCTTCTGAAGAATTCACTTTTCTTCAGAGAGAAGATATATTCCAGTTTTTATTTTCCACACAGATTTACAGAATATTTTTTTTTTCAAATTCCCGACTTCCCGAATCCATTTTCGCTATTTTGTCAATTATTCATGGATATTCTAAGGCTACATACGATGCAGACAGAATCTGACGTACCTGTAAATGATGACCCAAAGGTTGTAAGTGAAGGCGATGCTGACCACCGATGACCACCAGTAAGCCAAACGCCCCGACGGATCGAAAATGAAGCTCCAGCTGCAACCCCGATCGCCCTCTCCGCTGCTAATCGATGTTTTACGAACGCCTCGGAAGAACTGGCTTTGAGTTCCGAAGATCAGATTTGGCAGGGGTCTGTAAGCGTACTTGCCGAAGGTTTTTTCGATTTCTTTCCTGCGATATTTGCGTACGATCGGTGGTGCCGTGTACGAGGTGGTGCCTTGTTCCAGAGACTTTTTGTCGAGAAACGAGGAGATTTTTCTAGAAGTTCTTCTATTGTCTCTTCTCTCCCTGAGATTTGTGCTTTCATCGCATGACGAGTCCATATCTCTCTTTCTCTTTTCAATTCCTCCTCGGGACTTTCAAACGATCCATTAGCAACCTTATCAACTTCATATCTTCGACAACAATTCAATCACTTTCGTATCAATTAAAATTCTATCATTTTCACATAAATAGTAGTTAATCTTAATATTATATAGTAATTAATATTAATAAATTATGTTAATGAATTATATCTTGTAAAGTCGGAAGAAAGAAAAGATTTCTTGAAATGATATCAAATTCCGCATGTTTCCGTGACATTCCAAGAGTTGATGTTGTCATGTTATTGTTAAAATATTAATGAATAATTAATGAATGGTTCACTAATTAATAATATTCCAATCTAAATTAATTAATTAATTTATTTATTTATTTATTTATTACAACATAGTATAACTATATTTAGTAATTAAAAGCGATGACATATAATGATATCGACACTAACATCATCATCGTCATCGTCATCGTCATCATTATCATCGTCATCATCATCATCGTTAGCATCATCGTCATCGTCATCATTATTTGCAACCACCGCATGGTTTCCACAAATCTAATTAACAAAACAATGGATTACCTTTTTCATTGCCAGGAATCGAAAGAAAATTTAGAATTACGAATGGATTTTTCTTATTTTTTTTTGTTTTAAACGATTTATTCCTGAAAACGTTCTTTTAACTAAACATTTTTGGAACTCGGCAGATATTTTTATAACAAATATATTTTATTTATAATAAATGAATTTTATTTTATATAAGAAATAATGTTGCAGTTTTATTTCTCGATATCAACGTTTGTTAACGTTTTTAACGTTGTTATGTACGTTCGTTAACTTAAAGATTTTCTTTAAAATAGTTAGTAATTTGTTGAAACTCCTTTTAAAATTAAATTCTCTTAATGTCTTTAAATGGACATTTTACAGAAGCAACAGAAACGAAACTGAACGATTCATGCTAACTTTGATTGAGATTTTATTTATCAATTAATCAATTGATTTATTTATTAATTTCATATTAATAACGTCATGATTAATTTCATTTAGAGATCAATTAGGGATTAATTTATTAATTAACTTAATATTACGAATATCAAGATTGATTTTCAATATTTCGAACGATGTCGAGGATGCAACTGGAGTGATTCTGCACGCGAGTGAGAAATAAACGTGGTGGTCACCACCTCACGGAGCATGCGCGTGTCTTGCAGGTATTTCCTGTACGTTCTCCTTGCAATGAATCCCTGACTAATAATGGCATTTTATTTGCATTAAGTCTTTCCTTTTTTATCAATCTGATTCTTTGATTGTCCGAAAACAAAATCAAATTTAAAAATTTAAAAGAAAACTTAAGTCATAAGTTGTGATTTATTTCCCCGGAGGTATCATTAAAAGGAATTTATTTATTTATTTATTTATAACAAAGTAATACTCTGATCCGATAACGATTCGATACTTTTCCGTCCGTTCTCGTGTTTTCTCGATACTTTATGTACTTAAACGTACTTTAAAACACTTTTATTTATTTATTTATTTTTTATTTATTTTATTTCTCAACAAATTGAAGGGTCATCCAATGACCACTAACACAAATTTGAATAAGTACAGCAGATTGTGCGTAAATAAAGTGCAAAAGCAAGCTTAAATTGATAGGTATTTGTTAAAGTCAGTAGTCGAGATGCAGGATTTAAATCGGGATAAAGTTGAGGAGTTTATTATATCAAGGGGTAAGGAGTTCCAGGGCTTGATGATCCGGTTGGTGAAAAAGTTCTGCCTGTGACTGGTGAGACACTTCTCTTGGCGTAGACGAAGGGGATGACCACGGGTTCTGGAAGCTAGAAATGTAGGGAACTCTGGAATCTTGCATATAGTATGGCCGTGGATTATTTTGTAGCATAGGCATAAGTCACAGATGAGGCGACGATGTTCGAGTGTTTTGAGTCCGAGTTGTTTTAGTCTGTTAGGGTAGGGCAGAGCTCTGAGACCAGGAATCATTCTTGTGAAATATTTTTGCACCTTTTCTATTTTCGTTTTAAGCTGTTTGGTGTGTGGGTTCCATATTGGGGAGCAGTATTCGAGAATCGGCCGGACGAAGGAGCAGTATGCTTTGGTTAAAATGTTTTTGTTCCTGGTGCGAAAGCATTTGGAAATCAAACGTAACCTCACAAATGCTTTGTGGACAATATTGCTGATGTGTGCCTTGTAAGTAAGTTTGTCGTCGATGAGGACTCCGAGATCCCGGGTAGTTTCTAATAGAGGTACTGTTTGTGATGCAATTGTATAATGTCTGGGTGGAGTCCTGGTACGAGCTGACCTGACAGAGATTTGGATGCATTTCTCCGGAGCAAGCTGTAGTTGCCACCTGTTGCTCCATGACACCAACTTATCAATAGCAGACTGCTTTAAATGCATTTAATGTTATATTTGCAAAGATTTATGTTGAAATATAATAAATCAATTGCACAGTAAAATCAATTTAAACGCTCCTCCGCCTTTATAAAAACGAATGCTTTCAGCGTATAACATCGATTTGTAACAAGTAATTACGTCATCATCTTACGCTACGTCATTGACGACATAGAAATGGCAGCTAAAGCTGCATTAACGTCTCGAATAACTCGATATGATGATGATGACGACGATGACGGCGATGATGATGACGACGATGACGATGATGATGACGAAGACGACGACGATGATGAACCAGCAAAAATGAGGCGACCATCTCTCAAGTTGGAGCGTTCTTATTGGCCGAGGAATGTTTAGACTCTTTCGCCATCTTTCCCAAGGAAGGTTGATTTATCATCATTATCATGGTCAGTGGCTCGATAGTTTTGATAATCTATCAGTTAAATGCCTCTCACTAAGACGCTGCTATGAGTTTGTCATTCGTGTCAGTTTTGAAGCTTTATGCTTTTTAAATATTTTTTCACAAACCTGGAAACCTGAGATAAAAAGATGTGATTAATTTCCTTCCTGGTTATTGGTGGTCGCACATTCAGAAATAAATGGGACGAAATAAAAATACTGTGCCGTTGGATGGAGAATCAAGCTGTGCTGACAGGAATGATGTCGAAGCAATTTTTTTTTTGGAATCATGAAGTGGAAGCTAGCTGAAAAAGGCGGAAATGTTTGGACATGTGACTGGCGGCAACATTGCAAAATTTGCACATTTTGAGCAGAATAAATAACTGTGAATTTCCACTCTCCGACAACTTTTGTCCAATTTATTCCTCGCGTTATATTAAAATTATCGCCGTTTTGTGGGATGCACGAATTAATAAATCTGAATTTTAAGAAATGTTACGTTTGAAATTAGACTTTTAGGCACGAATATGAAGTATAAAGCCGTCAGTTTATGCCACACAAACATTGCAAGGGTGTCAACACAGCATAATTGCTAAGACGATTTTTCTTTCATCTGTCATTTATTTAACGAATTAATACAGATTTTGTAATGTAATACATAATAATGTAAATTAAAAATTAAATGTTTTTTCACAATTCAACATAAAATGTTAAGATACTTTGTTTCACCTCAACAATTACATTTATCGGTGCCACTATAAAGTGTCGCTGACGATTTAATCACAAATATTAAAATTAG
Organism: Hirudinaria manillensis; assembly: GCA_034509925.1. NCBI lineage: Eukaryota > Metazoa > Annelida > Clitellata > Hirudinida > Hirudinidae > Hirudinaria > Hirudinaria manillensis. The sequence goes on along the minus strand of CM067535.1, from coordinate 5,330,152 downwards.
CGCTATTCGATTATTTGTCAAGTTATGTCTTTTAATTATTTATTTTAAAAAATAAAATAATCGGTAAAATAGAGGCATTAACTTTTAAAAGTGAAACAATGTGCCGATTTCGAAATCTGTTTTCGTTCCTCTGAAGTGGATTTTCAGTTATTCCATGGAAGGGAATTTGAAGCGAAAAGAAGTTTCTAAATCTCCTTGTACTTCTCCTTCTGCGAAGAAAAGTCATTTAGATGAGACTGACGAGAATGTAAAACTTTATTCTGTGTTCACACACTTTATAAGTTGATAAGTTGACTTTGATAAATTGAAGTGATGAATTTTTCTGATTTGGACAATACTTTTTCTTTTAAGTCTGAGGATGAAAAGGATCTGGACGTGTTGAAGAAGAAAGTGAGTGATCTCACCAAAGAGATTGCTGAAAAGGAGGACATCTTGAGAAAATTGAATCTGGTGAAGCTTTACAAAACAAAAGTATTCCTTATATTTTTTTACACTTTTTTCTAAAAAGAAAATATTAAAGAATTTTAGGAACATTTACATAACCTTTTTAATGCTTTTCTTAATGGGTGAAAATAAATTTGTTGATGTGATGTACATGACAACAGGAGGAATATTCAAACCTCCCACAACTTAAACAAAAGTGGTTGAGTTGCTGCCAGCAGGCCATTCAGGATCTTCACGATTGCCTGCCCGAACCGAAGCCGTCCATGTCAGAGTTTATGGAACATCTGAACATCAAGCCTTCCTTGTTGAATTACAATGAGGAAGACGAAACATTTGAAGACTGATTTGAAGTTTTCTATTTGCTCTTCACTTTTATTCTTGTGTTCCAATGATAAACTGTTTTTTTTTTGTTCTTTCATTAAAAATACCTCAAATGTTGATATCATTGTCAGAGGGAACATTTTGTATTTCTGTTACAACGATATCTGATTCATAATTTCAGAGGACATTCAATGGAGCATCTTACCGATGTTGATGTGATGCTCGTTTGTGTTGACTTTGGCTGGGAATTTCTACTGAATAAACGTGTGTGACAGATTGCTGGATGAAATTAAATCAACACTGACATTTGAACTGCTGTTTTGTTGTGAATCTAAGCGAAACGGAACTTCTCGTAAAATGAATCAAGAGGCTTTCAAGAGTTTTCTGTCATAAATGAGCGGGCCGAAATAAATTGGGAGTTGAATTTTATGCCATGCCATCCAAATATTGGTGCTTTTTTATGATCGCCTTTATGCTCGAAGGTGCGGAAAAGTCAATTAATAGGAATGTGATTTATTCTGGCCGATGAGGGGGCAGATAAAGATGTCGTGACGATGATTGGCAACCGTGTAACGATACCGCGTTTTGTGGAAGCTGCCAACCTGGCATCGGGAAAAAACCATTTTCATCTTCGCCAGAAGTGGTTTGAAAATTCTGATGGCGATCCTGACGGTGGTGAACTACGTACGTAGTTGCATAATTATTCTTGAGCTTATTATTCTTGTTAAGTTAGCAGCAATGACTGTGGTGATGATGATCATGATGATGATGAGGAGGAGGAGGAGGATGACGACGATGATGATGATCGCGTTAACAACGACGATGATGGCGATTGTGCCACTTACGAGTGATTAATTTATCGACCTCTGTGCAACAGCTGTACACATCCACATACGATGAAAAGACCTGAATCATCATCATCATCATCATCATTGATCATCATCTTTATCATCGTCTTCTTCATCATCACAATCATCGCCGTCGTATCCGTCTTCTCGTGCAGGTGGAAAAGTTGAGTCACGTGAGCAAAGATGTCCGGATGTGGACGAAGATATGGATTTTCCCACTTCATGCGTTCCAATGGTTTTGATTCACTGATGCATGTTGAAGTCATAATGAAGAGATGACGCTATCGTGCTTTCCCGCTTCCCTTATTTCGCCTTTTCTGACTTTCATTTTCCTGTCCTTTCAATTTTTTGAAGGACATTGTCTCTGCGATTACTTTTTGATACTTTTATTTGTAGCATATTAATTCTGTAATGGTTTTATTTGAAGGTATTAACCTTTCCCCAAGTAGCCGGTCCTGGGCAAGCGGCGAAATTATAAGTAAAGCTCGGGCCTTCCGAACTCGGATTTTCCGAAATGATGACTGAAATGATGTCATAAAGCCATCTGTACTTCCGAGTAAAGGTCTCCAAAAATAACTCAAGGAGTTTTTAATTGTTTTGTGATTCTTCAAGCAAAACAGCAGTTTTCTAGATAGTTCATCGATTAGCCCTTGAGCTAAAAAACAGCCCACATCATCCACATGTCATCTTCATGCATGGCTGAACAATGTATTGCCGGGCTAGACTGCTTAAAATGGCCGTTAATGTAAATGTTAGAAGTTTGTTTTCTTCAGTGATCAACGGCCAATTATTAGCAACTTTAACTTAACTTAAAAATGAATTTTTCCTCTCAAGAATCGTTCGAACGTTCAAAGTTTCAACGGATTAAGACTTACTTTCACTGCTTAGTATCGTGGCCTTGAACTTAACGGACATGGAAAAGTTTATATCTGTCCTATTTTCAGCGATTGTCATCCTCTTTACAGGTATCCACATGCTATGATATGGTAACTGTTCATAATTAGCAATCGATTTCGTTCATATTCCAAGTATTCAGTATCTTAGGGTAGAATTTGTGTGAATCAAAGATGCTTTACGGGTTAAATTGGGTTTTAAGAATTGTCGAGCTTGTTAATATGTAAATAATAATATAAAATAATATAGATAGAATATAAATAATAACAATATAGATACTATAACAATATTTTCAATGTCTTGAAACAGCTTGCCCTCAGCCAGTTTGTCCTGAATTATACTTCGATTACAATTCCTACTTGAAGTTCTCTCAGGGAACAAACATCCTCCTCGGAGGAGATGTCAGACTTTCATTCAGTTTCAGATTCTGCAACGACAAAGGTATTCTGCTTTATCAAAACCGACCAAATGGCTACTTTGCCATTGGAATAAGCAAGGGAAAGATTTACGTTGAATGGAAAATGTCTAACATCGTCGTAGAGGTTTGGAGATTTTTTTTAAAGATTTTAATCATGTTTTTAGATATTCAATTTCAACTTAACGACTTTTGATTTCGATGTCAAACTTCTAAATTTCTCGATATCACTCAAACATCTTTTGTTTGCTTGTGCTTATAACATTATAAGTTAAAAAAAAACTTGGAAAAGATGAAAATGCAGTCAATTTCATGTCAAAAATGCATGTTATTATTGTTTTAACGGCATAACTTTGAATCTCATTGAAAAACTACAGCTTTAAAAAGCACTAAAGGCTGTTAGAAAGGCTAAAAGAAGACTTTATTTACTTTAGGCAATATTTGTTGTCAATTTAATTGTCATCTTCCTCGAATTAATTTCAAATCTTCCTTTTGCAAATCATTCCAGTTGTACATTGGCGATGGATCGATGATCAAAAACCAAACGTACGCAGTTTCCATCCTGAATATGAACAACAGGCAGCAAACAACGGCAACCATCAACGGATCACCGGCCTACGTTGAGTACCTCATTGTACTTGACGAACGCCTCAATTTGGATTCAGCACTCGGAGAGGTTTACATTGGAGGTTTTGTCGATGTCAGCCTTCTTCCCGTGAGTCCTCGTCATTGCTTAATGCACTCATTATCATCGTCATCGATGTCATTATCGCCATCATTATCATCATCATCATCATCATCATCATCATTATCGTCATCGTCATCGTCGTCATCTTCATTTGTTGAAACCACCTTCTTCCCCATCATTTATCATTGTCCTCAGCAAACATCAAGCCTATCTTTAATTACTTGCTTACTGAAGCCATTCCGATTTTAAACGGGTATTAAAAATCTAGTATTACATTGTCCGCAATAATTGCACAACTTTAAAATTTAAAATCTAATTAAATAATATTTACAAAATTATTTGTGGATCTGCAATAGTAAATGGGTGTTGTGGTTATTGAGTTGACAAACCATACTTCATCATCTAACCAGCGGTTATTATCCATGATACAAACAACTTAGGAAAGGTAACTGGAGGATAAGTGACAGGCAAAAAGGCAACTCACGGATACAAAGTTTTAAAGGATTCCTGGACTAAGGAGTTAGAGTAGAGTTTTCGCAGGGTTTGTTTGGGGCTTGGCTAGGGTCTGGGTAGGGTGTAGTAGGGTTGGGTTAGGATCTGAGTGGGTTTGGTACTAAAGATCACAGCCTGATATTTGTTATGCCAATATATCCAACCTATACAACATTCCGAAGCAACAATATTCAGGAAGTTATAAAAAATGTTTGGGTAAAGGAGACCTATAAGATGCTCTTTTAAGAAATAAAATATAATAAATGAAATAATAAGTTAACGTTTAATGCATTGACTTTTACAAACTATTCTAACGAAATATCTTTTAATTGAAAAGCAACTCCAAAGTGCTGAGGGTTTAAGGTTTCCATTTACGTTTTGCACTTACAATTTTAAATCCACATTTTATTCCTTCATTTATTTTTCACTATTTATCTGTTAAATTACGTCCCCTATGTATGAATACTATATTATTTTAATATAAAGAATAGTGTATCATTTTAATTTATTTTTATATAATATTATATTATTTTAATAGAATGTTATTACTTGTCTCAGTTACGATTTGTATTTTTTTGGCCAACTTTTAAATGTTCACAATTTATCAAATTTATCAAATTATCCCACGAATTGCAAAAGTGAGTTTGCATTTTACGAAAACCAGAAATAGTGACACTTTGCCAGAAACAGAATCATAAATAACATCACATCGTAAAAACAATGCAACTTTATGTTAATAACGCAGTAATTTTTTTTTTATTTTCTGAGAATAATCGATACAAAATGTTGCCCATGTGCTGTATTTCAAAGAACAGGGGATTGATTCATTGTAATAACATAATAAAATATTATATTTTAAACTACAATAACATAACAAACGCATAATTATATTAACTTAATAATTTGTTTTAGTATGACAAGAATAAAAATGGAATTTAAAATTTCTAGCTCAAATTGACATAGCGCTGCATGCTTAATCGTTTAATTAGCTTACTTATCCCAAGGGCGCTGTAAGTAATGGCCTTGGATGAGAACAATGTTGCTGGTCCAACCTTCCGCAACATTCCGTGACATTTCTCAACATCCTGCAACGTTCCGCAACATTCCACAACCTTAAAACTTTTCAGATAAAATGATTTCGTGATATTTTTTGTTCCATTTGTGTTCAAATTTTATCAATTTTATTCAACCTTTAAAAAATTTGTTGTGGTTATTGAGTTGCTAACATTTCGAGTGTCGTGGCGCTTTAAACCTGATTTCGAGGTGATTTTTATAAATCAATTTCTGTGTTATTATGTAATTACTTTGCATTTATTTTGCCACCTTTCTCTTTGAACCGATTTCGGTGACTGCTACTCGTCTTCGAAATGGTTTTATAATTTATTTTTGATATTTTTAAAAAAAAATATTTTTTTATATAAAAATAATGTCTGACTTATTTTAAGGTAAACACGGAACGTATATCGGCCTACCTAACCATTTGTCTCGATTATGTTGAAACCGCTTATAAAAGGCTCGATCTATCGAAGGCAGATCAAGCTGTTGGAGTCTACAACAGGTGATTCTTTATACACCTGTGTTGGGAAATTAATAGAATATTGACTCCTAGTATATTTGAAGTGTTATTTCAGAAATGAAATGAAATTCCACTATTTGTTTTGAAATAATTAAATTTAATTTTAGTTGTTTTTATTTAAATTATTTTCGTTTAAAATGTAAATTGTTTTTCTTTAAATGTTATTTACAATTTCTTTATTCATTTATTTGTGCGGGTTTTTTTATATTGAATAAATCTGTGACCAGTTGTCCCGCCGATTTCTGCGCCCCGCCCACCATAGTAACAACAACATCGACGTCATCGTTCGTCATCATGAACGTCACCGTCAAAGCAAGGACGAGGACGCACATCAGTTTCAGATTCAGAACCAGGTCTTGAGTTTAATTCGAATGTTATTATTATTATTATTATTATTTTCAATTGTAATATAACATTTAATGTAATTGGAATTGGAATTATAATAATAATTATATTATTATATATTATATTAATTATAATAATAATAATAATAATTATAATAATAATAATAATTATTATTATTATATTATATTATTATATATATACTAATTAATTATAATTATAATCATAATTAATAATAATAATAATTATTATAATTATTATTACCATCATCATCATTATCATTATCATTATCATTATCATGGTTTTAAGAAATAATTTGAGAGTGTTTTCATTCGAATCAGATGTCGAAAAACCTCTTTCATTTCAGATTAAAATCGTGCGGCGTAACAAACTATAGATCTAATTTTCGTAAATTAATAATATTAATTGATAATTTATAATTAATGTTGTGTTACCAATCAGTCACCTAACAAAATAAATAATTATTTATTTGTATAATTTTTAATTATGAATGACAGGGCCCCAAGGGGAATGCTCTTCTACATCGGAGGTCCTGCTTATTTGACCCTCTTCCTCGTAGACGGAGGTTATCTTGGACTGGGGTTAAACACTAAGGTCAGTTGAGGTCAAGTGCCTTTAGGTTATAAATGAATGCCAATAAATGAATTCATTTATTTATTTATAAATCCTGGGCCAACATTAGATTGGGAAACAATGTTTTACAAACAACTGCGAAATGTTGAAGTATTTCTGGAAAATAATGGTTGTAAACTTTTTTTAAGAAGAGACGTTAAGCGCTACATAATTTGTATGCGATCCATTAGTATTTGCCAAGTAACAACTCGAACGAATCAACAACTACATCTGATAATTAATGTAATAAGGCCATAGTGATCAAAAAAACAAATACAAATTAAATAGAATTGAAATAATTTATCAAAGGCACAAGACGCAGGTGCCTTCAATTATAGCAGCATAGCGGGATACAACGACGGATCGTGGAAATACGTTCAAATCATCAGAAGCGACAACGTGGCCAACGTAACCAACGAACAAGGATACCTCATCGTCAGCACACGATTCGGTTGCTGCAATATTTTTTGTTTCAAGCAGAAGTGGTCGAACGAACAATTCTTTTTTATGGGTGGTGAAATTGAAATTGGTGGACCAAATGGGTGGTTCATTGATTGGCGATGATTGATTGAAATGGGTGTGCCTATGTTTTATTGATTGACGAGGTTTGATTGAAATGTGAATTTAAAAGAAAAACTGCATTCTGTTGGATTACAAGAGTTTCATTTGTTGATCCAAAGCTTGATGATTGCATTGCGATTGCTAGTAACGTGATTGAATGAATTTAATTAATAATATAAGTTGACTTACAACTACAATAAATAAATAAATGAGTAAATAAATAAATAAATGAATGTAAATTAACTTTAAATTAACTGATTGTTTATTAATTTGATTATTGTGAAGGAGTCACTGATATTTCTGGTTACAACTTAAATGCCGATTCCTTGATCATGGCTGGAACACAAAATCCCTTGTCCTTCCTTCCATCCGCTGCCCAAGTCTCAACGCCAGGTTGAGCCAATTAAGAATTTTAAGTTAAAATTATTTACTTAAGTATTTATTTCAACAACATTGTTGAATATTTCAGTTTATTCTTGCAATAATTTTTTTTATAGTTTTCTATATTATGTTTCTTTCGCGAAACTTGCGTTTTGCTTTAGAAAATGATTGGGTTATCGCGTTTCTTTTTCGTATTTGCTTCTGAAACGTTCGAAAATGAAGTGACAATTAAGTCAGTAATTGATCGATTGTCCTTAGGTTGCTTCGAGGCTCCACGTTTTGTGAGCTTCAGTATAGCAACAGAACCCGCCTCGTTGCTTAATTTCGACACCCAGATCAACAAATGCAGGTAAGAAAAAAAGTTTATTTGAATTTACTCAATCAAAATGATGGCACCGATAATGAACGTGTTCAACCGATAGGGATATTCTGCTCAACTACTGCTACTCGAACATGACTTGCAACCCTCAATGCTCGATCCCTGATCAGTACTGCGACTTGGCCTGTCTTTGCTCTCCTGGGTACCAAGCAGTTGCCCAGAATCCTTTGGTCTGCACGAACATCAACGACTGTTTACCCAATCCTTGCAAAAACGGAGCCACTTGCGTAGACCTGGTTCTTGGCTACACTTGTCTCTGCACTCCAGGATTTGGAGGTTTTTACTCGACTGAATTTATTGTCAGTTTAAGAGAATACTTGAAATGAAATTTCGAAATATCCTGATTAATAGTATGCGAAGCTATTTGGTCAACTTATAATCACAAATTTATCGTTTCATTGACAATCCATTATAAATGTTACTTCAGGCAGGAACTGCGATCAAATAAGTTACTGCTCCTCGCAGCCGTGCAAAAATGGCGCAACTTGCACAGACACTTCTTCAGGCTTCACGTGCACTTGCACTCAGGGTTACATAGGACTTTACTGTGATTTCGACATGGGTCGGTTTCATTTTTTTTTAAACCAACCAATTTAATGAGTTCAAAATCATGTTAGCACTACAAATGTTTGCTAGAAAGTCTAATTAATATTTGCAAGACAAAGTGGTTCTAAACGGTCTGATAGTTACTAATGATTACTGATCCATGTGTCTTCATGCAACGTGGAAAGAACGAAATTCCAAAGTGTCTGGCGGGAGAAAAGAGGTTCGGCCGGGCCTGCCTTCCCGCCAAATTCTATATCCTCCACCATTTTTCCAATAATTTTCTTGATGCCAAACGTAAAATCAAATTTCTTTTCACAGACGAGTGTTGGTCGAATCCTTGCAAGAACGAAGCAACTTGTAGGAACTTGGTCGGCAGTTATGAATGCATCTGTAAGACTGGATTTTATGGGGTCAATTGTGAGTTTGATTACGACGAATGCCAAACCACGCCCTGTCTCAACGGAGGCGTCTGCCACAACACACTCGGGTCATTCTATTGCACCTGTCCTGGTGGATACACGGGTATGAAATACGTCTGTTCATATGCTACATAACTGTAAATAATCTCTTTTTTAATAGACTCTCATCCATAGCACTTCTCGGTATTCAAAATTTATATTAAAACGAGGAGGGATAATTTTAATTTCCTCTTCCTCTTAATATGTATCGATTAATTACGATAACATTGCAAAAGTGGTATTTCGACAAGATATTATTTTGTTTCACTTAAATACTATTATTTGTGCTTTTCTTAATTAACAATTTACCATCGACTGGACATCCAGGGGCCAGATGCGAACAAAATACTGACGAATGTTCCTCAAATCCTTGTTTAAACAACGGAGTCTGTGTCGATGGACTGAACAGTTACTTTTGCAACTGTCAACCTGGATTTGCTGGTCTCAGGTGTGAAATTGATGTCAACGAGTGCAGCTCCAATCCTTGTCTGAACAACGGTGTTTGTACAGACGGCAGAAATATGTTCACTTGTACGTGTCCCCCTGGTTACACTGGAGTGAAATGCGAGATCGACACGAGTAAGATTGTGTTATTTCTTACGCAAAGTTTTAATTTTGATTGCAATCATTTATTTACTATTCAATGATTTGTTTATTTCTAAACGTGTTTTAAACTTGATGAAGAAAATACGTTTACCTTCAATGGATTCCTTTCTCTTGAATTCATTCTCGAGCGACAGATTTGTTTTTATTTTCTCCATCAATTTAAAATAAAATAGAAATATGAAAAAAAAATTCATTTTCTTATGAAACCTTTGTTTCTTGACTTTAAAATGAAAACACCAATAAATTTACAATAACTTTTAAGCTATCCTATGCAAAGTTATGATAAGTTAAAGTTAAGTTGCCATTAAGTCTAATAATAATAATAATAATTAAATGTGATAATTATTATTAATAATAATAATAATTAGTAAGAGCTAATCAGTGGTCCTGCTTCAGACGAATGTGCCTCAAGTCCTTGCAGAAACGGCGGGATTTGTTTGGACTTGTTGAACCGCTTTCAATGCCAATGTGCTGCTGGTTACACCGGAGTTGTCTGTGAAACCGACATAAACGAATGCTCTTCAAATCCGTGCCGGAACAACGGAGCCTGCGTGGATAGGATCGGCTTTTTCCAATGCATTTGTCCACCCGGATGGAGCGGTTAGCGGTTAACCTCCATCGAAGCTGTTGTTAAAATTAAATTTATTGAATTAATTACTTAATAATTACATTAAAATAATCATTTAAAGGGACTTTTTGCGACGTCGATGTTAACGAATGCCTGTCGAATCCCTGTTTAAATGGAGGCACGTGTTACAACGACATTGGAATGTACAGGTGCTCCTGTTCACCCGGGTACGCGGGCTTAAACTGTGAAACCAACATCAACGAATGTTCTTCTGGTCCGTGTTTAAATGGAGGAACTTGTACTGACCTCATCAACGGCTACGTGTGCTCTTGTTTGCCCCAATTCGCTGGACCCAATTGTGGAGATGATTATAGTAAGGACTCGATCCATCATGCATTTATATTTATCTTTAAGAAAAAAGGGGGAAAATCATTGCGTCGTATTATTAAAAAATAAATAAGTTTGAACATTTACCGAATAAATTTTCTCGATACCATCAGACGAATGTCTCAGTAATCCGTGTCAAAACGGAGGCCTCTGCAACAACTTTATTGGCTACTTCACCTGCACCTGTTTGTCCGGTTACACTGGCCTGTTGTGCCAAATCGATATCGACGAGTGTGCTTCAAATCCTTGTCTGAACGGTGGAGTTTGTCAGAATCGCATGAATGCTTATTACTGCCAGTGTCCCGTTGGTTTCATTGGAACGAGATGCGAGACCAATTACAACGAATGTTCCTCTAATCCTTGCCTCAATGGACTCTGTAGCGATGGCATAGGTTCTTACAGGTTATTTATTTATTTATTTATTTATTTATTTTATTTATTTCTCAACAAATTGAAGGGTCATCCAATGACCACTAACACAAATTTGAATAAGTACAGCAGATTGTGCGTAAATAAAGTGCAAAATCAAGCTTAAATTGATAGGTATTTGTTAAAGTCAGTAGTCGAGATGCAGGATTTAAATCGGGATAAAGTTGAGGAGTTTATTATATCAAGGGGTAAGGAGTCCCAGGGCTTGATGATCCGGTTGGTGAAAAAGTTCTGCCTGTGACTGGTGAGACACTTCTCTTGGCGTAGACGAAGGGGATGACCACGGGTTCTGGAAGCTAGAAATGTAGGGAACTCTGGAATCTTGCATATAGTATGGCCGTGGATTATTTTGTAGCATAGGCATAAGTCACAGATGAGGCGACGATGTTCGAGTGTTTTGAGTCCGAGTTGTTTTAGTCTGTTAGGGTAGGGCAGAGCTCTGAGACCAGGAATCATTCTTGTGAAATATTTTTGCACCTTTTCTATTTTATTGTTAGTAAACTTTATCTTTAAGGCTGGACTTCAAATTGAATTTTTTAGTTACAATGTAACTTCTTGTAAATAAAAATAACGCACCAATCATGGGCATGAATACAATAAAGTGATCGCTTGTTTTTGATTTGCTTCCTTTTCCTTCCTGTTCTTTCCATCCTCTTAATGAAAGTATCTCACGTTTCCAGCTGCACTTGTTTTCCTGGGTGGCAAGGTACTCGTTGTGAAGAAGACGTAAACGAATGTGCCTCAAATCCGTGTAAGAACGGCGCCAGCTGCGAGAATCTTCAGAATAGATACAGATGCGTTTGCTTGCCTGGATACGAAGGTTGGGGGGAACATTTCAATTTCTTATGTTGTTCTACGTGTCTTTAGCATTGATTCGAATTTATTTAAACTTTATATTAGAAATGACCGGTTGAAAATTGCTACGATTGCATTTGCAAAAGTAGATGAACTTCCTTGCTTAAATCCCAAAGTTTCAAGCAGATTCTTTAGATAATTTATTTTGAAATAATTCAAAGCTTATATTATATTAATATTCATGTTGTTGTAACCATGGGCCTAGATAATTAAAGAATAATTAGTTAAATTTCGATTAATTAATTCCACAATTAAATTTTATTAAGCACAATTAAGCACATTAATATTCAGAATCTTATTATAATATTATGAATATTAATATGACGTACGAACGTTTGTTATCGAACAGGAACAAATTGCGAGATAAATGTCAACGATTGTTACTTTCCAACTTACCACAAATGTGCAAACGGCGCCACATGCGTTGACGGCATTGGTACTTATACGTGCTTGTGTGCACCAGGATGGACTGGACAATTCTGTGATCAGGCAATTATATTTACAAATTATTATTAATATCGTTTGATTTATATTGGATTATATTATATTATTTATATTTATGTTATACTTTTTAAATCAGAAGCCCATTGAAAATCTCTCCAGATTAAAGTTGACACAAATATTCCTATTATTATTCATATATTAAACATACCAATTATTAAACGAACTATTAATTCTGTGTAATAAATACAAATAAACAATTATTTATTTTATTTTTAAAAATAATTCACTCGAGTTATTCGTCCTAAGGATCTCAACGAATGTGATTCTAATCCGTGTCAAAACAACGGGACCTGCACGAACCTCCAAAACGCCTTTTATTGCACCTGTCCACAGGGATTCACTGGTCCAAACTGTGGTCAGGACATCGACGAATGTGCATCGAATGTCTGCAAAAACTTCATCTCCTGCATAAATACGTTCGGATCTTACATTTGTACTTGTCAGGCTGGTTAGTTGCTTAAATTCGATACAATCTCGTCTACTAACAACTTTTAACAAAATTGCTTATTGGCCGCTCAAGTACGATGACGCCTGTCGCACGCACAACGTCCGAGACATGCATTAATTAGCATTAATTAATTAACTCTTTGGTGGCTAATTAATTAATTAATTAACTTAAGAAGGCAAAACGAAAACACAACACACTGTGAACACAAAATGACACTTCGTTTCCAGGATATACAGGAAAGAATTGCGATTCCGTGACGAACCCTTGTTCGAATTACATTTGCCACTTCGGGGGTACGTGCGAGGTCCTCAACAACACCCCTCATTGCCTCTGCCTTCCCGACTACATGGGCATCAGATGCGAGGCCATTATAAGGCAGTGCAACTACTCCTATCCTTGCAGAAACAATGCATTTTGTCAGAACTTGCCTCTAGGTTGGCATACGATGTCTTTCTTCAGATAATAACGGTTGATTCGGTTAGCATATGCAAAATGAAAGTGTTTAATAAGATGACATGCTTTGTAATTCGATATGATGATATGATTAAACATAAATTTGATAGCATATCGACTTCAAACTGATTTTGAACATTAATTTCAAAACTACTTAACGTTTTATGTGCGTTATGCACGAATCATTATGTGCTTCCACAAACTCTTGGAAGTTTTTTAATCGCTTTTACTAAAATTATATGATAAAAAAAAATTCTATTTTGCTTCTAATTTTAGGAGGTTACCAATGCTTCTGCAAACCTGGTTTTTCCGGAACGAAATGTGATATTAATATCAACGAATGTGCTTCTAATCCATGTTTCAACGGTGGATCGTGTCAAGACCTGGTCAACGGGTTCAAATGCACGTGTTCACCTGGTTAGCAATACCTTTAAAACTACTACAATTAATGACACGCATAAATTAATGTATAAAATGACGTTTAAAAATAATTGTAAAATAATTATTTTTCTTCAATGCAACCACCAGGATATACCGGAGAGATGTGTACAGTTGATATCGATGAATGCCTCAGTCAGCCCTGCCAACACGGGGGGTCATGCACTCAGCCACGGATCAACATGTACCAATGTCTTTGTCTTCCTGGATACACAGGAACTAACTGCGAACAGATCATCGATAATTGTGCCAGTAATCCTTGCCAAACGTGGCAAATCTGTACCAACGCCGTCAATAACTTTACGTTAGCATTTAGAAGTTTAAATCGTAAATAGATAAAGTTGCTGTCTCGTTTTGGAAGAGTCTTGATGATGATTTCAACTTGACCAAATGAAAAAAAAACGAACGTTTTATTTATTAAATGTTATTTGTTAAATTATTAAATTATTAAATGTTATTTATTAACTTAGATGTTCCTGTCCTTCTGGCTTTACTGGCAGCAGATGTTCCGAGCACGTCGACAAATGTTACAGTCAGCCTTGTATAAACGGTGGAACTTGTCAAACGAATCCCTCTGGCGGATTTTCTTGTTTCTGTCCGTTTCCTTGGGGAGGAACGTTTTGCGAAATCACGACGGACGCTTGTTACCCCAATCCCTGTCTTCACTTTGGAACTTGCGTTAGGAATTCTTCGGTCATCCCTCGGGGATATGTTTGCTTGTGTCAACCTGGATTCATAGGTAGAATGCTGAGTTAACCACACACTGTACAGTGAACTAATAATTTTTTTTGTCAAGGTGAAAGATGCCAGGGTGACGTATATTCATGTTTTTCTAATCCTTGTAAAAATGGCGCTCAATGTACCGGTTGGTATAACGGCACTAACGGATTCAACTGCAGTTGCCTGCAATCCTATACGGGTCCATTTTGCGATACACCAGTTTCTTCGATTGGTGTTTGTTCACCTTCTCCATGCTTAAATGGTGGATCTTGTACACCCACCATTAACGGTTGACGACTTTTAAATTCTTTGTTTTAGATGGACTGTGTTACAGTGGTAACATTAATCGGTTTCGCAGGATTTTCATGTTCGTGTACTTCAAATTGGGCTGGAAGCCGCTGCGAAAGCGACGTCAACGAATGCCTGACATTGAATCTTTGTCAGAACGGGGGTACGTGTACGAATACACCCGGATCTTTTTGGTGCTCCTGCACAAGTGGATGGAATGGAACCACATGCAACGTTCCAGCCTCAGACTCTTGTCCACCGAATGCATGTCCTGGGCAGACTTGCATTCCTTCAGGCAACGGTTCTTGGAGATGCTGCTCTCCAGGTTAATATTAAAAGTTAACAGTCAACCACAATGCGGGAATAACATTATTATGTTTCAAATGAATAATGAACTGATTTTTTCCCCCATTTTTTAGGAGTCGATTGTCCGTGTAGTAACAATCCATGTCTTAGTAATGGGACTTGTGTTAGTGTGTCGTCCACTGTCTTTAAGTGTTTATGTCCTCTTGGAAGGACGGGTGACAGATGCGAAATAGTTTCAAGCGCAACTTTTGGAGAAAAAACCTTTTTAGAAATCCCATTGAATTCATTGTTGTCAAATCGAAGGAAGAGACAAACTACCACTCCAAGCAGTATAGAACTCAAGAAACTCACTTTTGCATTCAAGACTTCTCATGGAGAAGGCCTCATTTTATATCTCTCGGTAAAGTGTTTTGAATGAAACCGTTGGAACTGAAGACATTGAATTTTTAATCCTTAATTTGCTTTTAGACTGTCTTTGGCTACTTTCTAGTTGAGCTTCACGCTAACTCACTCAGGCTTGCTGCGGGATTTTCCAACGAAGAAATTATCGAAACTTTTCCAATAAGCAATTTTTTGGACGGAACCAATATCGACGTCTCAATTTACTTATCATACAATTTTCTGAACATCAACCTTTCTCACTGCGATGGCAATTGCATCAGAACGAGGTCTCTGCTAAATGGTACTTTGCTCGTAAGCAATATATTAGCGGGACTGAAAGATTCATGGACAGCCTTTCAAAGGAGCAGAATTCGATCAAACGAATCATTTCGTGGATGTTTGGAGGTACGACTAATCTGCTTGATAAATAATTATTTAATAATTAAAAAATTTCCCTAAAAATAATTGCTAAATTTGATTTTAAATTGATACAGAACGTTTCTTTTAACGACAAATACATATCCTTATCCATCCAACAAATGCAACAACTCGTAGCTGCCGCCATCTCCAGCAATCCTCCTCAACCGGGATGTTTAGACGTGTGCACGTCGTCATATTGTGGAAATGGAGGAAAGTGCGTGGATGGAAGTCCCTCCAAGTCGTGCCAATGCAAGCCATCTTTTGCAGGCAGCCAATGCCAGAATCGAATCTCTGTTCAGTTTCCAACTACGAAAACCTTAAGTTATACGTCGTCTTCCCCGATTTCCAACATTACATTTTCCATGGCTGCC
Source organism: Hirudinaria manillensis (assembly GCA_034509925.1). Taxonomy (NCBI): domain Eukaryota; kingdom Metazoa; phylum Annelida; class Clitellata; order Hirudinida; family Hirudinidae; genus Hirudinaria; species Hirudinaria manillensis. The sequence continues at coordinate 5,314,000 of CM067535.1, read as the reverse complement.
AATGGCTCTCAAGGAATAGTTTTCTTTACCGTTAGTTTGAATAAGAAATAAATTTAAAAATTATTATTAATTAGATTTTTATTATTTATTAATTGGTTATTATTTATTAATATGTTATTATTTATTTTTTTATTATTTATTCATTCGTTAACTGATTATATTTCTCGAATACTAAGTTACGCTGCAAAATTTCCTGATATATTGGATTTGGGTTTTCGTTAGCTCCATCGGCAGAAAAGATTGTAATGGATCTTATAGTGGGAATGATTTAATATCGAATTACTTTTAGGAAGGACAAAATCCATTCGCTTTATATCTGGAAAACTGGGTGTTGGTCCTTATTGATTGGAACAGAAATTTTAACACCACAATCGGTCAAGCGAATCTAATGGATGGTGGATGGTTCAACGTACAAACGACTATAACATCAACCTTAATCACAGTGGAAGGTTGGTAAAATCACTCCGATCGACTGAATTAAACAAGAACCAATTCCTTACTTAACTTTTTAAAATTATTTCTCAGTTCAATCCAATGCGAGTAATTCGATCAAAGGAAATATACCCCTTGTCACGGAAATTCCAAACACCATTTTCATGGGAAATCCTCTTGGCCATATCTGGTCTCAGCGATACCAAACTGGGTTATTATACCTGACGAAAGCAGCGAATGGCAAGTCTTTAATATCATTTAATCTATAAAAAAAAACTTTCAGTTTTGTAGGGTGCATGAGTAGATTGATGATAAATTCAAATGAAAGAGATTGGTCTGATGGTCGTAATGATTTGGACTTAATGAGTTGCCCGAGAGATGACCAATGTTTTAACATTCCGTGTGGCAAAGGCGGAAAATGTACATCTTCATGGCAAGGATTCAAGTGCGAATGTTTGCCTCCATTCATCGGGTATACCTGTTCCTCAGGTATCAATACACTCTATATTTTATAAAATAAATTATGTTAATAACACCTGATGTCTCTGTATCGTAATAAATGATATGCAGATCTTGAAGTATCCTACAAGGACCAATCCGCCTTCACTTCCGTTACCATTGATGCTTCCAGTTATCCATTCGGAAGGAACGTGACTTTTTCCATGAAAACAATCAAAGAAGATACATCGTGCATAATGCTCATCCAATTTTTCTCTGATACATCTCCAAGTATTCAAACTGCTTACATCTGCGTCAGGATTTCCAACGGATCTTTATCTATTAATACAAAGGGTGACAACGCACCAAATGGTACGTGCTTTCGAGCTGGATCGAATTAAGTCATTTGATTTTACATTTTTCAGATTCAGAAGTATAATATTGTCCATAACATTATTTATAATATTATGATTATTATTTTTTTTTGCGAATTGCAAAAACAGCAACTATATCTAAATATAATAAATAGTATTGGTTTGTAATATTGGTATTAATTAGTTTTAAAGACCATTATAATAACTTGCTATAAATTGCAATTAGTTCATCAAGAATCGTTTGTCTAGCAATTGAGACTACAACATCCCTCAAAGTAAATACGGGTCATTGGACAAAAGTCAGCATTTTACCATTTCTGGAAAGTTCCAACTACACCATCAAAGTTAACGATACTCAAGTGCAAATTATTACAAACACAAAAATGTTCGAACTCTCCAGATCAACAACTGTCAAAGTTTATGTTGGAAACTTTCCAAACCCAACAATAGGTAGGATAGTTACCAATTAACATCCACTCATTGAGAAATTTATTAGCGCTTAGAAAAAGATTGTGATGTGATGTTGTGAGATATCAAAATATTATAAAATTACTGTTAAAAAACTATAATACTTAGTACATTTTAATCCCAGTGATAGCTCCCCTCTTTGAAGGATGCATATCTAGGTTGATGTTCAACGAAGATTATGTCACTTCCTTGGTCGATTATACTGGACCTCCAAATACTGTGACAAGCGGAGTTTTATCCAAAAGTTGTCAGTTGGAAGAATGCGGTTCGAATCTATGTTCGGAAAGAGGAAAATGCTTTTCATTTTGGAATCAAACCCAATGTTTGTGTCAGCAAGGCTTTACTGGTGGTACATGTGCCCAATCGATAACCCTTCCGTGCCCTTTCAATCCATGTCTCAATGGGGCTACGTGCACCTATGACATCAACAACAGCAAAAATTATTCCTGCAGTTGTCAGCCTCAGTGGACTGGATTGACATGCGAACTTCCCAACGTTTGCCAAAACATTTCTACAAATCCATGCAAAAATAATGGAACCTGTGACCCGCTGGCTAATTCGACTAAAAGGTAAACATCTTCTTCTATTATTCACAAAGCAATTTTCCAGAAAATAATTTATTTGTTACAACTTCGTTTAGGTGTAACTGCCAAAATACGACATATGGCCGATTTTGTGAATTCATTGATTCCTGCAAAATACATCCGTGCTTAATAAGTAGAAATTGTCCTAACTCCGACAATAATTACACTTGTCCGTGCACCATTGAAAATGACCGATGCATCACTAAAGAAAGCAGTTGTTCTGAGACTGAATTAAACTGTTCGCGAAACGGCAATTGCTACATTAATCCCAATTCACTGGAAACTTATTGTAAATGTAACGAATATTTCAATGGATCGAAATGCGAGACGTGCAATTACTGTCTTCACGGTGGTTCATGCTTTTATGATGGAAACAAAGTGGCTTGCAACTGCTCAGCAGATTTTATTGGTCCGCGCTGTGACATTCCAAATCCTTGCTTGAATTTGAGCATTTGTCCAACTGGCTCAAGTATTTTAAATTTGGCTTCAACGTTTCATTTTTTTTTTACCAATTACTGAAATTTTTCAGCTTGCCAGCCAATTAATTCAACTCATATCTGCAACTGTTCTTCAACTGCATTTTTGGAGGGAAATTGCAGCAAGCCAAATCTTTGTCTATCCAATCCCTGTCCAAACAACTCAGGTAATCACTAATTCAAACGTAACACGTTATTGATCTTCTTAATTAATTCAAAATTGCAGTGTGTGAGGTTATAAATTCGACTTACTATATCTGCGCACAAAATCCTTGCTCGAATTCGAGCCTCTGTCCAAATGGCTCAAGTGATTCAAATTTAAATTTTCTTAAAAGTGCCATTTTTTATTAATTAATCAATCATTTTTAGTTTGTCAGGCAATCAATTCAACTAATTACACCTGCAATTGTTCTTCAATTGCATTTCTGGATGGAAATTGCAGCAAGCCAAATCTTTGTCTATCTAATCCCTGTCCAAACAGCTCAGGTAATCAATAATTCAAGTTTAACATGTCAACAATAAACTTAATCTGTTCGTTGTACAAACTTGCAGCATGTGAGGTGTTTAATTCGACCCACTACAAATGTACTGAGCAGAACTCTTCTTCCTTAGGTAATACTTATACTTGTACTACCTTGCATCAAATGTCCTCGATATAGAAAATAGGAATTTAAGTAACTCGACATTGCAATTATTCTTCTCAGTGGCGTTTATAACATTAACGTAGCTGGTTAATCGCTGGTAGTTATTTAATAAAAATATTGATAACAATGGCTTCAATGCCCTGTTATTCAGTAATTATTATTCAGAAGTCGTGAATCCCAACACTGGGTTAGCAATCGGATTGGGCGTTGGAATTCCTCTCTTCTTATTGGCTGCCTTAGCTGGATACCTCATTTATGAAAGGGAACAAAGACTCAGAGGAAGATATAAACCACAAGAGACCGAACAAAACATCAGTCTTCAAAACTCGAGACCATTCACTATTTCCAATAACAACAACAACAATAATAATAATAACAGAAGGAACCTACGCATCTGAGATACGTAACATTAGATATTTGTAACATGAAATGATCAGGTGGTTGAATATTCGATCAAGCGATATTTTTCATTAATTTAAAATTATATTAAGTTTTCTTGGACATGTTTACTTTCTAGGACAAAATAAATTGCGAAAATTTCAAGAGAATGATTTGAAAAAGTTGGTTTAAGGAATTATAAACATAATGTATTAATTGTACATTCAATATTTATTTTCGTGCTTTCGCAATATTACGTGTGCAATGTAAAGATGTGCGTTGGAGCGGCTGCAAATCATTTGTCATCCTTTTTACAGTTATTTTGTATTGTTGAATTTTGAAAAAAAAAATTTAAATTGTTTTTTCATTTCTGTCAATACTATGATTATTTATTCGTTTGATAAGTTATTTTTGAAGTTAATAAAGTAATTTTTATAATATAGCGACTCGAAATTTTCATTTAACCTTGTTTATCTCGCTACCAGTTTGAACTAATTCCAATCATTGTTATTTGACATTTACGATGGTTTTAATTGTCCAAAACAACAATATATGTATCTGAATTCTGGGTAAGAGAGACATATTATACAAGTGGAATACTTGTATTTGGGATTATCTATATATATATATAGTGTTCAAAGAATCCCAATGAGAGTCCAACGGAGTAAAACATGTCTTTCTTATAATAAAGTGATAAGCTTAAAATCCGATTAACGTAGGGTTAGGGTTAGGGTTAGGGTTAGGGTTAGATTGTTTGTCTTTTATTTATGAAAACCTGCTTCTGCGATGCCGTTTTGCCATTCACACGACATTCACGCGTGTCTGGCAGAAAAGTTATAATCATAAATTGGTAATTTCAGCACAAATATTAGTATCATTCTATCAAAATTTCACGAAATGTTCTTAGGAGCTTTTTCTGTCGAGATTCTTTTGCTTTAAAAAAAAATCGATTATCTCACATGAAGTGTCAAGACTGGCATACAAGTTCATCTGAACCAAAGTAAGAATTTGGCCAAATCCATTGAAGTGACTGAAGTTTTTTTTTTTTTACAAAATGATTTTGAAGTAAACTTTCTTCTTTCTTTACATTTAATCTCCCAGCACTCTTCACTCATCATCTCATTATAACAATTTGACTTAATTATTCGAAATACTTTCAGGATTGATCTCGTTTGACCAAGCAACTCAGTTGGACTGAGCATTGGTTCATAACGCTCTCAGGGCATGGCCGCCTCCGGTGAGCAGGCGGATGTCCCAGCCAACTTGTCTCTTCTAAAAAACCTCAACCCTAACAAAATCGACAAGTCGCTGCTGCTATATCTACTCGATGCTATTGAAGTTCGGAGTGTCTCCTCATTGGCTTTCTCTGCTTCCCATTTTGATGGAATGGGATCCTCCACTATTTGAACGCTATACCTAGCCTTGATTATGAAGGCTTACTTCAGGTCCGTCGTGCTCCAAATCCAGTGTGCCCCCGATTCTGCGACTTTGGCTACCTCCTGGACAAAATGTTTTGTTTGTCTGTCGGTGAGGTATATTGCTCTGAGAAAGGCGTAAATTGACTTGTCTATGGGCCTCTCACTCCGACTTCTCCAGCAAGCACCCGGGTAACTCAAAAATTAGACAAATGCTTTAAAATTTTAGAATTAATTACATCTATTTATCCACCTACCCGAATCTTCAATTCATCCTTTTTATTATTTCTAAGGAAATGTCAAATATTGGAAAAGCAATTCATTTTTCTTCACAAAAAAAAGAGATTTCGTTGCATTGCATTTTCTGTGTGTTAAACTGCATTTGTGTGCCTCGGTATTCAAAATTTTGAAACGAATTTTCCAGCTATACGCCAGCCTAAAATTAATATTTAGCCAATTATGGTCTCCACCTCATCGCACTTTAATCTAATTCTTAATCTCAATGTGTTGACTCTGGGCACACAATGCCTTTGTCACAGATTCAGTTCGTCAATAAAGACGAAGCTATGAACTGCTCAGCCACGCGTCCATTTGTTGTGCTTTTATGAATAATTTGTTGACTTCGCATAGCCTAGGATTTAAGATCAAATAAAGCATAGATTAAGACGTCTAACAGAGAGTAAAAAAGTTCTGAAATATCTCTCATGCCCTGCCAAAATATCTTTTGCTTGACAACTTTTCCCGACGGGAACTAGACACGCTGCGAGGAATTTAGTCACCAATGAATTTTTTCGAGCAAAGTGGTGATATTGACATGTAATTGGCAACCTGTTCATCAAGTTTGTAATTGCAAAATGGAGTTTAAAGTCTCGTGCACTTTGATCAATAAAAGAAGCGTGTCACAGATCAGCCAATCAAACGCTGACATAAGATCTCTTTTGTTAAGGACAATAATCGGCGATAATGATTAATAAGCCGACGGTAATAGAATTAATCATGGATAAGCGCTTGTAGCAATCACCCGGAATATCAATTGCTTGTCTCAAATGTGCTTACTCATTCCCACAATTTTTTAAAATAATATACAGCTTAAATGAGAAGTCATTCAGAGAACTTGGTCTAGTGATTGTTGTACTGAGCCAGAAACGATTTCCCCTTTCAAATTTTGTCTTGTACATAAACATCTATTGTTAAAGTTAAGTAGAAATGATTCAGTCATCGACATATCAGTGATAGTCATAAATTTCAATAGAAACAATGAAGTGCAAACTGATCATTAAACAAATTTCCAGAGAAAATATAATAAAACAATCAAATCTTTGCTTGACTTTCGAAAAACTTACAACCAAGATGCAATAGTTAAACAATTCGATTGCACATTTAAATAAGACTCATTTTCAAGCGACAAAATGTAAAATGTTTGTAATTCAGTAACATCACTTAAACTGTGTTGACAATTGCATCACAAGTTTACAACAAAACTCAACTGATATCTATAATTTGCATCTAATTGAATGCATTCCAACAAAAGGATTTTGAAACTCTAAACTCAAAATCCATCACCAGGAACAAGAAAAAGGAGAGAATCGGTATCATTGCTCAGGTAGGAAGTTCAAAGAGGACAGTCTGATTCAGATTGACATGGTTTGATGGAGTCATAACTTTTCTCAATCTCTTTGATTCCACATCTTCATTTCCAAATCCAGAAAAAGAGGAACCTGATTCCAAAGGATTGCAGGAAGAAATTGACTTGCAGCTCATTTGGTCACCATGTCTCTGATTTGAAACTGCCATGACATTACTAGCCTGGTCATTCGTTACCATTTTGAAATGTTTCAAATACTTGCTCCCGTGCTTGGAGTGATGCTTCTGAGAATGCTTTACTTCGCCCTGTGCCAAGGAATTTGTCTGCGGCTCTGAAATGGTGGCTTGTATGGTGTAATTGGAATCAATCTTGGCACTAGCCAGTGTGGAATTGTTACTCAATTGCTTCCCAGCAAAAAAGAATCTCAGGCTGACAGGATCAACACCGGGAAGGCATCGCACGAGAGAACACTTTACGGAAGCAACGAGATCGGACGAATTAACCATGAGACGATAATCGTCACCATTTGAAAATCTGATTCTGATGGGTATCTCTCTGCCAGTTTCCTCCCGTTCCCTTTTGGACCGATGTCCTTTTGAAGCTGCAGATGAGGTTTCATCTCTGACTTCAATGAATTCATTTGATTTTTCTTCCTCTTTATGAATCAGGTTGATTGGGGCACTTAGAACATAAACAGGAAGCTGGTAGCGATTTCCCAACTCATCGTAGCAATCCATAAGCGTACCTATGAAGAAGATTATGTAACATTTCATAAAGGTATGCCCATATTTTTCAAAGTAATACCAACCATTTGGGAGTGATATGTTAGCCCCATCCAGTATCACCTGGGCCATCTGATAATCACCAGCCTCTAAGGCATTTACAGAAGCTCTTAATGCATCCCATATTTCTTTACATCCTTCAAATGCTGGGGCAGTGTCCCAAAATTCCTCCCTTTTGGCATTCAATTGGGATTCTGTCAAGCAAATATTGCTCTTCCACTTTGGTTTCCGATGCTTCAAAGGCCTATTATGGCTTGCTGAAGTTAAAATTACAAAAATGATCAAGAGGTTTTAGTGATGCTAGGTTATGTTAATGTTAGAGAATGACTTCCAAGATCTCACTAAAGCTGCTTTCTTCAGATGTATCACTGTCTCTAGATGGTCTGTTATATAAGCCAATGCAACCTCCCATCGATCTCAAATATCTCAGCATTCGGAAAATATTCAGCACCGACTTCACTTCTACTGCCAACACCAGCAAAACCAAGTCGAATCTTGTCCGTCAATTATTTACATTATAGCACCCGTTAAGTTCAAGGACACAGAGTTGTCATTTTACGTATGGTTATTTTCAAATTCACAACGGATATCCTTGCAGAAAATATCAATTAATTATGTCGCCATACTATCGATGGTTTTTTACATAAGACTGACACGTATGCATCGTTTCTTTAACTCAAATGAGAGAATATTTTTGTAATGCAATTATACCTAAAAATGCTATTCTATTCAAACATCTAAAATTTGTCAAAAGTGTCAATTATTAAAATCTATTTCCGAAGCTTTATTGCTGAGATGTTTGAAGATCTCGTTCGTGTTACGGTCATCCAGCTGATACAATATTTCATGATATTATTCGTGATTAGTTCAATTACTTTATTATGCTTTACACAAAAAGCTAATACTGTATTTATATCAATATATTTTAAAAAATAAAAATGTTATTTTCCAGACTACTATGTAGGGATAACTATGTAAAAAATGAAACGTAACGTCAATAAATGCTTTAAGCATTCCATCTTGATAAAATTAAAATATTACCTTAGGCACATAAGTAAGTATAAGTTGTTTTAAAGTGTTTAAAAATGTTACTTACAGTGTAACTAAACTAATCAACTAAAATGTTGTTGGCCGATATTAGATCTCAGGTTTATTCATTTCTCAGTTGCCTGGGATAGATAGCTTTGCTACCATGAGTCTATTTTGTTAAGAGATACCAGCACCCGCTAATAGTGATTGTGGATTGCTTTCTAATCAAGTTTTTCTCGGTGAGCCATGAATATTTGAATAATAAGATGCTTGATTTAAAGATCTTTAAATATGGTGATCGGAATCAATGCTGGCTCGAAATTGATTTTCCAATCGGATGCCTTGACCCTAACCCTGAATTTTCACCGAAAAATAACATGAAGTGTGAATGTGATTTATGCATTGAGCACAAGGTTGAACACAATTCGAAGAATCAAATGAGTTTATATTGCTTTAAACCCGAAAACAAGAAACAAAATGCAGATTTGTTGGCTCTCCGTTAACAGCAGTGATAGCGGACTTTAGTCCTTCTGAGTTCTTCGATGTGATGAAGCTTGCACAACTTTCAATCATTAGGATAGGCATAATTTAGCCAATTACTTAATTAATTTTTAATTTGTCGTCAACATTCTGGCATCTATCTTTAAATACTTTTAATAATGTCTTCTAAGTTTTTTTTCTTCTAAAGCAGAAATAATGCCTAAATAGAAAGGAAAAAGTAGCCATAAAAACGCCCCTGTTTCCTGGTCTATTTCCACTAAAGGCACCAAGTGTACCAACAGTTCATGCAACGTTTAATTTGCATGCGTTGCTACCTTTTAAGTGAAAACCGCAAAATTCCGTCTCAGGCTATTTTGATTGCTTGAACTGAAGACCGCTTTTGAAAGCATTCCGCTTTCAATCACAGTTTAGAAAGAACTTTGAAAATGATTAATCAAACGATAGCAGACGTTTGCCTTGGAGTCGACTTGGGGAGCCAGGCGGGTTCATTAATACTTGGGTAGGATATGCGAGTTAATAATGCAAATGAGACCCTTATTATCTTAGTTGAAAGACATCAGCTGTCACTCTGCTTCTCCATTGTCGAGAAACAGGCACAGCAATAACAGCCTGGTTATTGCTTAACTAAACCGTTAACGCACACGCCTGTCATGAATATTCATGTTATGTTATATGAATATTAATTTTTTTTTTCGCTTTGGAATTACTCATTAATAGTGTTCGCTCACTAATAGTGACACATTGGTTTCACTTCAACGTTTCGCTCCGTTGACGATGTAACAAAATATTTATATGTGCACGAATCTGTTGTTAACTGCAACTTAAAATGCGTTTCGTCGACTGCTTATGTACGCGTGATGTTTGTTCAACTCGATTATGATCACGATTTGCAGCGTTGATCGATTTATAGATATAGAACTTATCAACGGCGATATGACATGTGCAAGTTTAATTAAAAGCAGCCTACATAGCTATCGATGCACTAGTAAAATATATTTTACTGTTGTTATTATTAGAAAATGAACTAATTAACATTTTGCCATTCCCGTTGAATAGTGGAAAATAGATGAGCCCATTAGCAATAAATTTTAATTTACTTAGTTTAAAGACCTTATAAGAAATTGTTGTTATAAAATTTTAACGCACGACTTATTGTCTTTGTTTTGCTACTCAGATTTGGTAATGCAATCTGATGATGCAAATGAATTTTTCAAGAAACGAATAAAATTTGAGTTGTCAATCATTATTTAAATTGAAACTGGTTGGTTTTCCTACAAATAATAATTAATAAGTACATTAACTATCATTTAATGGTAACTGGTATTGATAGTAGTCACTAATTACATTTGGCTTGGCCTTAAACCGGCCTAGCCCTTGATAGCTGCATTTATGTTTGTTTGTGCAGATGTATACAATCTTCGTATTTTTGTTTTTCAGAGAAGGCCGTAAGCCATGAATGATATGCATCCGTCAATATATCAAGTAACTTTTTTTTGTTATGTGCATTATCTTTTGTCGTTGTGTGCAAATTGTATGTAATCGCATAACAATTTGTACTTATATATACACATATAAACAAATTTATTGCCACAACCACCTCAAATCGCTGGCTCCTGAAAAAGGTTGGCACAGACGAAATCCACCTAAATGAATGAAATGCAGACAAAATTAGGAATACTAAAGCTAGAACATATTAAAGTGATTTTCAATGACGAAGCAAATAAGGAAGGATTCCTTATGAAAGCTGCAACGAACACCGGTTAACCCTCTGGTATTCGTGGACCGATAACCATGCAACTTCGGTAGTTCTACTATGCTCGCTTGGACTTTTTACATCGCCCGCAGAATTGCTTGTGCATATTTCTATTTTGTCACTTAAATTAGTTTTAATCTTTTAAATCTAACGATTGGCAATCGACTTTCTAGAACGCGGAGTTGCTCCGTATGTACCCGCTAGATATTCTAGGCTGTGTTCAAACTCCTCGAGCAAAACTAAATTCTAAAGCAATCGCCAATCAGAATTTCTAAAAATTTAAATAACTTCAAACAAATGCTTAGGATGTGATTTGAAAACAAAAAGTACATCGCTTCTTTTGTGTGTACAGTACGCCTGCGCATTAGGTAATGTTTTTAATAGCCCTATTAGGCAAGCAGAGGTTTCCTCTGTCTATGGTCGATTTAATTTACAATGGTGATAGTCTCAAACGACAACTATGATGTAGTCTAAGAATAAATCGTCAAAATATAGACTTTTATAGTTGCCTGAGTTTTTGCAACATTTAAGCTGGCTTTAGTTACAGTTAGAAAAATTGTTTGAAACATCTGTTTTCAGGATCTTGGTGTGTGACTTTACGTAAAAATACTTCATCTCAATCCGCTCTAGGTTATTAGCCATTTTTCATACAATTTTGTTTTACGTGTTTCTTTACTGAGGGTATAACGTTGAACACAATGCTTAAGTGGCGTGGACTGTGACCTTTTATAGATTTTAAATCGTTATACCTAGTTTAATGATTTCATGTCTTTTAATGACTATGAGTCCCAAAATAACCTTCCTCTATTTGTTGAAGTAAGTTTTACTTGATCACGAATGACCAAACTATAAAGTATAAGCTGCAAACAAGTTTTTGTCATTGAATGTTTTGCCACCATCTTGTATTTATTAGTTTATGGTTGATTAATGAAAAGGAGCAGTTCCATTTTTGCTTTAATACTTTTGGGAATGAATTGCTTATGGAGGAGCAGGTGTATTCGAATTAAGCTTTGAATATGGAACAGCATGCCTTTGGTGCTCATGTACATTGTTGCTATGGCTAGGTGGTCCTTTGCATGCATAGCTTCACTTCTATCTTGCCTTACCACAACAGAATATTAACACATATTTGAATGTTCATATTTCCTTTTTAATCAAACGCTAAATCACTTTCATTCATATACTAATATAGCTTCAGCACAAAAAAAAACATAGTTTCCTTATGCATTGTTATGATGCAAATGTCACTGAACATTTCTGGAAGCTGAGTTTAAATCTAACAATTTCAGAACAGCTAAAGGTGGCTTGTGGTTAATAGTGTTGCCTCAGATGCATTCATAATTTTGCTTTCACTTTATATTACAATATTACATATGCAAATTTATTCATTAAAGATTCCTTCAATGATGAGCATGGAGGATCGCAAGGTGGAGGCTTCGAGAAAAAGATGGAGTCGGATTCCAAATCCCAGGGCCATTTTCAAGCCACTCAGGATGGCTGTGCACAAGATTGAAAAAGTACATTTCTTTAAGTTACAAGATTCACGTTGCTAACTTTTGAACATTTTTCTACATTTCTACATTTACTATTTTATAAAAATGGTCTTAACATTTTGTCAATTAATTCTCAATGAAGTCTGACGTGGAGGATGCTATTGGAGCAAAGTTCAGAAAAGAATTTGGGAATATTGAAGACTTTTTGAAGAGTGTAGAGCCAAAACATCTTCACCATGATTATTCTAACGATTATTTTGCCATCATCACACCAAAACACACTCCAATCCATCTAATGCCTCAGTACAACCAACATCTGCCCCATAACAATGCCTTACACAGGCCTACAGACAGAAATGATGTAAAATATTCAAGCAGGCGATCTCTACACAATGAACCCCATCATGTAAATACCAAACCCCAAGTCATTAACCAGCACAGGACACCTGTTCCTTCAAGCGATGTTCCAGTACAAGATAATAAAAATAAACACCTGGACAGAAGCAGAAAGCCTTCTGAATGCACAAACAATGCCTGGAAGAGTGCCGATGATTTCTCGACTCAAGCTGAGGTGACCTCAAAAGTCACAAAGTTGGTGGAGGTAAGGGTCTTAGCTCTGAATGAGATTTTACAAAAATCACTTCTAATTAATTGAAAACAACACAGGAAATATCTCTGCCAAATATGATGTCTCCGTTGTCTAACAAAGCCACTCCTCCCCCTGCCAAGATCATGACGAAAATCCAGCAGATCGAACTTTCCGAGAACCCGTTGGACTTCAGCGTGTCGGAGGACGAATTGAATCCGGACACCGACTCCGACGATTCCGATCCGCCTCTGTCGGCGGGATTCGCAGACGACGCGAAAGAAAGCGACTGTCCTTCCGAAGAAAAAGAAGAAACTCGGTCGAAACCCAGTCCCCTGGAGAGCGATCCCGTCATTCGTCCGTCTCCTGCCAGAAAGGCTCTCCTGCTGGAAGTTTCCCTCGAGGACGGAGAGATAGACGAGAACGAGTTCCGTAAGGGTCGACCGAGGACTTCCAGTAAAGTTAGGCAGCCTTGCTTTTCCACTTCAAACCAGGTCAGAGTTACTTTTCTTTACCTTTTTATATCTTACTTTAAATGTCCATTAAAAATTTATGGTATTCAAGAATACGTTTGGCACGTGATTGGATTTTATCGTGGTTTATTCCGTTTGAATTAATTTTTGTTAATGTTAATATTATGGTGATATCACAATTGCAAGCATTGAGCTGCTTTTAAGCAAATTCTTTAATATTGTCGATAAAAATTTGCGTTTCACTATTTTAGCTTCCGATGTCGGACATTGATGCCTCGAGAGGGAATGCTTTCCTCGATGATAATTTACAAAGGAGTAAATTGCTGACCGAAGACGGCGAAGTCGTGAATGACGTCGACAGAAAAGAATCGAAGGTTGACGTCGATGACTTGGAGGAGGGTGAAATCGAGGACGAAGGGAAGCAGTCGTACGTGTCGAGCAGTCCTTCCTCCAGTGGTTCTTCCTCCAGCAGATCATCTTCCAGTGAATCTTACATGTCAGAATTCTCACCGCTGCATTCCAAACACGTCGTCGTTGCCGACCACGAGAACAACAGCACGGAACCGCCCCTGCAACCCGTCGTAAGCGCTCGAAAATGGATTCTTACTCGAACTTTTGAAATTAAACAACTTAAATTCAACATAAGTCATTCAAAAACTATTTTCTGCTTGCAGGACAAACACCAGAGATTTAGCAAACAATACAACGAAAAAGAAATCGCATCCGTCAAAAGCACTCCCGTCAATATCGAATCGGCACCGGAGCACAACTTTTGCCCGAGTCTCGCCGAGAACAACTCGCAGAACGTCCTCGGCATTTCAAAATCGTCTGCTTTCGAACCGCCGGCGAAAAAACCTTCCGCGACCTCGCATCCGAGGTTCGAACCCGAATCTTCGAAAGAGAAGTTAAAAGCTGAACCTGCAAATGCAAACATCAAATCGAGGATCGAAGAGCATCAACATTTGACTCCTATTAGAGCACCTACCCCAGCAGCTACTGAAAAGAAGGAGGTCGGTGTTAATGTTCAAAAACCAAAGCCAGAAAAGCCTTCAAAATCTCAGAAAGCTGAGAACAAAAGTGTAAAGTTGAAAATCAAAAATGTTAATGGCAATTACAAAACAAATGAGGACATCAGGCCAAAGAATGAAACAGAACAAATGGAAATTGCAGCAAAATCCCTGGAAAGGTTGAAGGAGGAGAAAAAAGATCAAAAGCCTGATGGCAAGATCATTAAGAAACAACAGCAGCAACAACAACAACAACAGCAGCAGCAGCAACAACAACAACATCAGCAACAACAACAACAACATCAACAACAGCCTCAACAATTGGAACAAAGATTTGCAGAGGTTGTCAACAATCAGCAAGGAATCAGTTTCGTGTCAGCCATTCAATCCACAAACGTTTCCAGGAAGAAAAATTCTGCTGCCAAGGAGAACCTCGTTAAAGAAAAGAAAGAATCAAAAGTCGACGTAAAGAGCAAAAAGAGGAAAAGCGACGATTTGGAGAAAGATGCCGGAGACAAGGTACAGGGGACGTCGGCCAAGGTGCCAAAACTTGCTTCAAAGGCATCAGAAGTTCCACTCGTCCTGAGGTTTAACACAAATTTGTTTGCTAAGCTGGAAAAACCTGAGAAGAAGAGAAAGATTGAAGAAGAAGCACCGCACAATGCTCCAAAAAAATCAAAAACAGAATCGGAATTAAATGGCAAAGTAAAACCGAACGACGCTTTGAAGAAAAAGGGAGTCTCTAAGAAATCTAATCCCGTCAAACCGCAGAGTCAAGAACAGGTTGGCACCAAAAAATCCAAGAAGACCACGAAAAACAGCGTCGAGGGAACCGAAACTCCCGTCGCAGCCGTCGAAGAATCTGAAGCTATTCTGAAGAAGCAAAAGGTTCAGGACGTTCAAAAGAAAGATTCTGACTTGCCAGCTACTCAGGGAGATGTCGTCAAGAAATCCGTCAAGAGATCCAATAAATCCGGCAATAGAGCCGAGAAGTCCGAACACGCGAACGACAAATTGAGCAACGAGGAAATTCTTAGGAAGGCAAACGAGGTTCTCAGAGGGGTTCTCAAGGGCAAGGATCCATCTGCCAGTAAAAATTCCAGCGAACACGTGCAGAACAGCAGTAACCAGCAACTCTTGTCTCTGCCCAACAACGACATTGCAACATCTAACAAATCTCCAAGAGAGAAACCCAAAAAAGATAGCTCTAGGAACACCTCTAAAGCTGCTAATGACTCCCTTCCTACCAAGAACGAGCAGCAAGTATTCAGGGGCACTTTCAAAGTGACGTCCGGACCAGAACTCGAATCTTATGCAATCGACGACGCAAGAGAGAAGCAGTCCAAATTCTCTGAAAATCAGAATAAAAATCAAAGCCAAGTAGAATCAATGTAAATATGTTATCTTATTCTGCATCTTTCGTAAAGCACGGACGGGCTTCGTATTTCGCTCGGCGCAAAATCACGCCACGAGTTTTTATCTCGAAGCGTCCGCGCTCGCATTTCCGACGGTTCTTCGGAAATGGTTCATTTTGTCGATAATTTCTTTAACAGCCGCAGAAAAGCAGAGGCGCATCTCCACAAGTTTGGACTGCTGAGTAATTTGGCCAAAGTGAAGCAGGGTGAAAATGGTGGAAGGTCCAACTTTGGTTCTCTGTTGAGTTCCATCGAATCCCACGTTTACAGCTTCCTCGGAGCAGTGGAACTCTCCAAGTTCAACGAGGACAACTTCAACATTCGCCACTACAACCAAGTCGTCGGGTACGAACGTCGATTTATTATCGATCTTTTATTAGTAAACGTTGATTTATTATCGATCGCTCCGCTACCGATCGAGTAATAGAAATTCCACCGACTCGTAATCCTAGAAACATCGAGACTTCGATCAAAGAGATCGACGACGCTGCGGACAGGACGAGGCTGAGCTTCTTGCTGAACTCGTTCAGGGTGAGCGTGAACGATTATTACTTCACGAGAACCTTCAACAAGGACAAGGAACTCAACGAAACGGCGGTCAAGGAAATCCAGTCGACGGAGAATAAGATCTCGCCTCGGTCGTCGCCGGATTCCACTTGTGCCAATTCGAGCACGGTCAGTTTTGGAACGAATGAATATATTTGTGTGGCAGCATATAGATGTAGCAATAAATTTATAGAGAAGGATATTTATGTAGAAGCATACTTATATAGAGGTACATTTTATATAGAGGCATAGTTATGTAGAAGCCTATAGATGTAGAGCTTAGGATTGCCAGAATCTTTAAACAGTTATTGATCAGAATAGTTATCAGTTATCAGCTTAAGATAATGACCTATTTTATATGTGTATATATATATATGGATATGGTATATGATATATATTTCTAGAAGAGTTTGTGATTGAAATTGTTGATAACCAATCGTTTCAGGCCAATGCTCAGGTCACGAATGCCAACCAACAGTCCGTCGGGAATGTTGATGCTTCTTCCATTAAAACCCTCAATCAAGCAAAACTCAACTTGTCATTTCTCTTTCCATATTTGTATACATGCAATTCACACCTTAAGGTTCTCTTCAAGCTTGCATCTGATCCTTGTGAGTGTTTTTTCGCTTGTAGTTGGTATTTATAATAATATATATAAATATATACTTACCTGGATTTAATAATAATAATAACATTAATAATAACAATTATATATATATAATCGAAGTAAGTTTAGAAAATAACTGGTATTGTCAAAGCCATTGGCTTGTGGTTGGTAGTGAATTAAATAAGTATGACAGAATGCATTGCATTGGTCATGAATTACATTGTATTAGTTAGCTATGCAGCACATTTATCGCATAACAACATGACTGATATTTTATTAATCCCGCAGCCTGCCGAGACTTGTTAGATCGCCAAAGTTTGCCAATAGACGTGATACACGCAGACCTGCAGACGTGGACAAAGTGGTTCGAGGACCTGGTGGTCCAGATGAAGTCCATGTACCAAATGTAGATGCTTCTTCCTTCAACTCACCTCCTCTCTCCATTTTACAGCTTTTAATTCATCACTGGCACAACGTCAACATCTAGGTCTGTTACGCCTGCAAATTTCAACCGCCTCCTCGTTGTCGATTGTTTCCAATTTCAACCAATTTCGGTGTTCCAAAGAAATTAATAGTTGCATACTACCACTTTTACGACTAGTCATGCAGGAAGAATGAAAAGCCATAAAAAAAACACACCTAGAGAGGTCCCCCTAGAGAGCCATTGTTGTTTTTATTGTCATCATCACCATAATCATAATCATCAAATTACAATCGATTGTCTTAAATAAAATTCGGCGATTAGAGAAAGGTTCGCGAACCGCTTCACGTCGTTTGCATCAGCACTTGAAGGCACGACAAGTGGACGAATGAATGAAACTGCAAATATGAAATATTCCAGGGTATAACTGCATGACACGTTTCTTCGTAGAGCTCTAAGGCCCGCGCGTCCGAAGTCCGAGGGAGCGGAGTTCGCTTTTTTTTTTGCCGAGAGGCTGGCATTAAAACTCGCCCGAATGCTTCGTCGTTGTTGTTTGTCGGAGACCGTTGTTACGTAACCTTGCTACTCGTTTGTTTGGCGGACTTTACCCGAAGTTCCGAGGAACTGCAAAACTTGGCGAAACTGCTGCCACTACGGTGGCTGTCCGCTCGCGAGGCGAGTCGTTTGTAAATATAAAACTTTGAACTTCGGTCGAACTTTTTCCTCCTTCGATCGGGTCATCGCATGAACTCTTACTTGGTTTTGGGATTCCAGTGCTTATCCTTTATTGCTATCGAAGTGCCAGTCAGCAACAGAAGAGTGCATTCGTTCGTTCATTCATTCATTCGTTCATTCATTGGTTTGGCATTTTGCTTTTTTGTTTTCTTGCTTGTCACAGATGGAGGAATTTCTAACGAACGACGACTTTTCATATGCAATAACTTTTCTAATAATTTTTAAACGACGCACGATTCGATGCGTGCGTGCGCAACCGTTTCTAGCGACGAGCCTCTCTTTCACAAGACGGTATTTTTATAATCCAATGAAATTTTCCTAAGCAACATGGCACCTGCTTCTAGGATTTATCAAACCTGTTTCTCTATTTTCACCCAAACCATAAATTCAAAGCAGCAAAAAGATATTTATTATATATATATATATATATAAATCTATATATTTATATAAAGTGAACACCAACCTATTCTAAAGACCTCTCTGCTAACATTCCCAGTTGAAGTTCTTATTTCCTACGTTTTCAAAAACCTCTTAAAGCGCTCGCAATGCCATCTGCAGAAATTGCACGAAACATATCCCACGACGGTCTGCAGTGCACGAGTCGTCTGCCCCTCGTCGGACGTCGCGGACCGTCGACACGACGAGGAATCTTAACTTTTTTTTGGCGAGATTTTTTTAATTTTTGCTCCACCACCTGGGATCTTAAAGATCTTGCAGATGTATTATCCTATTATCCTGTTATCCTTAGTTTTAACTTTAACTTTCATTTCATTTTTAACTTGCATCATTGAAATTCAACCTCCGAAATCGGCCGGTCTGCCTTTGAGTTGGCGTTCGAGAAAACGTTGCAGAGGCGATTTTGCGTGCATGCGTGCGTGCGTTTGAGTTAAACTGTCCGGATGCATGCCCGCCACGAGAAGCGTTCCTATTGGATCTCAGAATCATGTTTGACGGAAAGATTCACCAGATGCTTATTCGATTTGCTTAACTTTTTCTCTGCTTGAAATTTTCAATTGTGAGATTTCATGTTTTGTGCAAGGATCTAGTCTGTGGCATATTCCCTGTCGCACTCTCTGGCCTTGCAAGCAATGGAAGATCCCGTAACGTTTAGTCATTACGATTTATTATTATTATTATTATTAGTTAATTATTTACTTTGTCATGGTTGTTGTTGTTGGTAGTTTTATTTAAGGCTGATAATGTTGTTTTATTGTTGATCAACTTGAATGATTGGTTGTCAACTGGTTGAAGGCGATCTCCCAAGAAGATCTTTAGCTGCGATTTTGCAACGGGGCAGCTGTCCGACTCTGGTGCCCTCTTACCACGTCCTTCCAAACATCTTTCCTTTCTCGTGTTTCCCCTCTCTTGCAGTATTCCAAATGATTCAAAAGTTTTCAGTTCTTCTCTACGCATTCACGTCTTCTGGGACTCGGATCCTTGCCGGCCGCGTTTCGACGTTCGTAGCGTCTTTGGCGAAAGCCGACGTTCGATCGAAAAACCCGCAGGAACTCCGACGGCCTGCTCGGACGCGCTCCCGCGATCCCGGTCCCGTTTTTCTTTCCACCGATTTTTAAGTCAAAGGGATCGACTCGAAATATCTCTTTGATGGCACAACGAACCTGCTGAATACCTCTCTTGATATTAACAATCTCTTCCTAAGTCCTCAGAAATTCACAAAAATAGGTAATTCTTACATGCATTAATGTTTGATGCATTAATTCACGGAGTTATCAAACTTGACGCTTTTTTTGGGGGCGGGGCTTTTTGAAATCATGACCAAAATTGTTTTATTTTAAACTGGAATATAAACATTTACTTTTCTTTAATATCTGCTTGAGACAAGTGCTTCTCATTTCTGGACTTATTTTTGAGATGTAATGGTTGAATTGGCTTTGGTCCAATTTTGTTTAGTTATCATCAGTGTGTAACATTATTATCAATATTATCTTTATTGTTGTTATTATTATATTTATCATTGTCATCAAATATTGATATTAAGAAATAGTTTGCTAACCGAATGCAGTGTTGTGGCACAATAACCTTTCCGAGACTCCATAGAAATGTCGACCTGCATACACACTTGAGTCTACATTCCTTCGACCGAGTAACCTGCCTCCCCCCCTACGACGTTATTCCGCTCGTCACCACGCTTTGTTTTGGCGACGTCGAGTTCTCGCACATCAAGTTATTATTTATTACGAATTATTTATTTAAATCACGCGAACGTACGTACCCGGATTCGTCGTTCCTTCCGTGCCACGGCGAACGACAGATCGGACTCCTTCTCGTCCGGCCTCCTTCGAAGCTCCGATCTTACTTTCCGAATGCAGTGCTCCGAGGTCGAAAATGTATTCGAGTGCGACCTTCAAGTGCTATCTTTGATTTGGTGTTTCATTAAGATTACCAGTTATTCGTTATCTTTTTTTCTGGGGGGTCGTTCGAGTGGATTTTTTTATTTGTCGAGCCGTATTCCCTTTGAGCCTATGCATCGAGGAAAGGTCGTTTCAGTGCGTTCATCGTTTTCCAAATTCACGTTCGACCCGAACCCTTCGAAGGATGCGGAGGTTTCATTTCGGAGCCAGGTTCGTGTCCTTGATGGTTTGTGCCCTTAAGTCTAATGTTTCTTATCCATTTCAAGTGCTCATTAGATTTGTAAATATTGGCCCGAGATGGCTTTATTTTGGAACTTTAAAATGTAACACTTTCTGCATTTTTCCTTTTTTGTGATTTATTATTTTGTTATTATTATCATTATCCAGAAATTATCATGCATGTAAATACATTCATTTATTCACCAAGTTTATGCTTTTAATGTCTCTAAGTTAATGAAGCAAGGTATATTACATATACTTTTGAAGTAAGGTATATTACATATATACTTTTGATAATCAAACCCCATTTCAGTTCATTTTGCAACCCTGCCTGTGCAACCCATTTCTTTGAAAGATGTAAATAGAGAAATAAATATATTTTACAGAGTCTTTTGTTAACAGAGATTAATTGCATTGCACTGGGATTGATGTCTTGGTAGAAATTGCAATCACTGCAATCAGAGAAACTTCCTCCACAAAATGATTGTGATGCAGAAAGACAGCGATGCTTGCCCATAATTTTTTAAAGATTAAAAATTCTATGGACTGGGATGCAGGAGAGGAAGACTTAAAAAACTGGAATGCAGAAAAAGATCCCTCAACTTTTGGAGGAAACACTCCAACGATTCACATTGCGATGAAGGTTAAGCTGAGTGCACAGGTCTCTGACCATTTGCATCCCAGGCCCACCAGATGTTAATCGGGGAATTAAGGTTGTGCTAATATAAGAGGAATCGAGCCTTTGTAAAACCTCTCACCCAAGAAATTCCTATGTGCCAGTGATTTGTTGACAGCCTGCACTTTATGTGTTTATAAAGTTTATGCTTTACTGACCAAAGGTGCCCCAAACATATCTAAGCTGAAGTCCAGTTCAAGCCTGAATTATGTTTTCTTTTATTGATTTGGACACAAAACCTCAATTCAAACTCTTTTGGTGAAATTCATGAGATGCAATCCAACTAACCAATAGCAAGAAACAAATACGCACAACAAATTATTGCACAAAATCGTTAAAAGCTTTTTAATATTAAATGTAAAGATGAAGCATGGGAATTTATTGTGCCTTAAAATCTCAATGCAAGTCCAACCTGCAAACTTAATTAGGATTAAACATGAGAACACAGCATGCTCATTGCAGTTAGAAAAATTGAGACGATTTTTAAAAAAGGATTTTTTATGAAATCAACAATTGATGCAGTAAGGAACAGAAGTGCTTAAACTTGTGCATATGCATGCATAAATAAACACACGCACGCACACACACACACACAAGAAGCACTCGGGAACTACTATCAGGATTTCTTGACAGGTGGAGTTTTATGTCTGGGCCTCAAGTAGCGGTCGAAATAGGAACCTGGTTCTGGCACGAAGTTCCTGCCCTTCGAAGATGGAGTTTGAATCTTCGGAGATGCTGTCTTCGATGGTCTCACGGAGGAAGCGGGCGTGGCTTTCTTAACCACTGCAGGTGGAGTTTGGCTGGCCACCTGATTGGGTTGTTGTTGTTGGTGTTCATCTTTAATAACTTGTTTGAGATCTGTTGACATTGTGCCTTCCCCGCATGCTGGATCTTAGCACGAGATTAAATCGTGTATAAATCACCAATTATATATTATGTACATCCCAAGACGTCAAATGCCAAATTAATAGATCTTTAGATTAATACTTTTGAAACATTAGAAAACTGACCTTGTTTCTTCTCAATAGATGTAGCTTGTTTGACTTCTTGAAGATTATACTGTTTTTTTATAATTTCTATGATCCCGTAATGCATCTGAAGTCAATTTCATGCATTAAATTTACTCGAATTGGTAGGGAAACAAATGTGCAAAATTGTTTAATAAACATTTGACAATTTAATTAAATTTAAAATAATCCATAACTTATTAAATGACACCTGTCCATAGAAAGCCAGAATAAGATTTAAGATGTGTCGAAAGATGTTTTTCAGGGTCGAGTAACCGATGGAGTTCAGTGCGGCAATCAAAGAATCGATTTCCTGGGTGAGAGAAGAAGTTACAAAGTTACGTGGGATGTATGGACATTCAATTCAGGACTTGTTTAAATTTAATGAAGTTTAATCGTTAAATTTAACTTTCAATCACTCAAATCACGATAATTAACTCTGGTGAATGACAGATTTCCACATTTGAGTAACTATTACAGCAAGTAAATGACTCCATTATTAAGTAATTTCTGCAATTAAGTAATTTTTATTCCTTGCCTGTTCTCTTTTTATAAGAAATGGGTGAAGAAACTTTGAATAGAATAACGTAGAACCTTTAGTGGCAGGAGAAACCAACCAGAGAATAACAATTATTTTCATTTCATAGTAAAAGGGGATCCTGCTCTCAAAAGTAATTTTAAAATAATTGAATTTTGATGTTTACTAGAACAAATTAAATAACGTTTCATAAACATACCACATCACAAAATGATCAAAAAATCTTTCCATAGAAAGGAATAATGAAAACACAATCCAATAGATCAGCCATTGAGTCTAAAAAATGTGAAGCACCACGTAAGTCATTTTGATATTTGACAAAGGATCTTAAAAAATCGCCAACATATTTTCTTGGATCCTGTTCATGAATGGCTTTGTATGAACAGTAACTTGGATAAGCAAGTCCAAATGTTAAGCTATAAAGCGATGGAAATCAAATTTAGATTCCTTAAATTTTCATTAATAACTTCTTTTAATATTTAGATTTATAAATGAAAATAAAATGTTATCAAATTAAATAATAAAATTAGCATAGTTATTATCTTACAAGCAGTAACATTTGTCAATGTTTTTCTAATTTCAAGACACCTTCAATTTATGTATAAGTATATACATATTTAAGGAAACCTAACAAATCAAATAAAAACGACATCAGGGACTAAATAACAATAAACGTTTATCATGAATTATTTCTGCTAGCTATGCCCAACGTCTACCAAACGATCACATTCCCTCAGAAACGTAAATTCTGCGTAAAACCCACACAAAAATTTTCGTTACAACACTTGATGGTGTCATCTTGGAGTATTTCACAAAATTTAGCAATCACATTATTTAAATTATAACTTTAATTTAATTGGCAGTAGCAAGTCACTATCTACACTTTAAGTAAATAACAAATGCAGCAGCACTAAAAGTAATTACATAATATCATAATAGCATGTGTAACTTTTTTTAGATTTATAACAAAAAATTAAATTTTAAACTTTATGGATTACTAAAGTTAATTATAAAGTAAATTTTAATATTTTATTTCGTACATTTCTTTATAATATCACTGATGCCAATATTGAATTATAGATTGTGATTTAACATAATCTTTAACAATGCCAATAATGATTTTGAGTTTCCTTATAATATTGCTTATAATATGTAAATCTAAATTGACATATAGGCAAAACTTTCTCTTCAATATTACTGACGACTCTGATTTCACTGTGAAATGAATCCATATTGCTCATTGTTAGCATTAGAAGTTAGTCCAGATCTTTTCACACTTCTAGCCAGTGGCGGATTTAGAACATTATGGCGGGAGCCCAAAAATTGGGAGAAATCAATATCTGCAGAGACTAAGAACATCATGCATGGAAATACTCAACAAACATGTGAATCTGCCTCCCCTTCTCCAGCTTAAGGATTTTTTTTTAAATACAAATAGTCCCTTATACTCATCACCACACAAATTAATAGCAGAGACTGCAGCACAACATCTCATGGCACAGATTACTAAGCTGATTGTTTTCCAATTGATTGATAATCTGCTCCTAGCAGTGACTGGTTGTGAACCATCCCCAGAACCAAACAAATTCTTGAATTTTTCTAATTATACTTGGAACAACGTAGTTAATATAATCAGTATATCAGCATGTAGTGGTTTTAAATTGCATTAAAAAAAATAATTAAACTACACAAAATTAAAGCCAGTAAAGTAAAAACATTTCATAAAATTAAAATCAAAATTGAATTCCAAACAGAATGTTTTATTAAAGCTGACTACATTTAAAAAGGAATAATTCTTAACAAAAAACTTAGGTTTCGCTTCAATTTGGAATATTTCTCGTCTCAAATAAACCAAATTAGTTGCTGGTAATAAATAATCACGTAGTTCATTATTCATTAGCTGTCAGGAAACTTCATTTCATGATCTGAGCAATGATGAGTCTCAAATTGATTATTTTGGCTGCCAACAACTTGTTACATTCCGTCGATCCGGGCAGTGGCAGCTCCCTGTAAGTGGACTCCGGAGTCTCGGCCGTGAATTCAAAATCGTAGATGATCGGATTCACGTAAGTTTCACCAAACGGACCCTTCACAGCCACAAACGAAAGCTATCAACAAAGCAATAAGTTCGGCTTAAAATTGAGGACATTAGCAAATCAAAGGCTGCCTGAACATTGCAATATTACCATTATATTATCATTAATGTAACTCATTTTATTTATTATGGTTAATATAATTAATATAATTTAAACTTGAAAGCTTTAGAATGAATAATGCATTTAAGATGTATGAATTTAATTCACAGTTAGCTAAGAAATATTCAAGATGTGTACTTGAATGAAAACACTTCAGACCGTAATGGGACCAGAATTCAGTTTCGTTTTCAGAGAAAGTTGGTAGCCAAGGGTTCTGATGACACTGTGCAATGGATTGCTGTTCTGACTCTCATTAACTCTGGCTTTGACGGTAAACTGATGACCGTGAGCCAGGAACCTGTTGGATTCGTAGTACAGCTTTGGGATGTACTCATCAGTTCTATAGGGCCTCAACTGTAGATCTAAAGATGAGAAATCATCATGATTATAATTGTTATGCACTTCTCAATATTGATCTCCAACCATTTATTGTTACATTAACATAATGTCATTTTGTGCTAGACTGGTTCAAAATAGGCTAATAACATCACTCTTACATTATTCTATTTTACAGAAAATAAAAAAAAAACTTTGTGTATCATTAAAAAATTATCCGAATCCATCTGTTCATAAGGCCATCAAAGAAACTGTACCGTTCCCAGATATTCAAGCGAGGAGGCATTATAGCTGAGATGGCAACACATAGCATGGCACTTACCAACGTGAACAAACTTCTCACAACTGAGCAATTCATAGATGGCTTTAAAGACTGACACCTCCCTCTCTTTGACAGCAAAAGCCTGCTGAACAGATGGAAGAACATCCTGACCGACTGCTTTAGCAACAGAGCAGACGGGCTCATGGAATTGCAACAAGCTATGCTTGTCGCTCCAGTTACAGCCAAGTCTGGCATATGAGCACGATACGATCCTGCATTATGTGCCCCAGTTAATCTGCTAATCTTCATTAATATCATTCTAATGTTTCAATCCAATTCTATAAAACATTGATAGACCTCTCAGGGCAGAGATATTTTTCATGGTTCTGAACGACAGATCGGGGCATTTGCTTGTTACAATAGCCACAGAGAATTGGCAACTCTGAGATTGCTTTCTCGACTGCCAAGTTTCTGATGCAAGCTTCTCGTTTAATTTCACACCTACACTGAGGACACGTTGCATTTTCATCTTTGATCTTTGCATCAGCCAACAAATGGGAAAGGCAGCTATTGCACATCAAGTGACCATTAGCGCACTGTTAGGGATGTATAGTAAAGAATTACAGATAAATTTGCCATTATTTGACTTAATGTCGACTTTCTATACCTGATAAAATGTCAAGTTTGGAAGATCGAGGCAGACAACACAACAAAGAACTCCGACGAGTCTCTCTTCCAAGGAGGGTTCAGTTTCATAGTGATCAGATTTAAGTCGTTTGGCTTCCGATTCTAAAGAACTACTGGAAGAATCTAGGTGAAGGTTCGCCTCACTCGATTGACCGAGAGACAATGACAGAGGATCAGAAGAATCGGCCATTTTGCAAAAACAGCTCTTTCCAGATGAACAGCTGATCTTTCAATATATTCAATGTAATTTTAAATTTTAAATTAACTATAAAAGCATTAATTTAATTTTGTAGTTTATTATAAAGTAAAAATTATTTGAGTTGGTAACTATTTTCATTCTTTCTTGGTAACATCTAATTTTAATCCATAAACAAACATCCCCGACTCCTGCAGTTGGGTTATAGTAAAACTAAATAGGAATAATTAGGAAGTTGTTTTGTGAACATGGATTTGAAATTTTTGATGTTTGGTTTTTTTGTGCATCTTGTGTTTTTATATTCAATATTTGACATTTACTTTACTTCCCCTCTTACGCATGGAATGCAATCTCATGTGAATCCACTTGCGCCCCCTGCCAAGAGACTAGTTTTGTTTAGCGCGGATGGTTTAAGAGCAGATAAGCTTTATGAGATAAAGTCTGGGACATCCAATACCCCATATTTAAGGTGATAACAATTGAGTTTCATTGCTCAAGACTTGTTTCAGATTTGTACTTTAATGTTCGATTTTCTTAGACAAATAGTCAGAGATGTTGGAACTTATGGAATATCACATACTCGAGTTCCCACAGAATCAAGACCAGGTCATGTTGCTTTCATAGCTGGTTTTTATGAAGATGTGAGTGCTGTAACTAAAGGTATCTTTTTTCAGATTTTTTAAAAACTATTTCCATTCATCAGTATATAATTATCTAATATTTATATAAATAAAATAAATGCAACAATTTGTGAATTAAATTTATCCTCAAAGGATGGAAGGAAAATCCAGTAGAATTTGATTCCATCTTCAATCAATCAAGGTATACATGGTCCTGGGGTAGTCCTGATATTCTGCCAATGTTTTCTAAAGGTTGAGCATTATTGCTTGTTGATTGTAGAGTTGCAGTTAACAATACATTGTGAATCAAACTTAAAATTAAAAGTAATTTAAGTTTAATTAATTGTTAAAAATTCATCTCTTAAAAGCATTAAATATTAAAATTGATTTAATATTGTTAATATTTATTTAATCAGGGGCAACAGGCAATCATGTGTTCACTGAAATGTATCCTGGTTACAGTGAAGATTTTGCAGGGAAAGACTTGACCAAGTTGGACTCATGGGTCTTTGAAAATGTTCAGGTTTGTTTACATTTTTTATTAATTTAATTAATTAATTACATAAATTCAATTACTATTCAAACATTATATTTAATATTATATTTATATTATATTTAATTCAAGTTTCTAAAGGTCACCTCAATGTAATGCATGGAAAGTTATATTATAGTAATATGATAAACATCACTGCTTTTTGTTGAAAGTTATTATTACTTTATAATAATTGTGATTGTAGTTATTTTTCGAAAACATGACCGAAGAGAAAAGGAATATGTTGAAGGAGGATGGATTGATTTTTTTTCTTCATTTGCTCGGACTGGACACCACTGGTCACATCCACAAGCCTCATTCTCAGTGAATTTTTCATTTGACATTTTTTTTTATATTTCCAATTTGATAAATATCAATGTTAATTGAGAATTTATTTATTTAAAAAATTTATTTTATTTATTTAAAAATTCTAAAATAAAATACAAAAAGAAGAAAAGAATTGCATTTGAGGACCGTTGGTTTTGAACATAAACAATGCATGTTTCAATGCTTTGAAAAACCAGGGAATATGTCAAGAATCTGAAAGTCGTCGACGAAGGAGTCAAAAGGATCGTCGAAGTCGTGGAGCAGTTTTTTGGACGTGACGGACGCACGTCGTACGTCTTCACCTCGGATCACGGCATGACGGACTGGGGTGAATAGATGATTGATTCTTTTTATTTAATAAAAGTTGATAAATATATTTAAATGTATTAATTCCAATAACATACTTCATTGGCTACTGATTCCTTTGAAATATTTTTATTCCTTTTTATAATTATAAAATTATGTGCTATTTCAATAGATTCAATTTGAATTGATATTAAAAAAAAAAGTTTAAATGAATTTTGTTTATTTGATATTTACGACAAAAAACTTTAATTTAATTTAATTTCCAAGGGTCTCATGGAGCCGGAGATCCGTCGGAGACCGAAACACCTTTCATTGCTTGGGGTGCAGGAATCAACAAAACTTTTTCATTCAGAGGAAAAGAATCGGATGACGTGGCAAAAGGTATCACATGTGAATGGACGTGGATGCAAATCATGTACGACACTACAATGCCATCGTCGTCGTCATCATCACCTTCATCATTGTCATCATCATCATCATCATCATCATCATCATTAGCCTTATCAGTTTCATTGATTCAAACACAGTTTCAGAATGGGATTTGGACGATTTGAAGAGAATCGACATCAACCAGGTTTGATTTGTTCAGTCATTTAAACAAAAAAGAATTTAATTATTTATTAATTTAATTTAAATTAAAAAATTGTTAAAGTATTCTTGAAATCAGGCAGATATTTGTCCACTGATGGCTGCACTTATTGGCCTTGCAATTCCCCAGCAATCAGTGGTGAGCATTGATTGATGTTGTGTTGATGTTGTTGATGTTATTAAGTCATTATTATTTCAACATTGTATAACTTTTACTTAATTTATGCATGTAATAATACTGACTTTATGATAATAATGATAATAATATTGAAATATTAAGTGGCTTTTCTTTAAATTATTAAATTAATTAAAAAATTATGCAGGGAATAATACCAATAAATGTCTTGAACACCTCCCTGAGTTTCAAAGCTCAAAGCTTGTACACCAACGTACAACAGGTTTACGAACAGTACAAGGTAGATTTGTTTGTCGGACTTTTCAACAAAATTATTTAAAATTAAATTTAAATTATTTAAATTTAGTTCGTTTTCGTTAAAACCTCTGTCTTGATATTGTTGATTTGTAATTAATTATTGGAAATGATTAAACATTAACAATCGCATTATTATTAAAATGA
This sequence comes from Hirudinaria manillensis, assembly GCA_034509925.1. NCBI lineage: Eukaryota > Metazoa > Annelida > Clitellata > Hirudinida > Hirudinidae > Hirudinaria > Hirudinaria manillensis. The sequence goes on along the minus strand of CM067535.1, from coordinate 5,284,420 downwards.
ATTTAAAAAAATAAAATATCTCCATAAATAAACAAAATATCTCCAATAATTTTCCAAGGTCAAGGAGGAGGAGAAACGAAAAACTGTTTTTTCCTTTTTATTCGCTCCATTCAAGTTGGTCTTTTGAATTTTAATTCTGAATTTTAATGAATGCAATGAATATTAATGTGACCTCAGTTAATGAATATTAATGAATATGTTAATGAATATGTTAAAGTGGCTTGGAGATGATGATTGTCGTGCATTTGTTAAGTGCATTATTATATTTTAGCATTTTAAAGCTTTAAAATATTGCATCTTTAGTTGAGATTAATTTCCTTTAAATAAAATAATAATAAATGTTATAATAAATAGAAGTAATGCAATTTGATTCTAATTTATTGTAGCATAAATGGCATTGAGGTGTTCACGACTATTTTTAAGCAATCACTATTTATTAGATAAACCTAAATATATTTAAATATAAAAAATAAACCTTTATTAATAATGTCTTTATTAATAATTTATTAGTTAAGTGATAGTTAAAATCTAAATATAAAAACATTGAGTTTTTTTTTGTGTTCCTTTCAGGTCTTCTGAAAAGATGGTTGGTTGTATTTTTCCTTACTTGTAATTATGTAATTATGTTATAGTAATTAAATATAATTGTCACATATTTATAGGTAATTAATGGAATATTATATTTTAAATTAATATTATTTATAATATTATATTTTAAATTAATATTATTTATAATATTATATTTTAAATTAATATTATTTATAATATTATATTTTAAACTAATATTATTTATAATATTATATTTTAAACTAATATTATTTATAATATTATATTTTAAACTAATATTATTTATAATATTATATTTTAAACTAATATTATTTATAATATTATATTTTAAACTAATATTATTTACAATATAATATTTTAAATTAATATTATTTATAATATTATATTTTAAATTAATATTATTTATAATATTATATTTTAAATTAATATTATTTATAATATTATATTTTAAACTAATATTATTTATAATATTATATTTTAAACTAATATTATTTATAATATTATATTTTAAACTAATATTATTTATAATATTATATTTTAAACTAATATTATTTATAATATTATATTTTAAACTAATATTATTTATAATATTATATTTTAAACTAATATTATTTATAATATTATATTTTAAACTAATATTATTTATAATATTATATTTTAAACTAATATTATTTATAATATTATATTTTAAACTAATATTATTTATAATATTATATTTTAAACTAATACTATTTATAATATTATATATTAAACTAATAATATTTATAATATTATATTTAAAACTAAAAATATTTATAATATTATATTTTAAACTAATATTATTTATAATATTATATTTTAAATTAATATTATTTATAATATTATATTTTAAACTAATATTATTTATAATATTATATTTTAAACTAATATTATTTATAATATTATATTTTAAACTAATATTATAAATAATATTATTTTAAACTAATAATATTTATAATATTATATTTTAAACTAATATTATTTATAATATTATATTTTAAACTAATATTATTTATAATATTATATTTTAAATTAATATTATTTATAATATTATATTTTAAACTAATATTATTTATAATATTATATTTTAAACTAATATTATTTATAATATTATATTTTAAACTAATAATATTTATAATATTATATATTAAACTAATATTATTTATAATATTATATTTAAAATTAATATTATTTATAATATTATATTTTAAACTAATAATATTTATAATATTATATTTTAAACTAATATTATTTATAATATTATATTTTAAATTAATATTATTTATAATATTATATTTTAATCTAATAATATTTATAATATTATATTTTAAACTAATATTATTTATAATATTATATTTTAAATTAATATTATTTATAATATTATATTTTTATCTAATAATAGTTATAATATTATATTTTAAACTAATATTATTTATAATATTATATTTTAAACTAATATTATTTATAATATTATATTTTAAACTAATAATATTTACAATATTATATTTTAAATTAATATTATTTATAATATTATATTTTAAACTAATAATATTTACAATATTATATTTTAAATTATTATTACTTGGTAAAACCAGAAAGAGAAAATTGGTCAAATTAGGGATCTTATAAAAGACGACCAATACATTACTGCTGTGAGTTCTTTTCATAAAATTATTTCATAAAATTATTTAAATTTTCAAATTTATTTTAAAAATTTATTTTTAAATGTTTTATTTAACTAACAATGGTAGATAATGTCTCAAATTGCAAGATCCATTTTCCTGCTTCATTGACTGCCATCTAATGATTATTTATTTATTTATTAATTAATTTATTTATTAAATTATATTTTTAATTAATATTTTAATATTTCTATTTACATTATAATGTGGACATTGTATTATTTAAAATTGCATTTCTGGTAATAATTCCTGAAACATATTCTTATTGATGAATGTGGCATTTTTATTTAAATTTTTGTAACAAGAAAATAAACTCAAATTATGAGACTTTGTTATAATTATTGATATAAATAATAAATATTTATTAATTATTAATATTTATAATACTTTTTAATAAAATTTCAAACCTGATCTCTATGATAAATCTGGAACATCTTGATTCTTGTATTTTGAAATTATTGATTAATATTAATTTTAATTAAAATAGTTAATAAATTCTAATCAATTGCAATTGTTGTGCTTTGAAGATAAACGAAAGCATCCCTTTGATATCAATGATCCTCGAAGGGGTCCAATATTATCACCAATATGATGTCAACTTCTTGGGGTGAATTTTGGAGTGTTTTCAGTTTTTCAAAACAAATTGAAATTTTAACATTTAAAAAATTCACGGTTAATTAATAATAAAGTGCAAAATAATAATGATTTTATGCAAAATAAAATTATATTTTATGTGTCATGACATATTTTTTGTTATGATGTTATAGTTTTGTAGGTGTTAAACATTTGAATTATATTATATTATATTATGTTATATTATATTTATTATATTATATTATATTATATTATATTATATTTATTATATTATATTATAATACATTTGATTATATTATATTGCATGCAGTTGTATTTTAAATTAAATATGTTCCTGATATTATGTTGAATATGTAACTAATTAATTAATACCTCATCAGATAATAAAGAACTGAATTTCAAACAACAATAACTTGTTAATTGTATTTAATAATTACAAATTCAATACAACAATTATAAATTTAATAAATTAAAGAACAGCAAATTTATTTTCAGTGTGAGTGTAGCCCTTAGCTTTCTGGGTTGGCTCTTGTTAATGATTCTCGTCCTGTTGGAGGAGCACACCAACGTGCCTCGGTCCCCCGTGGTCCAAGGTGGACCGTGTCGGGAGTTCACCGACGTCGTGTCGAAGGTCGTGGCGACCTTCCTTCCTTTCGCCGTCGTCGTCTTCCTCGGAGGTTCGAATGAATTCTTGGACGTCCTTGATTCCATTTATGATGTCGGACCGTAAATGTTTAATAATTACATAAATCAATAATAAATTGTACTTAATATGCTTCGTTAATTTATTAATCAATTATTATTATTATTAACGACTTACTAAAGCCATTGTTTGTTTGTTTATTTCAGCCCAGTCAAAGCCCATTTCTTATTACTTTTATTGCCTGCTTCCAGTTGCAATGTTTTATGCCATAATTAAAAGGTAGGAAAATATGAAAATATAAACATATATTATTTAATATAAAAATACCTAGCTCATTTAAAAAAAAAATCAATGTCGATCAAATGTTGTCATTTTTTAACATTTTTTTGATATCAGTAAGGGATTGATATCATATGGATTAACAATAATAATAATTATAACAATAATAGTAATAAAAGTAATTATAATAATAACAATAATAATATTAGTAATAATAACTGTTAAATTATAATTCAGATGCAGCATTATTTGGACAACCGTGTTGTATGTGAAAGACAAAGGATTGGTGATGAAGATGTTTGCCTTCTGTCCACTAGTCATTCTTAGCCTTGAAATTATGGTAAATTTATGTAAAATTATCTAAATTAATATTATGGTATTTCCTGGTATTTATTAATAGGCAAATATATTAAATTAATGCGTTTTTAATTAATTAAATTAAATTAATTAATTAATATATATATATATACATACATTCAGTGAACGACTGGTGAAAGTTTAATTTTTAGTGACAAAAACAATTGTAATTTTGACAAATGTTGGTTAAAATTTGGAAAATAATTTCTTTTCAAAACGATGTCGTTTGCCAATATTAAATAATATTATATAATTAATAGTAATTGATATTATTAAATAACATTATGTAATTAATAATAATTGATATTATTAAATAATATTAATTATATAATTAATAATAATTAATATTATTAAGTAATATTAATATTTAATTTATATTCACTGAAACAATTTATAAATTTATTCCTTCATCATTGAGTTGCACTCAATGCACCTTTTGACCCTTTAACCCGTCTCCAGATATTTTCCTTCACCCATCGTCAGCTGATCTCCGTCGGACTCGTCGCCATGGCAACCTGGAAACTCTTTGACGACTCCAGGGTGAGGTATCGATTCGAACTCGTGAATAATTTAATTATTTTATGACGTCACGAAATTATAAAAAATAATTAATTAATTAATAACGAAAATATAAATTAAGAACAATTCAAAAATATTCACTGAATCAACTGAACAATAACATTGTTTTATTAATAATAATAATAATAGCAATATTGATAATAATAATAATAACGATAATAATAATATTTAAATGACCTTGTCTTTAAATTCACTTTTATTCAAAAGGCATCCAACTACACGTGGATAACTTCGTGTCTGCTCGCATCTTTGTTTCCTTTGCTTCCGACTGTTGGTTTGGCATCCAATTATTTGCTCGTGTGAGTTTCAAACATTCATTTCAATGCATTCTCTCTTGGAGATGATGTCATCCTGATGCAATTAACATAAACAATTAACATAAATAATTAGCATAAATAATTAACATAAACAATCAACATGAAGTATTAAAATAAATGATTAACATAAACCAAGGCAGACTGAAATTAAATTATTGATTACAAATAATTGATTTAAACTCGATTCTTAAACCTTTCAACGATTTATTTTCAGACACGTTTCAGCCATTTTGGCCATTTGTCTCGCTTCCTTCTTCACGATGAAGTATGTTTTGTTCATCTTTTTCTGCTCGTGTTGTGTCATTAATTTATACCTCGTGTATGTGTAACTGTACAAACATGTATTATTGGTTAATTATGAGATATTATAAAATAAATTAATTAATCAGATAATTATTTAATTATTAATTGATTAGTTGTACGATGTAAAAATGACTTCTTACATATAATATATAATTAATCGTGTTCATTAAAATATTATTTAAATATTTTGAATTTTAATTTTATTGATTTAATTTTTAAAGAATATTTAAGAGTTCGGGAAACGATCACGAGAGAAGCTTTGATTTCAGACTGCATTTGGTTCAGGTTTGTTAGTGCATTAGATTTGTTTCTTATGGGATTTATTATATTTATTATGAGATTTTTTATATTTATTTTTATATTTATTATTAGATTAATTAATAATTTAGTATATTTATTATTAGTTCATATTTGTGTATGTTTCAGATTTCATGATTTCAGACTATTTTGAAAATAAATAAATAAATAAGAATATAATAAGAACCATTTATTGTTATTTAGGATATTGTAGTGTAATGAGTTAATGTGGTGTTTTTGTTTAAACTTTAATGCTAATCAAGGCCTCTGTGCCTTTGTTGAGTGATCGATTGAATGTAATTTAATGAATGATTAAGTGATAATTATTAAACAATTATTTATATCATTGATAATTTTATTTATAATTATTATTTATTACATTATAATTATTATTTATTATATATATTATTTATAATTTGTTTTTTCAACAGATCTTTGTCATCATTGCATCGAGTTTAATTCTTTGGTGGTTCACATCAGAGAGGAAGTCAAATTCACTATCATCGTCATCATTATCATCATCACCAACAGAAACAACAACAGAAGCATTAACAACACCATCATCATCATCATCATCACCGTCTTTGGCTCACACAACATCCTTGCTAACAACATATTTCCACGTATTGAGCTGGATAATATTGGGTCGGTTGTTTGGGTTGTGATAATACATTACCATGTCTTAATTACATGACAATCAGTTATTTATTAACATATCTAATATTTAATAACTTTAAATATTTTACAAAATGTTTTAAATATACTATGTATTAATGTAATAATAATATGTTTTAAATATATCGTCTTAATAATACGTTTTAAATATATTATCTTAATAATACGTTTTAAATATATTATCTTAATAATACGTTTTAAATATATTATCTTAATAATACGTTTTAAATATATTATCTTAATAATAAGTTTTAAATATATTATCTTAATAATACGTTTTAAATATATTATCTTAATAATAAGTTTTAAATATATTATCTTAATAATACGTTTTAAATATATTATCTTAATAATACGTTTTAAATATATTATCTTAATAATAAGTTTTAAATATATTATCTTAATAATACGTTTTAAATATATTATCTTAATAATACGTTTTAAATATATTATCTTAATAATACGTTTTAAATATATTATCTTAATAATACGTTTTAAATATATTATCTTAATAATACGTTTTAAATATATTATCTTAATAATAAGTTTTAAATATATTATCTTAATAATACGTTTTAAATATATTATCTTAATAATAAGTTTTAAATATATTATCTTAATAATACGTTTTAAATATATTATCTTAATAATAAGTTTTAAATATATTATCTTAATAATACGTTTTAAATATATTATCTTAATAATACGTTTTAAATATATTATCTTAATAATATAATTTTTATTGCAGCATCTTCATTTGTCCTTCCGATGATTGGTTCAACCAAAATGCTTCAAAGACTTTTGTCAATCATGCTCGCTTTCTTTTCTCCATATCTCCTTCTGTCCATCTCGTGAGGATTCATTTTTTCAATTTTTTAAAAATAATTTTCATCAATTTATTTCTTACATTTATTTATTTATTTACTTAATTAATTATTTATTTATTTATTTATTTATTTATCATCGATTCAATTGAAACAGTCACGAGTCCATATTTTACGTCGTCCTGTGTCTTTTAATGCTTGCTTGGTTGCAACTTGAAACTGGACATTCAACCAATCAGGTTCGTTGATTGGTTCCAATTCTTTAAATCTTTAAACTCCAATTAACAATCATTATGTATTATATATAAAATAAAAAAGATATATAATTATATTTTATTTATATTTTAAAAACTCCTAAAAATTTATAATTATTATTATTAGATTTACGTAACTAATTAATTAACATTATATTACGGTTATGTAATTACAGTTACAATGTTAGTTAAATTATTACATTTAATTATATTTAATTAATATTACAGTTATATTAATTTAAAAACCTGAATTGAAATTATTTAATATTTTAAAGCATTAGTATTTATTAATAAATAAATAAATAAATGTAATTTTTGTTAATTATAAACTATAATGTAAACATTTAAATAAATAATAGGAAAAAGTGCAAAAATGTTGCAAAAAGTATATTCTCATTTTCAGTTTAATTATAAAATTGTAATAACTTAATAAGTTGTTCATAAGTTAATGTTATCATACATATCTTTGTCATCAAGCCACAATTATTATTATTATTATTATTATTATTATTATTAATTATTATTTCATCATATTTTTAACCTTTTCAGTTGAAAAGTGCTGACTTCAAGAGGCACAAATTCATCGAGAGGAAGTTGAAACAATCAGATGTCAGATGTTCCTATTTCTTTGTATCTTTTACGACGTATTCTCAGTTTAATTTGCTGATTAATTAATTAAGGCAATTTATTACTTTGATATTTAACTATTATTTTCACTGATCAATAACTGGCTAGTCACATCAATAATCCTGAAATTTTTCAAATTATCTAAATTATTTCATTTTTATCATTTTGTGTTGCTAACATCAGAATTTTATGTTTATAATTAATTGATCTTATATTTTTATTGATCTTCGTTCACCTTTTAAATAAGAAATACGATAATTTTTCAATTTTAATTTGCAAAAATCAATAGAAAAAAAAAACTCGAAAAACATGTCTCCTTAACTCTCCCTCCCTTAACCCCCTTCACCCCACCCAACCCACGTGTCCATCTTAAGATATTCTTTTTGCTCGTGTCCTTCTTTGGAACTGGAAACGTTGCCAGCATCAACAGTTTCGATCCGACTTCTGTTTTGTGCTTCGTGACCGTCTTCAATCCGTTCGTCATGGGAGGTCTGATGCTCCTCAAGGTCGTCTTTTCTTTTATTTTATTTTCTTTTCGTTTCTTTAAAATGAATAAACTTGAATATTAAATATAATGAAATTTATGATTAATAACTCGTAAATGTTTAATATTAAATTAATCGGACATTTGCTTCGTACAATTAAAACATTAATTTAAACATAAAATAAGATTTAAAATGAATAAACTTGAATATTGAAAATAATGAATTTATTCCTTCAGATTCTCATCTTATTTCTGCTGGTCTCCAGTTGCTTCTACGCCATCCAAGTTGCACTCAACGTCCCGAAGAACGGCTTCTTCCTCCTCGTCCTCATCATCTCTGACTTCATGGCCCTCGTAAGGAATCAATCAATCAATCAATCAATCAATCAATCAATCAATCAATCAATCAATCAATCAATCAATCAATCAATCAATCAATCAATCAATTAATTAATCAATTAAGGAATTGATGTAATTATTTACTTAAGGAATTAATTCACTGAATTATTACTTAATTAAGTAATTACTTTGTCGAATTAGTTACCTTTCGTTTGTCGGATGATACTGAATGAATTTATAGTTTTGAAGCAATTTGTAATTGCTGTTGTTGTTGTTGGTAATTAAATGATGTTTGAACAAATTGATTGGTGAGTTTCAAGTGGAAGAAGCTTTCATTATTAATATCGTCCAAGTTTATTTGGTTAATTTTAAGTTGTTTAATTTATGCATCATCTTTATCACATTTACATGCAAATATGATCCATTTTACTTGCATATAATCTAACAATTGTTCACATATTTTACATTATTTAAAATTTATTTGTTTAATTTCCATCGATTACTAATTCCTGTTCTAACAAATTTTGTTTACATAATGTAATCTGTCTTTGGAATATCCTTATTAACAACAAATCAATTAACATTTCATTAAACTCTCATTAACATCTAATTAACATCTCATTAATTGCTCTTCCTACTCAGCACTTCTTCTTCATGGTACAAAACGATGGCAGTTGGTTGGAGATCGGAATGAGCATCAGTCACTACGTCATCGTCATGACTCTCATCCTCTTCCTCTTCCTCCTCCTCACCGTCTCGGAGTTTCTCGCGGAGACCTCGATCTTCGAGTCGCACAAGACCAGGGCCGAATGAGGAATCGATTAGATTATTATTTTATTATTAATTATTATTTTATTATTAATTATTATTTTATTATTAATTATTATGTTATTATTTTTTATTATTAATTATTATTTTATTATTTTATTTTTAATTATTTTTAATTATTTCCATTTAAATGTTTAAATATTTAAACTTAAATGGCTGTTTTTGTTGTTGGATTTAAATTTTTTTATTTGATTTGTTGATCGTATTTATTCCACGATTTAATGTTTTAATATTATTTAATGTTTTATTATTTAGTTGAAAATTTAATTATTGAGATGAAAAGAATTAATTAAGAATTAATTTTAAATTAATTATTTAAATTTAATCAATTGTTTTTAATTATTTTGTCTGAATTAATATTAAATGCTTTCAAAACCATTCAGTTAAGTGATGGGTCAGTTGAAATTATTATTATTGATATAATTGGTTTCAATATTAAAGTTCTTAAAGTTGAATATTTTTTAATAAAGTATTATTAGTTTATATATTTTATATAGTTTATATACTGACATCAACATGTCTGAGATGCCATGCAGTCAGTTGGGGAGAGTTTGAATTGCAATGTTTTGTTTGTATGTTTGGTTGACGTGGTCGTTGTGCGTGTTGCGTTGATGTGTTTTCAGCAGGGGAAGGTGTGTTGTTGTGTTGTTGTGTTTAATATGCATTAACATCAATAATGTGATGGAGTAATTTATTGATTTATTGAGGTTAATATATTCAAATAATGTTTTGGAAGTTAATTTATTGAAGCATTCAAAGCACATTCAAGTACAAAAGAACGGCTTCTATTTTCCTGTTTTGCACAATTTGTGTTTTGAACTTTCAAAACGTTCAGCAGATGGCGCGTAAGGAAGGAGACGAATTATGACATTTTGGGGTCATTTTGTTAATACATTTAACATTTAATCTGGTGTTTGTAATAACCGATATTATTATTATTATTATTTTTATTAATAGTTATAATTTTTTATAATAGTTATAATTTTCATGACGATTAAGGCAATTTTAAATTCATGAAGAATGGAACATGTTGACATTTCGTCCAAGTATCAAAAGGCTGAGCAGTGGCGTGATTTGGCATGGAGTGACGGGTCTTAGGTTGTGCAAACATCCATCCATTGATGGACCTCCTTTCCACTCCTTGGTCATCTTAGAAGCTCTTCTTGTCTTTTGTTTGTCGACTTCAAACATCCCCGACCTTCTGTCGTCTGCAAACATGTTGTTCGTTTTTCCCGCCACGGGCGGCGTTATTTTAAATAATAATTTAAATGTTCTTAGAAATTTAAAAATCTATTCTCTGTCGAAATTTTAAATGTTAATCCAGACTTTAGTCGCTTTAGGGAAGCCAAGAAAATACAAATTTCAATTTCGTGGTTAGCTGCACTTACAATTCAAAAACGTTCAAAATAATAATATTAATAATAATAATAATATATTATTTAGTATAATACAATTTAATTACATCATAGTAAAAGTTGAAATACAATATTATTAAAAAAACAAATCGAGTTCTTAGAAAAAGGCAGCACGAAACATCCCCATCCTTCCTCCATTCTTCCATCCTTCCTTTATCCCTTCCTTCCTCCATTCCTTCATTCGTTCCTTCGTCATTTATAATTCGTCCACCTCTTCGATTTTTTGCGTATTTTTAAAATAATGTCGTAATTGGCTGAAAATAATCCACTTTCAGTTGAACAGAAAGAACTGCGTTTCGTCGTCTGCTCAAGAATTTAACGCTTTCTTTTAAATATTTCATCAAATATTTTTAAATATTTTCAGTGCAAAAGGGTTTTAAAATTGATTTAAAATAATTGTTCAATATTTTAAACTATCGGTGATTTGCGGTTTATTTCTTAATTTATTATTATTATTATTATTATTATTCTTGTTATTATCATTATTATTAAATACACCAATAAATCTAATTTTGTAATAAAAATCGTTTTATTAATCGCAATTAAATCGCTATGTTTTCAGATAAATTTAAAAAATTGGCATTTACTGACAGTCGTTCAAAATCAAATGTTCCTTGAAAACTCAAAAAGAAAAGAATTTTAAGCCTCATTAACTCGAATGTCAAACATTTGTTCGGAAAACTTCGAACTTAACAACATATCCAGGAAACATGCAATTTCATCCTAATGTAATTGTAAATACAAGCTTTAAATAGCCTCATTATAGCACTTAAATCGCATTTAATCGCCTCGAATAAATAAATAAATAAATAAGTTAAACAAACAAATAAAACTATTTCCATGAACCGAAACCCGTCAGAAATGAAATCACCAGGCGACCTATATTTGCTTATGCGAAATTGTTTTCCATTCCTATTTTCCAGCGTGTTTGCCATGCCCTCTTCCACGCCCCCTTCAATGCCCCTCCGATGCCCATCCAATACCCATCCAATACCCCCTCCAATACCCATCCAATACCCCATCCAATACCCCCTCCAATACCCATCCAATACCCCCTCCAATACCCATCCAATACCCATCCAATACCCCATCCAATACCCCCTCCAATACCCATCCAATACCCCCTCCAATACCCCATCCAATTCCCATCCAATACCCCTACAATGTCCCCTTCCAATGCCCCATTTCCACCTCCCTGGAACTAATGGACTTCCTTGAAGCATCGTAAGAAATTTTTCCATTTCTAAACTCAAAACTCCCGCCATTGTTTGCCTAAACCGACTGTCCTCCAGTCATTTCTGCTTTTATTGCTTATTTATATTGCTTATTTATATTGCTTATTATTTTGTTATTAATATTTTTTAATTGTTTTATTTTGTAATTTTAATTGTTTAACGATTTTATTGTCTAACATTCTCTGAAAAGTGGTCAGAGAGGAAGAAGTTCAGAATTTTAATTTTCTGAAAATTGAATTAAATAATTAATTTTAATCACGACTTTTAAAATTCCAAACTTATTTCCAATAAGCACCTCACGGCATCGGATTATTCCTGAGCAACTGACTTTGGAATCAAACAGAATCCTCGTCCTAAGAAGAAGAAAAAGAAGAAGAGGAAGAAGAAGAGGAGGAGGAAGAGGAGGAGAAAGAGGAGGAGGAAGAGGAAGAGGAGGAAGAGGAAGATGAGGAAGAGGAGGAAGAAGAAGAGGATGAGGAGGAAGAAGAAGAGGATGAGGAAGAGGAGGAGAAAGAGAAGGAGGAGGAGGAAGAGGAAGAGGAGGAAGATGAAGAGGAAGAGGAAGAAGAGTAAGAAGAAAAGGATGAGGAGGAAGAAGAAGAGGATGAGGAAGAGGAGGAGGAAGAGGAGGAGGAAGATGAGGAAGATGAAGAGGAAGATGAGGAAGAGGAGGAAGATGAAGAGGAGGAAGAGGAGGAAGATGAAGAGGAAGAGGAAGATGAGGAAGAGGAGGAAGAAGAGGAGGAAGATGAAGAGATTCACAACACACAACCCCGCAAGTACGTACTCATTGAACCCACGGAAAGCACAGAAGTTGGACTCCTTCGCTTTTTTTTTTGGACTTTCGATAACATGTTTGAAATGAAAAAAAAACAAGAAACGAAAATGATTTTTCCCGAAAGATTTGAACTTTAATTAGGAGTAAAATATCGTCGACTGAGGACGACGTAGCAGAGGGACAAACATTAACAGGCGGATTAAGGGAATTCCTTTTCGCGATTAATTCGCTCGTCCATCTGAACTCCGTCCACGCAAAAAAGCCGTGAAAACCTGCCCGAGATGAGGTGGAGCTGATTGCTTTCCGAAAAGATTTATCACTTCCAGGGGACAACTGCTCAACTGCGCAACTGCGCAACTGCACGACTACACGACTACTCAGTCGTGCAACCACAACTACAACAGCAGCCAGTGAGTTCAACACCTCACTCTGCTCTCATTAATATCCATTTCATTCACACCAACAACCACAACGACAATAATCTGACTGCTTCCATGCAAATTACAACCAATGATTCCCGGGCGTCACATTCGTCTTTCCAGGTTCAAATTGGAGGAGGATTGAGTCCTTTCTTATGGAAGCCATGCCTCCTGCATTTGTGCCATGCACTTTAAGATAAATGCTCTCGTAGTTTAACAGTATGAACATCAATGCCTGATTAACGAACGTTAAATAATCTTGTTTCTCTAATTAATAATTTAAGAAATTCGAAGCTTTCAGTTTTAAATCAATTTTTAATGAATTATGTTTGTTTGTCGACCAAATCATAAATTGAATTTATTTATTTAAGTTTTTATTTATTATTTATTTATTTATTTATCCCCAAATAAAGGACCGCAAATTTTCTCATCTATTTCTTTGAAATAATTTCGGAGATAAGCAGTGATTAAAATTTTAAAATATACTTTTAAATGAATATTATTTCTGAAATTCTTTAAGTAATGAAATTCCAAATAATAATAACAAAGGTAAAATAAAAATTTGATCGAAAAGATAATTTATATTTTATTATATTTTTAATTTTTATTATATTTTGACAGAAAATATTTTCATTGCACCAAAGATTCACTAAAAATGTTTAATAAAAATTAGAGCCACGATTGAAAATATCGACGTGATTTTGGAACACATTGAGTTACGTAACCTGTCTCGTAATTATAATAAATTATGGTAATTATTTTAATATATTAATTACTTAATCCATTCATTCAGCTCTGCACCAAGGTGGATGACAAATTTCATCTCAAAATGTTCCAGAGATTTTCCTTCTGAAGTTGAAGTTGAGAGAAATTAAGTTTTAAATAATTTAATCACAATAAATCGCAGAAAATTTCAATAAATACTCGAAATAAATAAATAAATACGAGAACCACGTCCAACAATTACAAGGAAATGAAGGTTTCAATTACAATGAATTATTGATTTCTCAATCATTTAACGATTAATTTCATAAAATCATTCAAAAACACGAAATAAAAGTCTTGAAAGGAACAGAAAAACATCCATAAAATTCAATTCCATCCAAAAAATGGACTCCAAGAATGGTCAGAAAAATTAAGAAAAGAAAAAAAAACAAAAATATTTTGAAAATCTCAGAAGAACTTTTAAAAAATAAAGAAGGAGAAGATGAAGAATCGAAACATTTTCAAGGTTTTTAAACAAGAAAATCGGAAACGTGAATTGATTGAAGAACTCTTTCTTTCAATCGGTTGAAATTAGGAACAATTTATTTCTTTCTTTCAATCGGTTGAAATTAGGAACAAATTATTTCTTCTTTCAATCTTCCTCGAACGAGACAAAGTGTCTTCAAAGATTTCATTGAATTTTTCTGCTTTGACAGGATTTTAAAATGGTGGACTTTTGCTTGGAGTAATTATTTATTTGATAATTCTTAATGCATTAATGATGTACTCTTAATAACTTAATAGCAACTTATTAATAATTGTAATCGTAATTTTTAATTAATTAATAATTTACTAAGTAATTCTTAATAAATCTTTTATTTATTTGTTTATTCTTTCATTTATTTGTTTACTTATTAATTTATTTACTTACTTAATTAATTAATTAATTATTTATTTATTTATTCAGTCATGCTGTGACTCATTCAGTTCAGGTTGTTGAGTCAAGATTTAAAATTTTCAAGAAATCTTTTTCTGTTTAATTTTCAAAATCCAATTAAAAATAATTTCGTTTAAAAAAAATAAAGATTTTTGTTTTGAGACTTTAATACGAAATAAAAATTCAAATCTTTGAAGCATTTTAAAAATAAATAAAAATAAAATGATTTTTAATAACAACAAATTCTTTTTAAAGTTTTTATGACGTTTAATTAACGTCTTTTAATTCTCGAAATTTACGATGGAAATGTTTTAAAAAAAGTTTTACTTTCAACCGACGTTTTATTTGTTTATTTGATAAATTAATTAATTATTATTAATTATTAAATATTAATTAGAATTAAATATTAATTATCACGATTAGTGGCAAAACGAATTTGCAGTCAGCAACAACGGTCAGCAAACCAACAACGACAATCAAACAACGACATTCAACGATAACAACAACAACATTCAGCAACACTCAGCAACAATTGTTGAGTGTTGTTCTCCTTTGCATTGATTCCATTTCTTTGAAAAAGAGAAAAATTTGAAAAATTTTCAAAGCTTCATGATTTTCCACGCAATTTGCCGTTCAGAACTGAAGCTAAAAATAGATTTAAAATGTAAATTCAATGTATTTATGTTTTTAAGATATTTTTTTGGTTTATTTAAACAATTCCCTGTCAAAATATTGGACACCATTTTTGACAAAATTGATATAAATTTTTAAAATAAATTTAAAATATATTTTTATGAATTCAATTTAATTTAATATAAGAATAAAAAAGAAAGCTTATAATGATGCTACATAATTAATAATGATAATAATAATAATAATAATAATAATAATAATAATAATAATAATAATAATAATAATAATAATAATAATAATAATAACAACATTAATCACTATTATTATAATACAATAGTTTATTCTTCAATATTTGTTTGAAAAATATTAAAATATTTAAAATTAAAAGCTTTTTTAAATGCTTACAAGACGAATTGATTCACGTGACAAGCGACCAAATGTCCTTGAATTTGAACTTGAAAACATGTTTTCAATTCTTTCGGATTAAAATACGAAGTTCAATTGAAATTTATCTCATTTTTATTTTATTTGCTTAAAGTAATAATAGTATTATTATTATTATTATTATTATTATTAATATGTAATATTATTAATGTAATAATTTGTAATTATTATTAATAAGTGATTTTAATTAATATTACATATTAATAATACATAATAATTATACATAATAATCATAATATTACTATTATTACTATTAATAAAACATTATATAAAACAATATTTTATTTGCATTACATAAAATATAAAGATAAATATCAAACTGTTATAATATTGACTATAATTATTTTATACAATTCATTATTATTATTAATGTTATTATTATTATTATTATTATTATTATTATTATTCCGTTTCTGGACAGACCGATGCCCCGCCATGAAGAGTATGATCTTGAAGATTTAACTCCTCTGAAGTTGCAGACGAAGGCGGTAATTACGATCTTCTGAGAGAGAGCTCCCCTGGGATTATTGTTAGACATCCAGATGTGGATGTCTTTGGTGTTATATTTTCCTATTTTAGATGAGTGGACCTCGTCCAGTGAGGCGGTATCAGAGACGATGGTGACGTCGCATACGATTGAATCATTCTCACTCCATGCGACCAGATCAGGGACTCTGATGCCTTCGCCAACCCGTATCCTCGGCTCGATTTTGGTGATGTATCCTTTCTCGGCCAACTTCGTTTCCAGCCGATGGACGAGGTTGTTGTGCCTTTCTCGTCTTGATACATCCATTCCTGGACAAACCTGGAAAATGTGATCCAGGCTCTCGGTGACTCTGCAACCGGCGTCACACTTGGTGTTTAACTCTGGATGATATCTGGACACCCGGAGATTGCATGGGAGGACGCCTGCTCTGACCTTTAAGCACTTTAAGTAGTCACTCGGGAGCAATCTTGAGCGCCCATCCGCGATCCATTCGCTTATACCGACACCCTGGAAAAAGGACTGGAGTCCGAATCCGTCTACCGAGCTGTAAAGGCTCTCGAGAGTCTCTTCCTTAAGTCGTTTTTTGGCTGACGACTCCGAATTTAATTGCCCGAACTTCCTGTGTTCTTCAAGAACGATGCTGTTGTCCTTTAGAGTGTCGAGCGAAAATTCGTCTTCATTGCTTTTCGAGAGAGCCATCATAGATCTCATTCTGCTTTCTGAGCTGCAGTAGTCCCAATCCACCAAACTTCAGCCCCGCATGGAAGAAGGCGGTCGGCGTGTCTTTTGGGAGGCGCAGCCATTGCCTGACGGCGGATCTTACTTTCGTGTCTGCAGCCTTTAGAGATTTCAAAGAGATTCTATTGAAGGTAAGATAGTGCACGAGGCTTGGAATAAGGTTCGATCTTAGGGTGTAGAGTTTTTGATTTGGCTTTAAAGGAGCTCTAGATATTGCATGCAAGGATTTATGCATTCTGTCGCCTAGTGACGCGTATTCCATTTTTGGGCCAATGTCAGCACCAAGATATCGGTAGGTGTCGAGAATGTTCATTGCCTTGATTGGCAGCTGGCTGACACTGAGGTAAGAATCCGGGTTAACAATCCAAGGACTGTTTTTCTTTTGCACTTTCGCTCTCAGTGAAGAATATTTTTGGGCATTCACAATTAGTCCTATTTTTGCCAGAGATTCCTCGACTTGTTTCAACAACATCCTCATTCCAATATCAGTAGAGGATAGCAGGATCAAATCATCTGCGAACGCCAAATAATTGCACCTCACTGATGAACTAGCATCGCCAGTCACACCGATGGATTGGTCTACCTCTGACATCACCATGTCGATAACCGCGTTGAAAAGTAGAGGAGACATTGGATCTCCCTGCCTGACTCCTCTATTAACTGGTATGTCCTGACTCAATTTGCCTCCAATCTTCATTTGAACTGAACAATCGCGGTAGGCCTCTGAAATGTATCTCAACATAAAAGGAGGAGTTCCCAGTCTGTGAGCCGCTCTTACAATGGACTGGTGTGAAACCGAATCGAAGGCTTTGGTCACATCAATGAACGTGAGATTGAGATTCTGTTTCTGTTCCTTCTTTTTCTGTATGATTGCTTTCACGAGCCATATATTATCTGCCAGGCCATCACCGTGTCTGAAAGCCTTCTGACGATTTGAGATGGACCAGTGTGCGAGCATTCTCTTGCTCAGCAATCGGTGGAATAAACAGCCGATGATTGGTCCCACCGTAATTGGTCTAAAATCTTCTGGCTTCAGACTTTCTTGTTTCTTTGGAATGCAGGTGACAATTCCTTTTCTGAGTGCATCGGGAGGGCATCCAGTAAATAACCAAAGCGTCATGTGAGTCGCCAGGTCCTCCGGTACAATTTTGTTCAGATCGCTTTTTCTCATGCCGTCAAAGCCGGGAGCAGAATCTTTCAACCCTTTTGCCGCGTGAATGATTTCATCGACCGTGATCGGAATGTCCATTTCGTCGATAGGCTCAATCGTTTCATCCAACGGCCGGGAGTCGCTTTTGGAAGCCTGAGTGAAAACCTTCTCCCAATACTCCAACAATGCTTCATCGGAAGGATATACTGCATTTTTCTCGTAGTCACCTTTCATTACCGTTTGTGCCCCAAGACTTGGACTTTTCCTAAACAACTGCTGGACCCTCGCATACTGCTCCTTCCGACGCCTCTCTTTTATCGCTCGCTTTGAGTTGCGATTGATCCATTTGACGAATTTGCGGCCACTTTTTTGCACCTTGTCTTGCTTCTTCGTCTGATGTTTCTTTGCCACTTTTTGAGTTCTCTTCTTTGATACTGTTATGTCAGCACTCCATCTCTGATATTCTATGTTGACAAGTGACCTTTTAATCTCGTATACCTCAGTGGAATCAATGAGCGATCTGAACTCTTCATCAGATAATCGAAGAAAAAATCTTCTTCTTTCAATGAATTGCAAGGGACCGATAATATTTTCCGGGTCTAATGCTTTGCAACCGGCTGAGATACCAGCATCGGCCTTAACGTCTGCCATGATAATATTTGAGAGAAGATGACGATATTGAGGTTTATTTCTAATAACTTTTATAGCATCCACACTGAGGGAGGGAAATTGCTGCTGAAGCGAGAGGTTGATTCTGTTTTTGTGTGTACCCCAAGTCTGAGTTCAGCCTTGGCCAGTACATTCCATGACTCAGTGCTATTCAAATTGGGAACAAAACACTCACTATCCTCTGATGGATTAGAATCCTGACAAAAATTGGTTTTTTGATGCATCAACTCCTCATTTGCTATTGTTGAGTGATTGAGATATTTTTCCAGAGTTGTCTTGTATTTCTCGGTTAATCTACGGCTTTTGATGGCATTCAACGATCTATGTTCAAACCTTTTGTGGAGTTCCTGAATGACATTGTGAACTCCCTTTCGAATCAATTCAACTTCCATGGAAGCCAGCATGCAATATTCTTCTTCAGTCCATCTTGCCTTGGAAGAGGGAAGACCTGCTCTATCTTTATGATATTCTTCTGGATAAATTCTGTTTTCGTGTATATGTTTACCTCTAACAGAAGCAAATGTCTTTGCACAGAATTCACAACGCACCTGTGTTCTAACAGAATCTGAAGAACTTTCTTTCTTTCTTTGACAGCCACGGACTTTATTCTGACCTTTCTTATCTTCCATAATCACCGAACCAACATCAAATACAATCAACCGCTGAGGAATAACGATTCCTGTGTTTGTAAACCTGCTTGTTACCCGAAAGAAATATCGAATACAACGGGTGTGCAGGTATATTTTCCCCTTTTTTTCTAAATTCCCTCGGGGAAGTAGGCTGTTCACCGAAAGACAAACTAACGGTAGGGGACACGAGCAGAAAGTAAAATCAATTAAAAAAATTGACTTTGAAGCGATGTTTAATAGTTTAAACTCGAGAGCCAAAACAAAACATACGCACTTATCGCTCGCTCGAATTATTATTATTATTATTATTATTTTTTCCTTTATTAGCCCAGCCAAAAACTCACAAAAAGCAATCAATTCATACAATTCATAAACCGATTCAATAATTTTAGGTCCGCCAATGGGTCTGGGAAATCCCGTCAGACCATTCAAAAAAAGGAAACTTTCAAGTCGATCTTACGAGTCATTGTACATTCACAAATGTCATTCAATTCAACTTCTTTTTTCTTCTTCTCCAGGCGTTATTTTTATAAGTTCGCCAAATCTTATGGGTCTCCTGCATTGTTTTTATGGAGGTCCACATGAGGAATCTCCTCGAGACCCCAAATCTTCTCCAAACCCTCCAAGACTCTTCTGCTATTGCTCCTCTCCAGTTCAAGACCAGGGCGGTGATGGTACCTTTCTGACTCCGTTGTTCTGGCATCGGATTATTTTCCTTCATCCATTGGCGGATTCCCGGAAGGTCATACTTTGCGACTTTTGAGGCATGTATTTTATTCAAGTCGGCAATATCCGATGCCACTGCCACGTCACACACGACGTATGTGGAGCCTTTCCATGCGCACAAATCAGGAATTTTTGTTCATTCTATCGTCGGGATTCTGGGTTCGATGCTGGTAGTAAACCCCATCTTCTCAAGTTTGCTTCCTAACACGGCCAAAATGGAGTTGTGTCTAACATGTCTAGGACCATCGGTAACATGGCACCGCTGTATGTTATGGCCCAGCAACTCCTCAGTCCGGCATCCAGCAGTGCAGAGAGTGCTCAAATACATCTTGTATCTCGATTCCCGCAATCTGTTGTGTAGGACCGCGGCTCTAACCTTCACGCAGTTGATCCATTGATCTGACGTCATTCTGCTAATTCCATCGATTAGCCATTCGCTTGGACCGATGGCGTTTGAAAATGATTGCAGTCCATATCCGTCAACTGTTTTGTACAGTTGTTTTGCCGTTCTGATGCCCATTGTTTTGGCGTCTGTACAATTCTGTGGGAGACCAAACTTCCTGACTTCTCCCATCACTGTCGTTCCGCCTCCAAGGACGTCCAGCATGAATTGGTCTCTATTCGCCTTGGCTTCTTTTAAGACCTGTGACATGCGACGAATTCTTATGTTTGGAATCCATTTCCGAAGTTCAAGGATTCCGAGACTTCCCAGTCGGACTGGGGCATACAGGAATGCATTGGGGACGTCCTTCGGTAATTTCAACCAATGTCGAACTGTTCGAATAATGGTGACGTCGGCGGCGTTCAAAGACTTGAGGCTTATTATTATTATTATTATTATTATTATTATTATTATTATTATTATTATTATTATTATTATTATTATTATTATTATTATTATTATTATTATTATTATTATTATTATTATTATTATTCTATTACAAGTTAATTGTTCAACGTTAGACATTCAAGATGAAGTTTAAGAAGGAAATATCAGAAATTCCAAAACGTCTGCCTGTAATAAAATTTATTTTTCATTTATTTTGCATTAATTGTAGTTAATGGATGAAGCATTGTTGATGTATTGTTGCTGCATTTATTAGAAATTATCGTTTTAATGCAGATTATTGTTTTAATACAAATTATTGTTTTAATACAAGTTATTGTTTTAATACAAGTTATTGTTTCATTGCAGGTCATTGTGGCAGGTTCAGGTATGGAAGCACATTTCATGGACTTTCAATTGGCTTGCTGGAATAATAGGTTGAAATGATGACTCACAATGGGCCATGGAGACTGATGATGGTGGTACTTGCATGGAATGAAAGATAAAGGAATGAATGAGTGAATGATAAAGGGAATGGATGAGTGAATGATAAAAGGAATGAATGAGTGAATGATAAAAGAAATGAATGAGTGAATGATAAAAGGAATGGATGAGAGAATGATAAAAGGAATGAACGAGTGAATGAGTATCTTCTGCGATCTTTCAAAGTTTGATCTTGTCATGGAATATAAAGCCAGACAGATTGTAGGCAGACAAAGAGATGGTGAATCATGCCAGAGAAAAGATTACTTCGCGAGCAGAAAAACTTACATTTATATTTTTAATGACCTAATAATTCTTTTGTTGGTATAAAAATAAATTTGTTAATAAGTATTTTAAAGATTGAATTCGTGCAATTTACAGGAATTGATCGAAAATATGAAAATATTCAGATATTTCTTTGTATAAATAGGTAAAATAAAAGTTTTATTTTTAAAGAATTGTAAATATTTATTTATGGCCACATTGTGCTTCCATCGAACAAACATTTTCACGATAAGATGCCCTGGAGAGGAGGACAACCACGACTTGAGATGCAATGTCAAGATGATGATGATGATGATGATGATGATGACGACGACGACGACGATGATGACGATGACGATGACGATGACGATGACGATGACGATGACGATGACGATGACGATGACGATGATGATGATGATGATGATGATGATGATGATGATGATGATGATGATGATGATGATGATGATGATGATGATGATGATGATGATGATGATGATGATGATGATGATGATGATGATGATGATGATGATGATGATGATGATGATGATGATGATGATGATGATGATGATGATGATGATGATGATGATGATGATGATGATGATGATGATGATGATGATGATGATGATGATGATGATGATGATGATGATGATGATGATGATGATGATGATGATGATGATGATGATGATGATGATGATGATGATGATGATGATGATGATGATGATGATATTGGTGATGGTGTCGAGGAAGTAATAATGTTGTTGACGATGACGCTGTTATCTCGTGTCAACACAAACACCAGGACATCAATATTTATATCCGTCAAAACGACTTTACGTGATAAAATCATATATGAAATATATATAACAATGGCGATAACAATAATAATAAAAATAATAATAATAATAAAAAAAAAAAAATAATAATAAAATAATAATAATAATAACCAAAAAAAAAAAAATAATATTAATAATAATAATAATAATAATATAATAATAATAATAATAATAAAATAATAGCATTAATAATAATAATAATAATAATAATAATAATAATAATAATAATAATAATAATAATAATAATAAAGATAGTATCTCTGAAGCGGAAGTGAAACTTAGTTTCTTATCATCGTCCCCATCGTCCGATAAACCTGATGTTTAAACAATTGTTTTAATAAGTCTGTAAATATATTATTGTGAATATATTTTAAATTTCTATTGTTAAATAATGTAATTATTCAAAGAATTATTTAATTGCAACTGGTTTTAACATATTTTAATATATTTTAATATATTGCAAATCAATTGGAAACCTTTCAGACGAGAATATCACTTAACGTAACAATTGGCTCACTCTTAAAAATCGATTTTCATAAAATTCCATTAAATTCCATTAAATTCGAGGTATAATTCTTCAAAAAATAGCTCGAATTCGAGTGGCAGAATGAAATTGATCCCAATAAAGCTTGTAAAGATCATTGGATTAGAAATCTGGCGAATGTTCAGTGGACCGTGGAAAGATTTACACGCGCCACGCTTGACTGACCTCGGACCTTTAAAAGGCATTTTATCGCGACGCTATGTTGACCTTTGTCTGTCGTTCATCAAAACTTCTTTTCCCTGTGTTTCAATCGATCACTTCAATCACTTCAATCACTTCAATCACTTCAATCACTTCAATCACTTCAACCGCTTCAATCACCTTGACGATTCAATAGATTTGATGATGACGATACGTCTGCGATGACAATTGGCTCTGAAGACAAATACATTCAGAAAGACAGACAGACAAGATTTTACAATTTTAATTCCAAATTGAAGAATATTCTTGCACTCAGAATTCCGTGGATTTGTTTGCAAATGTTTTTTAAAATAAATTTTCGATGCCAAAAATTAAATTGCTGCTTTTTTTTCACTGAAGATTCCTTCGTTCTGATTGGTCGAGCGATCGATCACATGGCTCATCGAGTTGAGTGCGCAGTTTGTTTTGATTTGATAACAAAAAGGTCCGACAAAGTCATGCAATTTTCGATCGATTAAATTTTATTAAATAATTAAATAACATTAAATAATTATATTATATTAAATAATTAAATTATATTAAATAGCATATGATTTCTATGAAAAACTATTGCAAAGAAAATGCAACGAGTTCAAAACATCATCATCATCGTCATCGTCGTCGTCATCATTCCATGTGATGCTTATTGACGACCCTGAGTGCCAGTGACGACGACGACGACGATGACGATGACGACGACGATGATGATGATGATGATGACGGTGATAAATGATGACTGGGATGCATGCCAATAATTTTTTGAATTATGCCGCGTCTTAATGCATGCGCACAATCATTCATAAATATTTAAGTAACTCTCTTATTATAGAAGCGATGATGATGATATTCGTTCTTATTAGCCATTTTATATTTTTAAACCCTTCTATGCCTGTCATTACAATCCTGCATGTAACAATCACATCAACTTAAACTATTTCTTTAACTTTATACACAAACTTCACTGAAGAATATCAATCCAACCAATGATGTGCTGTGGATGACATCACGTGACTTGGAATGCACTGGAAGGGATGGATCTCGAGGCAGTACAATCACCATCAATATCAGCAATATCATCAGATCATCGTCGTCGTCATCATCGTCGTCATCGTCATCATCGTCATCATCATCATCATCATCATCGTCAGGAAGCAATATCATCTTGTGAACCTGAGTTGGCAATCTTCGATGCGCTTATTGCTGTTCCAGTTGAAGATCGTGGAAAATGTTTTCAAGATTTATTATTTCCTATTTATTTCGCTGTTATTAATTATTATTAATTAATTAATAAATATTTATTTATCTATATTTTATTTCTATAATTTACAAAATATTCGTCCATATTTAAAGTGCATTTAATAAATAATCGATTTGTTTTGCTGGTGAAATTTTATTAAGAAATCGCTAACGACTTAAATTTAATTTTAAATTTTAAATACCTGAAAAGTTTCAAGTAATTATTTCTCTCAAATAATATAATAGCAATATAAATTTGTTAATAATAATAACAATAATAATGTTAATAATAAAGCGCTTGAATAACCAGCTCCAACTATGCTTTAAAATTAATAAAAAATATTTATTGAAATAATTGCAGAAAATTTGTAGCTAATTAAGGACGGGGACGGACAGCCAATAGGAAGCCATTTAATTCAATATCCATTCATATCGGCCAATGATTTATGAGGCGCTGGATTCACGTCACAAGACGATTACTCATTTCAACCCCGATAGATTCATACCAACCCAGCCCTCCAAGTGACGTCATTAATCACAATCTTTCTGATTGGTTCGTTGTAAAAACACCCGACCTATAATAAGCTGCCTGAATTATTTTTATGAAATCCAGCTCCGTTTTTAGGGACTTTATTATATTATCAATGTTTTCTTATTTCATAATTTCTTGTTATTTTATTTATTTATTATTATTTTATTTCTCATTATTATTATTAAATAATTTATTTATTAACTTTATTTTCTCTATTAATATTTTTAATTAATTTAAATTTTTTTAATATATTTGATATGTTTAATAGTTTAAAATAATTAATTATTTACTAATTAAATTTAGATTTTATTTTGTTATTTATGACAATAAATTTCATATTTATTTAAATAATAATTATAACTATTTAATGTAATCTTTAATCGATTTAATGGCAATACATACATGGAAATATTGAAGAATTACATAATAATATCAATAATAATAATAATAATAAATAATAATAATAAATAATAATAATAATGATAATAATAATAAAATTGATAATAATAATAATAAATTTGTATAATCATTAATAAATATATCTAAATAATAATTTGACTTATTATGAATAATATTTATAATATTTGAAATGATCAAAGAGGAAGACATACTTGATGGGTGTAACTTCATTTCCAATGCAAACAGCATTCCAATATCTGCACCTAAATATGACTCCGCCCCCTTTCAACGTAAACATATGTCAGCCTGATGTTACACGTGCTAAATACACATCAAATAATAAATATTATTTTCAAAATATAATAGCAATATAAATTAAATTTATATATTAAAATTATAAGACAAATAAATTAAACATAATATTAATAGTAATAAAAATAATAATAATAACAATAATAATAATAATATACAATTTAAAGTAATTTTGAAACTTAAAATGAATATTAATTTAAAAATTTCGCGTTTTTCAAAATGGAGTGTCTTGTTATTAAACAATCCCTTTCTACTCAATCCGTGTCTTCGTTTTCTTTGCCAACCTGGCGTGAATCAATAAATTATGATTGAATATTATATTCATAATATTTTTATATTTTATGCTAATAAAAGCAGACGCTAGCATAAATGTAGCATGGCATTAACTTGTTAAAATCTCCTTCTGAAGTCTTCGGTAATAAAAATAATTTAGAATTTAAACGAAATATTTTTCATTTATAATCTTAAATCCAATTTTAAAATCTCACAAATCTCTGCCTCGACAGATAAAGTGTGGCACAAGTCATAAAATGAACGATTAAAATCTTTCGCGACGACCATTAGCGACTCCGTAACATCCAATTATGACTTAAATTCTGGCCACTGAAGTTGAAGATTTTCAATTTAATGAAAATAAAATAGGAATTAAAGATTCATAAATGATGTATTAATGATTTATTTGCTTCATAATTTAGTTTAATGGCGTTATTAAGGGTCGCGAGAGACATCATTAAAATAACTTAGTGGGATAATTTCAATTCTTTTTCACTCATTCGTTACATAGAAGATTGTAAATCCATTGTAGATGAATTTAATTACGTGCTGCCTGCAACAACAACAACAACAACGTATTCGCGGTCCATCTCGTACGTAAACAAAAACAATCAAATTGCAAACAAACAAACAAAACAAACAGACAAACAGACAGACAAACAAACAAAATGGCGACAGAAAATCCAAAATGAGGCTTCAACGTCCACCGTGGCATCCATTTCCAGGAAAGACACCCGTTGGAAAAGCAGGAAAAATTCACGATAAGGACGGGAATAATTTGAGCGTTAACAGGACGATCAGAGGCGTTGATAAGCAACTCTGACGCATCGCCGACGTCGCTTGACTGACGTCAACCGTGTTTTGCACCGATATCGTGACAACGTTTCGACCGTGCCACTAAACGCCCCCTTTCGACGGCGTCACGGGAGGTCAACGAGGTCGGATCGATGCCCGACGAACTTTGAACTCTGAACTCTCAACAACACCTCGCGAGTGTGACAGGCAGGCATCGATAATAAAAAAACATTTATTATTATTTTTTTGAGCTGAAAATCGTTGCGATTGGAAATGATTGTCGAGAGTTTTCCTGGCAGACGACCCTGTTGACCCGGAAGCGATTTTTCAACGATAGCGGGATAATTATTCCATTGTTCGGCGCTTCATAAATCATCGCCGGCCAATCATTCTGCTGGATGAAGTGCAGCTCCCTGAGCGAGTGGCACAACAAAAAAAAAACTGGGACAAATAACAACGGTCATGGTGATGATGATAACGAGATGATGTTATTATTGTTGTTGTTGTTATTATTATTATCATTATTGGTATTACTATTATTAATATTATTATTATGATTATTATTATTGTTGTTGTTGTTATTTTAATTATTTTATTATTTATAATTGAAGTTTATAGAAAATCGATTTACAGTAAATAATTTTATCGCAAAAGACTTTTAGCAATAAATTTTAAAAAGAAATCACTGCATTTAATGAATATCGAAATATTGGAATTAAAATTTATAGAAAAAAAAATAATAATATTCGAAAAAAAATAAGAAAGAAAAAGATTTTTAGAACCAAGATTTTCACTTTACGACGACGACGACGATGATGATAGCGGCACAAGAAACAGAATGAATTTCAATTGACTTTCGTACCCAAGAAATTGGAAGCAAAGAAATTAGAAAATCCTTGAATTTCTTGTTGGAAATAAAAAATAAATTTAAAAAAAAAAGAAGTTCTTTTCTATTCAGTAAATGTTCAATGAGGAGACCAGAATTACGTACGATTCCATTGATCACACGTGATCCGAGATCAGAGCCTGGACTTCCTCTGCATTGTTCTTCATTCTTGGTGCGTTCATTGCAATGTCTTCAATGTCTTTAAAGATTATAATGCAGACCACCATTTCCAAGCTCATAGTAGCAAATTCAATTATTGAATGTAATGTTTAGATTTAATTTTTAAACAAAATAACCAAAGTCAAAGTTTTGTATATTATAATAATATTTAATCATCATTATTATTATTATTAATTAATAATGTTTTAAAAACATTTAATTGCCATGAAATATTTTAAATGAAATGATAATATATTTGTACGACAATTGGTTTGTTTAAAATTTGGAATTAAATAAATATTTCGTGAAATGAATTAAAAACAGAAAATATTCTCAAACAACCCCTTTAACCCCAACTTTGGAGCCCCAATGAATGACCTTTGACCCACAATTCTTTCTCGCTTTGAAGAGGTGATCAGTAATTAACGTTATTAATTGATTTAATTATTAATTAATTGATTTAATTATTACTTGATTTATTAATTTTAATTAATCGATTAATAATAAATTTATCAATTTAAATAATAAATTAATTTAAATGTTGAAAATTAATTTCAGGAGATAAAATGTACGAAACGATGAAAGCATTTAAAAATCATTAATCATCATCATCATCATCATCAACAACAACAACGTCAACAACAAGAAATCTCTTCATGCAATTGATTAAACCCGAAGAAATAAATTATCTCTAAAAATAGCATCCAATCAAACTTCACTGACCCACATATTGACCTTATCTTGTCTCTCATTTGCTTCCACGTCAGATCTGAGCAAAAAATTGATATTTTTCTTTCCATTACAAGCATAAAATTTGCCAAAAAAAGTCTCCTGGCAAATTGTTTTAAAGTTTAAATTATTAAATTAAATTTAATAATAAATTATAATCATTTGTCATTTATTTGCTAATATTGAACCATCATTCTTAAGATTAATAATAATAATAATAATAATAATAATAATAATAATAATAATAATATTATATACCATAAGGTAACACAAGAACACAAGATCTAATATTGACATCAATATTAAAATTATTAAATAATAATAATAATAAGTTATATTATAATATTTGGTAATTTAATTTTGTTATTAATATTATTCAGATAAATGAATAAAAACGATCCAAATATTTGGAATCAGAAACATAATTTCCAATAATAAACAAAATATTAATTGATAATTAAAATCATAATTTCCAATAATAAACAAAACATTAAAAGATAATTGGATGACACAACATGTCTCCATGACGTGCCCCTCCGTAGAAAATCCCAGGAAAATCATAAGAATTTCATTCGAACCCGTCAAAAGTGTTTCTCGATTTTTAATGAAAATTATGGACGCCCCCTTGTCACGCCATCTTCCTATTTCAATGGATTTCCGTCACTTTGCCTCTCACG
Organism: Hirudinaria manillensis; assembly: GCA_034509925.1. Lineage (NCBI taxonomy): Eukaryota > Metazoa > Annelida > Clitellata > Hirudinida > Hirudinidae > Hirudinaria > Hirudinaria manillensis. Next base: position 5,254,660 of record CM067535.1, on the reverse strand, counting down.
TTCCCTTTCACGTGATGGTTAAGAAATTTCTTTCATTCTCCACTCCGTCAGTCCATCATCGATTGATTGCAAGAAATCGAATGAAGGACTGATTGAAGGAATTGATTGAAGGAATTGATTGAAGGACTGATTGAAGGAATTGATTGCAAGGAATCGATTGAAGGGTTGATTCGACATTCCTTTTCAACCGCTCCGTCATTTGCAAGGTCGTGAATTTATTGATTCTTCTAATTTCTTGCTCCTCGCTGGGGTCATTGTTGCCTTTACGTTAAAGTAAAGTTGTGAATTTAATTAACGAAGTTGTTCTTCGTTTGCATTTTTTTTCATTTACCGTTCAATCAGTCAATCATTCATTCATTCAATCACTTGCTCAGGGACTAGGAATACTGGAATCAATATGTTTTGCTGAGTGATTGATGGAGAGAATAAATGATCTCTCAAATGAATGAAGGAACGGTTGGAAGGGCGGACGGACGGATGGACGGACGGATGGAAGGACGGATGGATGGACGGACGGACGGACTAATGAAATGAAAGAATGTACTAGCATTATTTGTCCCAATGGACATGAAAAATTTCATACTCCGTTTTTATGAGTGACTATAAAAAGTTCATAGAAATCGTTATAAATTCTTGCTTACCTCGTGAAAACATTTGTAAAATAAATCATTATAATATCTTCCCTTCGTTTCTTAGCAGAGCCATTAATTTATTAATACCTCCTTCGTATTCCTTAGCAATTATTTACAAACTGCATAAATTATTAAAATGAAGTAAAAGAAATGCGATGACGACGACGACGACGACGACGAAGGTGGTATTAATAATAAAAAGTTCCTCTAATAATTAAACTCTAATAAATAAATAAATAAATAAATAAATAAATGAATAAATAAATAGTAATGATTAACATATATTTCTGTACAATCTCCCACTCAGACGATTTCCATCGAAACCCATTGAAGCAGCAACGTTCCATTCATCATCAGGCATTCATTCATGCATTCATTCATGCATTCATCCATCCATTCATTCATTCAGTCATCCATTTATCCATCCATTCATTCATTCGTTCATTCGTTCGTTCATTCATTCATTCCATTCATATCTTTCATTCATTCATTCATTCATTCATTCATTCATTCCATTCATTCATTCATTCCATTCATTCATTCATTCCATTCATATCTTTCATCTCCCTTTTTGGAGTGCCTGTCGTGAGATATGGAATGCTGGAGCATAATTCACAATTCAATAAAAGCTTCATTTCCAGTTTAATGTCTTCCGATTGATCCAAAAGCCCGAGGGAAAAGCGTGCGTCACGACTCTTGGCGTGGACCAATAGGAATCTCTTCCGAGGAATTTCTCATTGAATATTGATTCTATAATCGAATGTCGCAAATAAGGAAACCTCTTTTTGCCCGATTTTGATTTATTTATTTATTTTGATTTATAAATATATATATATATATATATATATATATATATATATGTATATATATATATATATATATATATATATATATATATATATATATAAATATATATATATTTTTTTTATTTTTTGAAAGAAAAATAATTCTATTCGTAATTTCATCTTTGGAGATCTGCCAGAGAGTAGTAGTAGTAGTAGTCAGGAGAGTTTGATTGCTTTCCAGGGTCGTCACGGTTGACTGAGCAGGGCTTCTGAGGAGAGAGAGTGGGGACATCAAAGGATTTTTAGTGCAACTGGAATGAATTCGTGCGAGTTTTACCATCCATGCAAGGAAACGTGCACGGAAGTATCCGGAGTGCACTCGATGAACTCCACGATTGACCAGGTACAACTAATGGCTATCCAAAGTGCTTTTTGTCCTCATCGTGTAGAATGGAAGGTCGTGATCAGGAAATTCCTGTGTTCTATTTTTAGAATTCCTAATCCTTACTTCGTGTTTGTGCATAATTTGTTGTAATTCCCTTGCACTGCAAATATTTGCTTCACGTGGATGTTAAAGCAGGTCATGAATATTCATGAATATTTATGATCGTTTAATATTTAAATGCAAAATTAAAATAATTTATTTTAAATTCAGGTTGAAATTTGAATTTAAAAAAATTTATGTGTTAACGTTATATTACCAAAATGTATCCTAAATGCTTTGAGACGTGTGATGACGATGATGATGATGATGATGATTCCCTTTCGAACTTTGAACTTTGAGTACGAATTCTTTGATTGCTTCGTCTTCCAAGGTACGCGCAAAGAGGTTGGATTTTTGGCGGGTCAAAGGTCACAGCATCACGTGACAGGATCAGAGGTTTAAGCTGTCGAGATCCCGCAAAATTCCGGTTTGCATATTCTTTGATTTTATTTTTTTTATAATAATTGCATAAATTTGCATTTAATCAATAAATTCATTTTAATGGGACGCAGAAAAATCATATTAACAAATCGTAAAATAAGCTCTAAAGTAAATTGAAATGACATTATATAAACTCAAAATATGAACTTTAAAAAATAATATCAACCACAAAAATCATGAAATGCTGTCAACAGAAGCATCGCATTCGGTTGAGTCAAAGTCATCGTCAACGTCCAGTTGTCGTTCAAGGAAGGGTTGCAGGAATGAAAGAATGTGGATGAATGCAGAGATTAATGCATGGTTGAATGCATGATTGAATGCAAGATTGAATGCGTGATTGAATGCATGAGTGAATGCATGAGTGAATGAACCGATGAAATCTTTATAGACTGTTGGATGACAGATGATCTACATATGTATATTTGGAGAAAATAATTGATTGAAAATAATATTTATTGAAACATTTGTTGTTGCGGACTTGGACGATGGTTGATTTCTTGTTGTTGTTGTTGTTACTGTTGTTGTGATTGATTTGTTGTTGTTGTTACTGTTGTTGTGATTGATTTGTTGTTGTTGTTACTGTTGTTGTGATTGATTTGTTGATGATTTGTTGCTGCTGTGGTTTTAGACGGGGGTTCGCCATGCTGAATGTGAATCACGTGATCATGAAAAGAAGAGCGGAACGTGATTTGGATATTCAAGTCAGATGCGGAACAATTCGTCACTTAGAACGGAACAAGTAACACATGATGATGATGATGCTAGTAGCGAGGACGACGACGACGATGGCGATAATATTAATAATGATGATGATGATGACGACGACGACGATAATAATGACGGTGATGATGATGATGACGATGTTGATGAGAGCGAAGAAAGTGGATAGTTTCTACCTGTTTCTAAATCAATCCCTGTCCTTTGTTGTTGCAATTCATGAAGCGGTGAATTATGTTTTCCCCTTCCGTTAATCGTGCCATTTATATTCAGGTTTTTAATTAAGGTGATATTAGAAATTATTTATTTATTTATTTATAGTTATTATACATAAATATCATATATTATTTACCGGTGGCAACTTAATGCATCAAAGAATTCATGACGTACAGCCGGTAAAGTGCTTTGCCTTGCAAACAAATATTTATTTCGTTACATAATTTATTATGATTTTTTTCTGATTGCATTTACAAACATTTTTAATGCTTTAATAAAGTTAAACGAGTAGAGTGTGAAAACGCACTTCAAAGTCGCATTTTAATCTTACATTTATGTAGCGCCGACACCCAGGGTCCTTCCTTGGTGTTGTGAGGTCCTGGAACCTGACACCTAGCGACTGTGGTCGTAATCGATTCGTGAAGAAAGGCAACATGTTGAGGCTGCAAGTTAATTAACTCTTAACTAATTCTACCGACCGAGTTAATGATAAACAAGTTCATCGTCATCACAACCAAATTTGACAGCCAAATGGATGACAAGCGCGAGCGTCATCATCTTCGTCGTCGTCGTCGTCTTCACCAACCAATCAACGTAGTCACGTGACTCGATCTGATATTAATTGCACGATCACGTGATCATCTCGATTGCCGACGTCAGTGGCGATCGGTCGAGCCGCCACGACTTCTGTTTTTTTTTCTGAGCTGCCAACGAAGAGTAATTTGTGAAATGAATCACAACCACTGCCAGAAGAGGGCGCCAACGAAAAAAAGCCACGTTTGCCTCGTTCGGTAAAATACGAACTCTGAAAACGAAATATGAATAGATTTTCATTTTGCAAGTTGAAAATCTTTTTTATTAATTAATCGTATTTTCATTTAAATTCATTTTAAAGATTCTACTTCTACGTTTGAATAAATTTATATGGGATTTAAGAGGACGAAAATTTCAATAAAAGTTCTTTGAAAAATTGAATATTTCCAGTACTTCTCCACTGTTCATTCGACCATTCTGGCACCTCTTTCAAAACAGACCTGCAATAAAGCAACCATTGCAATGAATATCAACAACGTGGTCATCATCATCGTCTTCTTCATCTTCATCAAATCGAAGGCTGTCGTGATCAATCAGCCAATGAAAATTAGCATCGAATCATCGGATCTAAACAGTCCCTATCACAACCTTCTCGTCATTATCGTCATCATCATCACCATCACAATCATCATCGTCATCATCATTATCACCATCGTCGTCGTCATCATCATCATCATCGTTGTCATCGTCGTCGTCGTCATCGCTCTTAAACCCAGGTTAAAGTGAAACAGAAACAAGGCAGAGTTAAAACTCAATTTATTTATTTATTTAATAATTTATTCATTTATTTATTCATTTATATATTAAAATAACATATTCCCTCTCCATAATAAATTTTCTCGCGAGAATACTGGACGTGAGGGGTAATCATTGCTTATGTAGGTCTTGAACCAATGAACTCCCTGCGGTCGACAAACAGTCCACGTACGAATGTGTACAATTGACAATGCGTACAATGCGTACACAGTACAACGATGTGTACACCTCACACTGTGCAACTCCTCGCCAACCTATTCTAAGTCCGCCATTGATTCCATCAACTACGGAATCGTCTTCTTAATACCTCCTTCCAAGGACCACCAATGCAAGGGTATTGATACCTTCCTCCTCAAACCAAATGACACTCCCGTCCCTATAACAACACCCTATAACAACACCCTACAACAACACCCTATAACAACACCCTATAACAACACCCTATAACAACACCCTACAACAACACCCTACAACAACACCCTATAACAACACCCTACAACAACACCCTATAACAACACCCTACAACAACACCCTACAACAACACCCTATAACAACACCCTATAACAACACCCTACAACAACACCCTACAACAACACCCTACAACAACACCCTACAACAACACCCTACAACAACACCCTACAACAACACCCTATAACAACACCCTACAACAACACCCTATAACAACACCCTATAACAACACCCTATAACAACACCCTATAACAACACCCTATAACAACACCCTATAACAACACCCTATAACAACACCCTACAACAACACCCTATAACAACACCCTACAACAACACCCTATAACAACACCCTATAACAACACCCTATAACAACACCCTATAACAACACCCTATAACAACACCCTATAACAACACCCTATAACAACACCCTACAACAACACCCTACAACAACACCCTACAACAACACCCTACAACAACACCCTACAACAACATCCTATAACAACATCTCCTACACCTTGGCGACCAGATCGAAACACTTCACTGCACCTCAAACTGAAACAAACGACCAACGTTTGTCCAACGAAGCCTACACTTTGGAGCCACGAAGAACCTCGTGCAACGTTTTTCAATTCAACAACAACAACAGAAACAACGACGACGACGACAACAACAACGACAACGACGACGACAACAACAGCTTCACTTGCGGCCTAGTACAACTAATGTTCAGTTTTTAATTTTTTTTTTTTGCAAGTGCAGTCTTTTCAAAGGAAGTTTGAACATCACTGAATTGATACGCTTTTCTGCCTTGAAAATGACCAGAATAACTACAGGCTCTTCTTGTTTATCACGCGATGGAGTCGACCCATGAGGGGCATCATCGTCGTCGTCGTCGTCAACGCTTATATATAACAAATTGATATAAATCCTAACAATAAAATCTTAATATGGAGATAATATTTAATAATTATTTATTTATTTAAGAAGGTCCAACAACATCTCAAGGAGCCATTACGTAGGACAGAGAGGAATGGTTCTTGAATGAAATCAATGCTTAAAGAATAAATGCTTCATTATTCATTCATTCATTTATTTATTCATTCATTCATTCATTCATTTTCTGTTTTTATTTCAATTAATCGACTAAATTTGAATTTATCTTTAATATTATCTTTAATAATAATAATAATAATAATAATAATAATAATAATAATAATAATAATAATAATAATAATAATAATAATAATAATAATAATAATAATAATAATAATAATGATAACAAATATAATTCAATAACTTAAAATATAATTTTAATTATTTGATAATAAAAATAATTATTATCATTAATGTAATATAATTTTAATTGTTTGGTAATAATAATTATTATTATTAATGTCGTAACCAATCCAACTCTGGACAATTGTCTCATTTGCGATTAACCAGTTAAATAAATAAAATATTTAATTTAAAATAAAACTTATTAACAACTGTATCTTTAATATGACAGCCCTAACCTAATAATCATTAACACCTAATAAGCATAATCTAATATTCATTAGCATCTAATTTGCATAATTTAAAATTGATTAACATCTGATATGCATATTCATAGTGCAGTACGCCTAGTGCGTTGATAATCGTGGATGTCAACCAATCAAATTTGAAAGTTAGTTTTTATATTTTCTCAGAAGTTTATCACTTTATCAGCGAATAATTTATAAAATAAATAATTTATAAAATAAATAATCACAATTTAATTTCATTTTAAAATTAATCTTTTAAATGCATTGCCAGTCCATTTTCATATCCACTCAGTCGATGTACAAAATCAATTTGAATCGCATATAATTTTATTAATTGAGAAATAAATATAAATTAATTAATAAATTGATTTTAATTTTTTGGAATTCCATTATTATTTCTTTAAAAATTTACATTCTTAATTTAATGAAATCTTAGAAGATGATGTCCGTGAAAAGGATTGAATGAAGAAGATTCAATCCTTTGCTGTCCGTGAAGCCCTAGAAAGATAATAAATAAATCATTTATATTCAATAATTTTCAATTATTTGCTAAATTGGTTACCAGAATTTAAAATAATAATAAGAATAAATAAATAAATAAATTAAATATTTATTATTAAAAATTAATTAATAAAGAAATAATTGATTATTTATCCTCATCTATAATAACTCTGTGGATCTCATTCAATATTCCTTCACCGTGAGGAAACATAAATAAATATTTAAATAATTTACAAATATCTAACCTCGTCGTTGGTTCACAATTAATTATGAATTAATGATAAATATTCAAATAATAGAAACAAATATTGTTTAATTCGTCCTATTTATTTATTTTTTATCTCGTTATCATTGCTATCACCATTGCTTTCACCATGTTCATCGTCGTCGTTATCCTCATCACAACGATCAATGTCAACATCAAGAGCATCATCATCATCATCGTCATCATCATCATTATCAAGATCATCATCATCATCATCATCATCATTAGCAAAGATCATTTGATTCCTTACCTGAAAACCTTAAGCAAGCGTTTATTATTTTGATATTATTTACGAAATTTCATTGGAATTTCAAAAAAATATTAATAATTGTTCGGCTGAAAAATATGAAAACCAGTGAAGCGTGAATTGATTCAAAGTAAACTTTGTTGAACAAACTTTTGATTTTTGAAATTCTTTTGTTGTGGTTTTCCAATAAATTTCAATAATATCAACTTTTTAAAAAGTACTTTTTTCCATCAAAATGGCTGTCAAGTCGTGCCTTGACAGGAGCGTCAGTCAGACGATGACGTAATAATAATAATAATAATAATAATAATAATAATAATAATAACAGTATAATAATAATTATAACAGAGTTATAATGACGACGACGATGATAATGATGATGATGACAACGACGATGGTGGTGATAATTATAATATTATTATAATTTCATTAATAAAAACATTTGGTCGGCATTGGATGAATTAATGCAAGGCATGAATGACGTAATCCCCTGCTTTATGATTCGAAGAGGATCAGAACTCATTTGCATTGAATTTCCATGCATCTGCAAATATGGCATTCACATTCTAAGATATCATCCTTCATTCTAGATGACGACGACGACGACGATGATGATGATGATGGTGATGATGATTACGACGATTACGACGATGACGACAATGACGATGGCGATGGAAACTTTGATTGATAACGATGACGATGACATTACACAATACAGAGTAATACGTTACTTGTAATGATAACGATGTCCATGCTGTCCAAGGCAGTACCGTTGGATAAATAAATTCGCAGCTGTTCTTAAAGACAGTTAATGAGATGCGACAGATTAGACGTCCGAAGACCAGAGTTCTGCTGGAAAACTTTACTTGCATCCTGCATCCAAATCACGTCTGCTTCCATGGTTTTGGCGGGAAGGAGTTGTCAATGATTTCATCAAATCACTTCCATTTCAATTCTTATTCATTTCCTCGCTTGTCCTTCCATCTGTCCAAATCTTTGTTTTTATTATTCCATCGTTCGGTTCTTGTCATATTCGTAATTTATCGTCATAATTTTAGTTTATAATTTAAGAAATTGTTCAATAATTTTGATAATTGAAATTATTCTTAAGATTTAAACAATCATCATTGCTTTTTAATACTTTTAAATTGTTATCCAACAACATTCCAGTGTCGAAAGTGGAGATTATTAGCATTTTAAACTTGAAAGATATTAACATAAATTTTAAATAACTAAATATATATATATTATATAAACATATAAAATATAAACAAATAAAATATAACATATAAATCATAAAAAAAGTCATAAATAAAGCATCCCAAAAAAAAGATATAAAAATAATATTACGATTACGTTACCTGCGATTGGAATATTCGAACATATAAAACTATTTCCTCGATAAATAAATAAAAATCATTTTTAATATTTTACCATATTCTTAAGTAATCACGAACCTCGCAAGTTTAAAAACGAAAAATCTTCGCCTGAAAATGTTTTTTGAAAGAAAAAATCTTGGAAAACCTACCAACGGAATTTTGCATTTCAGGATGTGGGACTTCATTTGCCATTAGATTCTCTAACGTGTTTCCTACAACCTCCGATCGAGTTCAATCCTTCGCAATGGTTGTGACTTAAGTAAAATATATTTTATTTTATTAATTTAAACCATTAACAACATCAAAGACTGACATAAATAATTCATATAATTGATAAGTAGTGATTGATGAATAAATAATAACGTGATTCATTAAATGTTGAGTGTAAAAACTTATTGGAGCCTGGTTCCACTCACATCCTTAATCACGTCCCTAATCACATCCCTAATCACATCGTTAATCACATCCTTAATCACATCCCTAATCACATCCATAGCCATATTCCTATCCTTACCCATAATTCTAAGATTTTCTAACTCTGAATGACCAGGAAGTACTCGGAGAAATAACCAGATTTTCTGCCCTCGTCGTCTTTTGTTTGTCATTTTTCAAAAAAAATTAATTTATCGATGATTCATGGATTGACAAAATTTTATTTGTTTGTTTGTTTGTATGTTTGTATGTTTGTTATGCTCCTACGCAAGAGGGATTTAAAGCATTAGTTAGGAAGTTTGTAAATGATTGTTTTAAGTTAATTCCAAGATTGATGATGAAAAGTGAAGTCTGCGATTGTAATAATTTGTCACCATTCTTGATCTAAATTGCAAGGGGTCATCTTGTGACGTTGTGAGGGTTGTGAAGTCAATTTAACGAATTACAATCTGTAATTACTTTAGAGCAACGTAAATCGTGATTTGAGTTGATCCAAGACATCCAAGATAAGGTCTCCTTCTGCATCGAAATTATTTTCAATCCTTGGTTCTTGTGAAGCATATTTTGGAAAGCGTTCGATTTTGATTCGATAAGTGAGCCTCGCAAAAGATATCGTTGATGCTCGTGAAAGATCAGTCTGGAGTAGGGGACGTCACCATCAGTTTCCACGCTAAGATTTTCGGATTGCTTCGAGAGGCAATTCAATGCTGAGATGCTGTGCTCTCCACATTTTCTAGAACGCAAACTTTGAAAATATTAAAAATTGTTTTCAAAGAAAACTTATCATCAGAATTCCACTCTGAGTTGCAAACAATGATTCGAACGGAAGTAATGAATGACGTCACGAGCTTATGAAAACATTCACTCTTTGACCTCGGAACAACAACATTCTAGCAAATATGAGCAACAACAACAACTGCCCACGTGAACCGACACCTTTCGATGTTTACTTTTCGCTAATAATTTCCAACAATATGGTCGCACGCGTGCACACAAGCACACAATGAGAAACACAAACAAGCAAACTGAAAGAGTTAAAAGCTAAATTGAATGAGTAATATCGACCGTAGTGATAAGGATGGTTACAACACCATTGATATCACAACAACATTGATATCATTACACCATTGATATCACAACACCATTGATATCACCTCTTAAAAGGAGCAGTCACTAGAAAATTTCCAAAATTTTAGAAATTAAATTGAATTTAATAAGCATATTTTCTGAATTGGCAATTCGAATATCAGAATTATTAACCAAATTTTCTTTATAAAATACTTATTTTTCTGTTTCTTTAATCAAACCATTATTTGTGTACAAACAAAAGACAGCCTTTGCTTGCATTGGAAGGTCATACGTGTGTATGGCAAATGAACATGGAGCTTCCCCATCATTGTGAGTTTATAGAGGGCTAGCCACGACAGTTTATCTCGAAGAGAAAATTTATGCAAATTTATTCGTACAGGATTTCACCTTGCTCTCCTTCAACTTCTGATGAGTCACGTGACACATTTTTGTGAAACGTATTTTCATCATTTTTAAATCCATTTCCATTAAAAATATCGAAAAGTGCGACAATTCTTTCGTTTGCAAATTGAAGGTGAAATTGAGAGTAAATTTTCAGAAGCGCTTAAAACTTCTGAACAAAGTTGGATTAATGCAACCAAGACACGGCGGGGGAGATCATAAACAATTGATTTTAGCCATAAAATGTCTTTTCAATTGACAATATTTTTTCATTATTACTGAATTTTATATTTTAAATTTCGGAACTTCGGAAAAGAATTTTATCGATTACAATAACGACGATAATAATAATAATAATAATATTAATAATAACAACAACAACAACAATAATAATAATAATAAACGTAATAATAATAATAACAAACGTAATAATAATACTTAAGAATAACATCTGGTGATGGGATATTAAAATATGATTATTACTTGCACAAGTCCAGCACATCATTGCAGGAATAATATTTTCTGTCCAGGTTGCTAATCTTGGCGAAATTACAGACCGAGCTATAAATAGCCCCATTAATGACACCAAACTATGCAATCTGCTCAGCTTTGTAATATCTCACACTGTTTTGTCTGCAAATGTTGCCAGAAAATTATTCATTATTTTGTTATTAAAAGTTATTAATATAATAATAATAATTATTATTAATATTATTATTATTATAATTATGAGCGTAGTAATAATTAATAATAAATGTTATTAGATATTAATAATAATAACAAATTAGTAATAATAATAATTATTGTCAATATTGATATTAATTAATAATAATAATTATTACTATTAAGTTTAGTATTAATGTTATTATTATTTTACTTTTTACTTTTATAGCCTTTCAATGTTCAATTCCAAAAAAAAACAATGCAAAAGTAACATGTAAAAGTCCTCATGGAATTGAATGTCCCCCCTCATGGCCTGAGTTCAACTCCTGATAAAAAGAAAAGGAACTGAGAAGATAAGAAGAGACGACCACGACAAAATTCACAAAACTGTCGTCAGTCTCCAGTTTTTCTTCTGCCGCATCAATTCGACCCGACAGTCAATCAGCAATCAATTGAACCAATCATCCACTCATTCGACATTCCAAAACCCCTGAATGGTTGAATGGTTGATTGGCCACATAAATTCAATCAGACCATCAATCAGTGATTGAACCAATCGATTCATTTGATCGCTCAATTCGCCCCAAATTCAAACTCTCGACAAATTCTCAAATTATTCTTTTAATTTAGAAACAATAACTATTGTTATTATAACAAAAGAAAGTCTATTTAAGTCAAGGTCGTATCAGATATTTCTCCTCAAATCCACCTTTCACGTTGTTGTTTACAAGCAGAACGATCGAATTTCCTTAAACGACTTCGAAGCCTTTCTCCCCTTCTTGAATTTAATTCTCACACTTCGATAGAAGGTGTAGGGGACCCGAAATCGTATTAAAAAGTGGTTTCGATCGCCGATGGACTCCTGATAGACGAAATGGTATGCAAAATATTTTATTATCTTTGAATCCGAAAACATTAAAGAACACTATGCTAAGGAAGATTAAAACAGCCACTCGCTCGAAGACTTCAGTAAATTTTGCAAACATCTTCATGGACTTCATATTGCTGATCTTTCTTTTGGAAATCCTGATTCCAAGCAAACAATGCAGGAATATTTTCCTCTTCAATGGACTTCAAATTTGCCTTCAAATCTCTGTGCGCCCCGATGGCTATTAAAACTTGATTATCGATAGCAGGAAGAACCGTCCTGAGATCTGATTGGTGGAATGTGGCCTCGTTGTTGCTATCGAGAAAGCAGGCGACAGCTTTGTACGTGTCTTTGACCTCCTTCGCAACGATCGTCTTGTTGTAGAAATCTTTTCCTGCTTCCTTCGTCACGGCTTTAATGGCATTTCCTTCGGCAGTCAATTCATCTCTACTTTCACATTGGCTTTTTTTTCTCTTTGCGAGCTGACTGGTTTCTTCCGAGAGCCTCCTCTTTTACTTCTCAGACATATTGGAACTGGTTTTACTCGGTTTATTCTCTCCATTTCATCTCTGTTTTTCTTCTTCTGCTGGACTGCTTTGATCAAAATATTCTCTAGTGCCTTTAATTGGGTCTTCTTTGGCTTTTGGGCAATTTTTTTTTGTCCTAGTAGGTCCTATTTTGCTCCCAGTGCTTTGGATCAACCTTATCCTGTTGCTTCTTTATCTTTTTGTACTCCTTTGCTCCCTTTTCAACCAATTTCTTTATCCATTTCGCCTTCATCTCGAGCTCTACATTTCTTGCCTTTTCGAAATCTTTCGATCTTGATGCCTGACGAAGGCATCTGGATTCTTGTTTAAGTGCTGGACGAACCAACCCTTCTCTGTTTCACCGGCAGCGCGCGTTCCTTTCTTCAGATCCACTTGTGTGCAATCTGAAAGGGACAGCCACCGTATACTACTCAGGTGAATAGGATTTCAATCGGTGATGGATTCCTGATTGCAATGAACTCTTTTTCTGCCAAACCGTGTGCTCAAAAGATTCACAAAAGCGTCAATGAAATCCTTCGAAACGAGGAGCAAGTGGTTCTAATTGGATTCACTCGTTGTGTGCCATTCGAAGCCCTTCTGATCCCAGTGTCGCTTCTGGCACGTTTAGTAGAAACATCTCAATCTTTGGAGACCTTTGGTTCCCTTGGTGATGGCTTTCGGCGTCAAAATCTGGTTTTTCTTTACCTACGGTTTAACTATAATAATAATTCTTATTTTTAAGCGAACAGTTAGTAACATTTTAAAATAAACAATTCTGAATGATGATGTCTCTGTAAAGTCATAAATTGGGACATTTTTTATTTTGACTATTCCAAGCGCAATATATTAATATTAATGAAGCCTTGTCCCGATCATGTAACTTCAAGCCTAGCAAGATTATGATTATAATTGTCATTATTATCAAAATATATATTTCAATTTAGCATCATATGCGCGCTAATTCGCTCTATAACGTAAATTATTGCTGTAACCCTGGATTTAGATAAGTAAGAATAATTATGATTATATCGCGATTAATTAATTTTATAAATAATAATAAAAAAGGAAATATTATTAAAAAGTAGCTTCTTCTTGTTCAACTTCATATTTCGAGGTGCGGAGTGAGGAAATAATTTGTAAAACCTTGTTGTTGTTGGTAACAACACATTCATTTTGTACGTTTCGTTGTGCGAAGTCGATTCTTGTTTTTTGTGTTTTTTTTTTAAAGAAATCAAGCAAAGTGAAACAATCAGTTTGATTGAGCACTCGACGTGAAATTGCAACAAACAATCTGAAGAAGTAGACGTTCATGCACTTCACCTGAAGAGAATCTATGAAACGAACGGAAAACCAATTCCCAGAGAAATTATGGAGAATGGAAAGTAAATAAATAAATTATTCTGGATGCAATAAATTCCGTCTTCTCTTGGAGTCTGCAATTTCATGCATGGAAATGAATGGCCGCTTTCCAATGGCTACTTGACCCAGAATTGGAGCCTCGAGTTATTAAAGGGAAACACAGAGGTTTTGATTTCTTGCTTCAGTAGCGTGGACACGTAGGCAATTATCGGCTCTTATGAATCCAAGACACGCTTCTTCTTCTTCGATCTTCTAATCTCTTTTTTTTATATATTTTTATATTGTTTATTTGTTTATTTATTTTTATCTCTTGTTAATGATTGGCCGTGGTTATGAGGTTACGAGGATTGATACGTCGTTATAGTTGTTGTTGTTACTGTTGTTGTTGTTGATAGCTCGGAGTCAGTTCCTGTTGGTTCCTGGAATGGATTAATATTTAATTATTTTTAATTTTATTTTATTATAAACTATTCTGTATTTATTATCTAGGTATTTATGTAATTATTTTCAAACTAATGCATTTGAACAGCTTTTGGATTAACTGTCAGTGGATAAGAGAAATTTACGGAGAACAATCTATAATACAATAATGGTAGGAATAATTCACTTAAATTAAAACATGATTCTGAGATAAGAGGTTCCGCCATCCTTAAGTTGTTCCTTCTGCGATTGTCCTGCCTTGAAATTAAAATCTACTTTTTATCTTAAAAACAACCATAGAGAT
Organism: Hirudinaria manillensis; assembly: GCA_034509925.1. Classification (NCBI taxonomy): domain Eukaryota; kingdom Metazoa; phylum Annelida; class Clitellata; order Hirudinida; family Hirudinidae; genus Hirudinaria; species Hirudinaria manillensis. The sequence continues at coordinate 5,239,609 of CM067535.1, read as the reverse complement.
GATGCAGACCCCCTGACGTTGAAGATATTTTGGCTTCGGTGGCCACTCACGCAACAAAAGCAATTTATGATGCCAAGGCAGCCGATAGAAACTTCGTTCCGGGCAAAAGGGACTTCCCTTAGAGAAGCGAATAACAAAGAAGAATCTCAAGGGAACAGATTACCCCTTCATCCTTCCACGCACAAGGCTCAGAAAGTCTCGTGCAAAGGCCGAACTGCCACAGGACAAAGAAACTTGGAAACAAAAAGTAACAATAACAACAACAACAACAACAACAACAAAATAACAGGATGATGTCGTCGAACAAAGAACGATATCGTGTCGTAAACGATCTTGTTGGAATCCCCTCAGGAAAAGGCTTTTTAAGAAGCAAGGCCGACACTATGCATCTGGCGCTACATAAATTCACGAGTGGTGTTTGAAAAATAATTGCAACTTCAAAATTTAAATTTAAATTGCTTCGAATAACAAATTAAACAAATTAACGCAAGTTAACGCACGATTATGTGGTTAATGAAAATATTTTTCCGAAAGAAAGTATTTTGCATCACAAGAAGCCAATAAAAGATTTTAAATTCAATATCTTTTGTTTTTTTTTGTTGTTCACCAATTAGAATTTTATAGTTTTTAATGTTTTGTTTTACTAAGGATGCGATATTTTTGGTCGACAATCCGGCTTGTCCATTTTATCGAAAAAAGTCAAAAATAAATTATTTTCTGGAAATTATGATTTAATAACCATATATCCAATAAATAAATAAATAAATCCAATAAATGACAGACTAAATATTGTGGAGACTTGCGCTTCCTTAAGGCTGCTCCATGAGTCGTTTATTAATTTGCCTGTCGTGGTTATTGTTTGTTTCCTTGATTTAATTGCTAATATATTAAAAAATAAAAAATACATTTGATAAAATTGAAATTAATAAATGAAATAAAACTTAACGTTTGGACTTTCGCTATCCTTGGACTTTGTTGAATGCAGTTGAAGGCTTAACGAGGATATTGGACTCCCAGTGCAAAACTTTCGATTTGACCCCACGACCCCTGGCTTCCCTACGCAAAGTTATACTGCTTTCTTACCAAAATACCTTCACACAAATAGCATCTTACTTAAAATAAGTAATAATAATTTGTTAATAATAACAAGTTTTAATTAATGGTTTTAATCACAATATATTCCAATACATCCATTGTTGATTCTCTGAGCCCCTTTGGCACTACTCATTCATCGGCTAATGCCCCCTCTTCGCTACGCCTCTGGTTCAATATCGGGCTATTGATGTTATTCCGCGTGGAGGAAAAATTCCAAAAAAAGAAAGAAAATTAAATGCTAACAAAATGGATTCCAGAGGTTTTTCATTCTAAGTGGTTAAAAAAGTTTTACTTTTTTTGGACATTCCATATGTCCGAAGGCATTTTAAAGAGTGATTGTGGCAAAGTTGGAATGGAAAAGAATGCTTCTGTGTTGGATGCCACACAATAACTTAGTTTGGTGCAGATGATGCTATCACTTTTGTCATTGAGTTTGTGGATGGAACTTGAGATCCTTCAGGCTCTTGCTCATTTAGTAAGATTTACATCTTTGGTCAACATTTTGGCATCGAAAATTAACTTGGATTTTATAAATACCACAAATTTCAATAACGTAATCATAAAAAGGTGCAGTTAAAAAGACGATCCTGTGATTTGTTCCTGACAAAACAAATGAGGCCTAGAAGCGTTTACAACTGTTCAATTGAAAATTCTGAGGTTTCAATAAGATGGAGAGAAGGTGAATCTTTCACTGAATATAAAAGTCCAAAAATAGAGGAATAATCGTAATAAATATTGTAAAAGTTTTTATCTTGCTCTGCAAAGCGTTACAAAATATTGGACTAAGTTGAAAGCTAATCATTCCATAAAAATAAGGGATGTAATTTAAAATTATAATAAGGGATATAATTTATATATTATAATAAGGGATATAATTTATCAATTTTCAGAAATTCACATCCACAAATTTAAACTCATTCTTTTGATTGTTCACAGGAAAAGAACCAAAAGCACTGTTTGTGATTGAAATTGTTCAGAGACATTTTGATGTTATTGAATATTTGTTCCTTAATAAATATTTATTCAATTTTTTATGACGACGACGATGATGACGATGATGATAATGTTTTCAGAATCATTACCAGTAGGCAATATAATGTTAATACTTTCAATTCGCTGGTCCAATGATTCAGAGTTTATCAAGTGCACCTGCTCAGAACCTCGCCATTATGACGTCACGTGACCACGTGACGAGAAAACAATAGTCACGGAATGTCGTGACAAAAGCGGATTGATTGATTGAAAGCCGTGAAAAATGTGGATCGATTGATTGATCGATTGATTGATTGAAAGTAAAGGATCGAAAGAACGACTGACGAATGCATCCGTGAAGAGACAAAAAAAAAAGGCGCGTATTTTGCCATCCAATCAATAACAGGGTTCGCCCAAAGGGAACCTTTTTAATTTAACAGCAGCGTTTTATTGCTCTCAACCACAAAAACAAGCCCGCACGATAAATTTATTATTATTATTTAAAATTTATTTATAAATTTATTATTATTATTTCGAATTTATTATTATTATTTAAAATTTATTTATAAATTTATTATTATTATTTCGAATTTATTATTATTATTTAAAATTTATTTATAAATTTATTATTATTTCGAATTTATTTCTGATTTTTTTTTCTTGCATAAATTTATAATTTTCTTTTTTTTTTATTTATTTATTTCATATTTTGTTTGCAAAAACTCGTGTCTGGTTTTTGAGTGCCGAACAAACAAAAGATGAACGACAGTGGAAATTTATGACTGCCATTGATGCTCGTACTTTTGAATTTTTTATTTTCAATTTAATTCTATTTTAATTGAATTCATTTAATTTTTAATTAATTTTTAAATTAATAATTAAATCTAATTGTTAATTCTGAATCCAGAGTCGAAGCCGTGGCCATTATGAAGGGTCAGTGAAGTATTGTTTGGAATGAGACATGAATTTATTGGAGGTGACAAATCTCATTTGCATGTGGCAAGTTGAGTTCAAGACTTGTTACCAAAAAGCCTTTTTAAGACCTTCGAGACAGCTGACGAATCACCTGATTTCGACATTTTGCCGAACAAAAACAGAAATCGTGAGCAGAATCTGCTCCCCCTTTTTTTTCTTATTTAGGAAATAATTGGATGATAATTAGGTTATAATTAACTGTTAATTAAATGATAATTGAAAGCTAATTCCTCCAAGAAAAACAACTACCTGGTCGTGTGTTTTGTAAATATTTCTAGGAAATATTAAGAAATAAATACAAATATACAAATAATTGAATATAAAAATCACTTTTTTTTAAAAACTACAACGAATGTTCCACGCAAATGGAGGTTTTGAGGGGAACATCGATGAGATGCATTTTGCAGTGCATTTGCGTGTTGTTCAAATCGCCATTTTTGGAGAAAAAGAAAATGCCGGATGAATGATTGATGGATGGATTGATGAATGAACTAATGAATGGTTAGATTTTGCGCATAAAATAACGAATGAATACATCGGTGGATGGATGGATGGATGGATGGATGGATGGATGGATGGATGGATGGATGGATGGATGGATGGATGGATGGATGGATGGATGGATGGATGGATGGACGGACGGACGAATGAATGAATGAATGAATGAATGAATGAATGGCAATTCGAAGCAGTATAAACAAACAATTTTAATATCACCAACAACGCCTGAGAAGGAAGCAATTTGATTGGCATTAAGAGTACACGAGCCACCCACGTGACGGAAATGCTGCTGGAATTGATGAAGACTACGCTGAGATGAGACAAGCGGCATGTGTGCAATTTCGTATTTATATTTTTAATATTTAATAATTTTCTTTTTATTAATGACTCAACTGCAAAGATTAATTCATGCTATTCTTAATCACAACTTTTCACATCATCATCATCGTCATCGTCATAATGGCAGTCATTATCGCCTTCAACAGTTCCAGAATTACTATCATCGACTACACCGATACCGTCATCAACATTGCCGTCATCATCATCATCATCACCATGGCCATCATCGTCGTCGTCGTCGTCATCATCATCATCAGCATGACAAATGACAAACACAGCACAATATCAAGAAGCAGCGTTTTGTGAAGGGTGTTGCAGAAGATTTGGAAGAAATTGTCGTTTGCTGTTGTGTTCCTTTTGTGATGAAATTATGAACGTGTGTGCGATGCCATTCATTTGTCTTCTTGCCTTCATGCCACTCGATGTGTGCGTGTGCTTGTGTGCTTGTGTGTGTGTGTGTGGGTGGGTGAGGGGGGGGGGAATTGGGGGTGTCGGGTTTTTTGTTGACCACGCGAATTTTATTTTCAATCCACGGACAGCACAAAAGCACCAACAACATGAACCATTAAGAATTGTTGTTTTCCAATTCTCTTCTTGCAAGAAGAGTCCAAAGTCTTTTTTGATCGGAGTTTTTTTTTTCAGTAGGAAGTCCATTGAATCACAAAAAGTCCAAGAAGTAAAAGTAAATGTTTTAAATAGGGGGATAATTTCATGTTAATATAAATTAATAATATGACGTAATATAACGTAATTACTTGGAGAGTAATAAAAGAAAATCATGCTTTATAAACGATGGAGAGGGGTTTCTTGCAATGACGCACAACAACATCAACAACAACATCATCAACAACAACAACAACATCAACAACATCATCAACAACAACAACATCAACAACAACAACAACATCAACAACAACAACAACAACAACAACCCCGTCGTGGTCCAATCGCAAAGAAGGACACGTCTGAGGTATTAAGCTTGCATATGGAAGATGTATCATTTAGTCACCAGTAATTTGTCACCAAAGAAAATCTTTTTATCAACTTTGCCTTTTTTTCCGTAAAAACGTTCCTCACTTTTCTAGAATTTCTCGCAATTTTTCTTTTATTTCGCAAAAACAAACTAAAATTTCAAATTAATCTTTCTTTATGTTTTTCGTTTCCTGCCATAATTTTCTCCCCCTTTTGCGCCCGTGACGAAGCGAACCTACAAAGGATCATGGAATAATTAAACTAAATTAAATTAAATTATATTATATTAAATTGAATTAAGTTATATTAAATTGAATATTAGTCATAATTTCAATTAATATCTGAGGAAATAAATACAATCTCGGAATGGCGTGACTCACTCGACCAGAAAATAATTCAAAGAAGATATTTGCAGCAAAAATTTTTTAGAAAACAATTCGAGGCGTCGAATTGCAAAGTGACTTTTGAATATTTCTCGACGACATTGTCAAGAAAATAAAGGTCATCGATATCGGTAATGACAAAGACGGCAGTGATGATGATGACTACGATGACGATGACGACGACGACGATGATGATGATGATGATAACGATGGCGATGACGATGATGGTGACGCTGACGATGACGTTGAATCTGAAGCTGACGATGACGATGACGATGATGATGGTGGTTATGGGGATGTCACGAAGGCGCCAAATGTTATTAAATTTGTTTCATCCCATGAAGAATAAATTGGATTTCTTGTGACTTTCCTTGGATATATTCTTAGATTTTTGATTTTTAAAATGCTTAAATGTTATATATTTATTTATTGCAGTCTATTTATCATTTCAAATATTCTTTTTTTTTTAATTCATTTAAAATATTTATTTATTTAAAATTATATTTAAAGAAAAATTGTTCGTGTTTACAAGTTGTCCGTTGCATCTTCAAATGTCCTTTTTATTCTTTCACCTGGACTATTTTCTTCCTCCTTCACTCACCTTCTCTCAATTACTTTCATCCTCATTGCATTTCCAGCACTTTCCATCAATTGATGCATTTTTAGCACAATTCTTTTTTATTTATTTTTAAATTTTAAAATTATTAAAAATCAATTTTAAATGCTTATTAAGATTATTATTTAGATTATATATATTTATTTTCATTTAAATGTTTAAAAAAATCACATTTTAAACCGAAAATGGTCGAAAATAGTCGGAATGGAATCACGCCCATCCATCAAAATGAGGAGTTTTATTGGTGGGCAGTTGACGATTTGCATATTAATTATGGAATAAATTATCTCTGATGGATGGTGGCCTATTATCATGCAGATGTTCAATGCCATCATCGTCTTTTAAAGGCATTTAAATCATTCAATTCCACGAATTATCGGCTTTATTAGCATCAATTCCTCCTTTATTTCTCAAAGTTTATTATTTATGTATGGAGACATAAACACCACTTATGTCTTTCAATTGTTTCTCCTCTTAAAACTTTGTTAAAGCACATTTTCAGGTTGATTTTCGACGATTTAAATAAATTTAAAGTAAAATGTTTTAAAAGTATGTTATGCTAACTTGTATGATAACTTGTATGGCATGTTAAATTGTATGGTTTTCTTGTTGTTGTTGTAATAGCATCTGCTTCAAATTCAAAGCTTGTGGACTCCACTTTATAATCAATATATTATTATTAATTACTTATTAGATAAAAATCACTGTTTATTTTGGAAAATAAATCATTATGATATACATTATTGTTATAGTATACATTATTAATGTACTTCCAATATAAACGAGAAATCGATTAAATCAATCATTTGTTTTTTATTTCACATTTTAATTATAAAATTAAATTTAAATTATTTCAATTGAACTGAACGGTAGCAATTGTTTTATTTTAGGTAATAAATTATTCAATTTATTACATTTATTTTATTTAATTAATTAATTTATTTATTTATTATTTAATTTAATCATGTAATGTAGTGAAAGCAAAAGATAGGACAAAGTTTATTGGACAATCAAACTTCAGTTTGAACAAAGGATTCTGCTTACAAAAAGACACATACCATCTTATTATAATATAAATATAAATATATTGTATATTAAACTATTAATTATGAATATAAAATATTATCATTTTTAAAACTATTCAAAACATATTTCAATAAATTATTATTATATCAATATATATAACATCAAAATAACGTTCGGTCCAAAGAATATTAGAAGCAAAACACTTTTTTTTTTCTAAAAATCGATCCTAAATAAATGACATCGTAGAGATCCGATAACAATTCAATTCTACTAATTGAAAACGTTGCAAATGAAATATTAAGAAAGATTGACTCGACGTTGATGTGGTTGAAGTCGCTGTCGTCGATGTCGTCGTTGCTTTCGTCGCTTTCGGAGTCGACATACAACTCAAAGTTGTATTGCAATTAAAAGGGTCCCATTCTGTGCACATCCTAACAGGATGTGAAGTCACTTCTTAATCGATCGTCATTTATGTAGCGCGCCCCATCGGCCACAGACGCTCCCTGACGGCCCAGGTTGGGAATCGAACACGATACTCGACGACTGTTGTTTCCACAGCTGGAAGATAAGTCGTCTGTTCTCCCAACGTGTAAACCATTTGCAGAGAGCGACATATTAATTACAATTAATCCCAGCATTTAAATGGTTTTTATTAATAATTAAATTAATTTATTTGCAGATTTAATAAAATAAAGTTTTTTTTTAAAATTTCAAGTTAAATTTAAAGTTAAATATCACAATACTTTGAACGTAAACTGCCTCTCTTTTAAGTTTATGAATTTTTGAAGACGTAATCATAATAATAATAATCACTATTATAACCACGACTATAATCATCATCTCCACCACTATCATCATCACCATCATCATCGGCTGCACGGAAGTTGTTAATTTGTTCTGAAATATTTAAAACGATCTCCTATAAAAAAAAAAGTTGATTGATGACAAAAAGTGTCCATTGAGTGCTTTCAATCAATCACCGACCAACCAACCAACAGACCACCAGACCAGCAGACCACCCAACCAATAGCAGAAAATAAAATTAAATTAAATATTCATAAAACAAAAGTTGATTTAAAAAAAAAAATTCATTTTCAAATCACCAGTGAATCCTGGAAATTTTAGCTGAAAATAAATTGTTTTGATTTCGTTTCTTCAACAGTTAAATTTCCCAGCAGTCAAAAATAAAATAAAAAAAAAAAAACTCGAAGGAAAAGGACGAAAATGGAGCGCGGGATTTCCTGGAAAGGAAAGCATCTCAACGGAACTGGGATCAAACAGAGTAGTCGGTCATCAATCTTTCTAAAACTCGGTAATTCTTTCAATTAAATGATCCACTTCTTTCATCCATCCAACAATCCATCCATCAAACTCGTTATCTGCGTCGCTAATTTTCCCTGTTTTAAAATAAAAAACAAAAATCTTCAAATTTGAACTCGAACTTCATGACCTCAATCCATCAACTCGTCGATTCATTCATTCATTCATTCATTCATTCATTCATCCATCCATCCATCCATCCATCCATCCATCCATCCATCCATCCATCCATCCATCCATCCATCCATCCATCCATCCATCCATCCATCCATCCATCCATCCATCCATCCATCCATCCATCCATCCATCCATCCATCCATCCATCCAACCATCCATCCATCCAACAATCAATCCATCAATACGTCCATCCATCCATCCATCCATCCATCCATCCATCCATCCATCCATCCATCCATCCATCCATCCATCCATCCATCCATCCATCCATCCATCCATCCATCCATCCATCCATCCATCCATCCATCCATCCATCCATCCATCCATCCATCCATCCATCCATCCATCCATCCATCCATCCATCCATCCATCCATCCATCCATCCATCCATCCATCCATCCGTCCGTCCGTCCATCCGTCCATCCATCCAAGTGACCTCATAAAAAATCGTGTTACTTGCTCAGCAATTGCTTGGTAGAATTGCAGCTTGAGTTGATGATGGATCGAACGTATTAGAAATGAACTGAGAAATTAAGAGGATACTTTTTTCATTCCATCATTCATTCATTCATTGCATCCTCCATTTTTTTTTTTGCAACTTTCATTTATTTTTCACCTTTCAAGATTTTAATGAAGTCTTGAAACAAGACCAAGTCTTTAGTTCTGTCGGGATTTATTCATTTAGTGCAGTGCATCTATTTGTCATTAATTACTTGCCTAGTAGTTACTTTGAGAATTATAACATATTTTATCAATTTATATTTCTTAAAAGAACATATTTTAAAATAAAAAAGTCCAACTATATCTTTCGAAATTGTATCATTATCATCGACACCTGGGGTTGCTTGACAGCCACACGAAACGGCCGGAAGAATGCATTGACGAGGTCATCGATAGTTTCTGATGTCATCAATGCATTCTGACGTCACTTCTGATTCACACCTCAGCAATTGGGAAGGTATGATAGAGTGCATTTCCATTCATCATGTCCTCGAGAGCATCATTATCATCATCGTCGTCGTCATCACCACCATCATCGTCATCGTCGTCGTCGCCATCGTCATCATCATCATCACCGTTATCACCAGCAACACCACCATTATCACCACCACCACCACCAGCGACAGCGTCATTACCAATGGCCATAGTCAATCAGCATCGTCACAATTAATGCCAATTACCACTATAGTTTAAAATAAAACAAGCCTTTCAATTACTCACTTCAAGAGGTATTGTTGAAGAAAGCGGATAATAATGATGCCCTTGTTGCAAAACAACATGTTATAAATAATAGAATTGATTATACCCTTGTATCTGCAAATGTTATAAATAACTTTAAAGCCTGGTTATAAATATTGAAACAACCTTGCGTGACAGGTCCAGGGTTGCGCCTATGCTGATAATTAATTAAGCAATTTATTATTTAATAAATAATAATAATAATAACAATGATGATGATAATAATAATAATAATAATAATAATAATAATAATATAATAATAATAATAATAATAATAATAATAATAATAATAATAATAATAATACTGACTAATAATAATTAAATCTTAATTTTGACATAATTAATAAACAATAGGTGACATAATTATTATATATATTATTAAAATATAAAATAAACGTTTTGATAAAATTTCAGTCTTGTCAATATTTTCCGACTGAACACCTACAGAATTTTTTACGCAAATTATTAATATTAATTAATTAGTAATTACATTAATTATTAATATAAATTAACTTTTAAAATTGATAAATTAAAAGTATTAACGATATATTACAACAACTCATTTTTCGGCATCTTGGATTGGAAAGCTCATTCATTGGACTGAAACTTTCGGTCTTTGGACCAAAGGCATTTCAAATGCACTGGATTCCCTTGCAGTACGTGGGGTGTTTGATATTGGAAGCATAAAACAGACCTGCGGCTATTGAGGTCATTTTATTGGGGCCTGTTTATGGGTGGTCCGACGAAGGCATGAATTTCATCTACACATCTCGTCATCGTCGTAGGAGGTCTTTCTAAAGTCTTGGTACGAAGACATCGGTTGCCAGACTCGAGATAATTGTTCGTCTCGGTGCTACTGTTGCATCTGTTCATTGTATTTCCTTTGGGAGGTTTATGGTGTGTGGCTGTTGTAGGCTATGTTGTATGTTATGTCGTTTATTATGTGTTATGTTGTATACCACGTGGTATGTTATGTTGTTTATTATGTGTTATGTTGTATACCACGTGGTATGTTATGTTGTTTATTATGTGTTATGTTGTATACCACGTGGTATGTTATGTTGTTTATTATGTGTTATGTTGTATACCACGTGGTATGTTATGTTTTATATCACGTAGTATGTTATGTTGTTTATTATGTGTTATGTTGTAAACCACGTGGTATATTATGTTGTATACCACGTGGTATGTTATGTTGTTTATTATGTGTTATGTTTTAAACCACGTGGTATGTTATGTTGTTTATTATGTGTTATGTTGTATACCAAATGGTATGTTATGTTTTATATCACGTAGTATGTTATGTTATGCCATCCAGTTGCACAATTAAAACCATCCAAATCAACGGTTATTGAACATTTGAAAATCGTCAGAAGCTTCGTTGAAATAAGACACGGAGTTGGCGAAGATTGAAGATAATTTCTCGAGACAAAAGATTGATGTGGCTTAATGAAATATCGCCTGCTACCTGCGATTGTCAGGCGTTTATGGGGTGATTGATGACATTTCAACGTAGGAGATTCCAGGAAAACTTCTCTGTCATTTCCTCCGAATATATTCCTGTATTTTCGCACAATTATATGTTGAAATTTTATTAGCCAAATCAAAGTAAACATAAAAATAATAATAATAGTAATAATAATAATAATAATAATAATAATAATAATAATAATAATAATAATAATAATAATAATAATAATAATAATAATAATAATAATAACAATAATAATAATAATAATGATGATGATGGTGATGACGACGACGATGATGATGATAATAATAATATATTAATAAACTATCTAATTAATGGATAGCGCTCAAAACACAGATTTGAATCAGTTTGATAAATGGCCGAGACCCCAAAGTGCTTCTTGGCCGTGAACATAATTTATCGTCCTGCATAATAATTTTACATCCGTTCAACTCTTTAATGTCCTATCATCGAGTGGAACAAGTAATCTGGATGCCTGTGCATTTAATTTGATGTTTGAAAATCACTGATTAAGAATTTATAAATTATTTAATTTATTAAACACAGGTGAGCTTATAACGAGAAGCGTATAACTATTTATATCTAAGCCTTCGGCATTGATCGGTGCCAGACAATTATTGATTGACAGATGGAGAGCAGGTTCATTGTTTCAGTAGAAGAAGCATGAGAATACATCGAACGGATGCAGTGTTAGAATCCATCGATCGGAAAGACAGGAAAACAGTTCCTTTTTTTGTGTTTTCCACGTGGAAAGCCAGCATTGCAGATCGAAAATGGAATGCACCGCCATCTTCACCACGATTTTGTCACGGATTGATACTCATATCGACCAGCTACGACGAGTTAAAACGGAAAGTATTCTGCGAAAAAGGATCGAATAGATCCGATGACAAAGGCCTCAATCACGTTTGTGAAATTTTATGCGAAAAGCGAATTAATATGCCATTGTCCATGCAGGTTGTCATAAAAACAGAAGCATAAATGAATGCTTGTCTTCAAATGAATGACTAAAAAATTCATGAGAAAGACTGCAAATACAAGAATGCATTCCAAAGTTGAGACAACATTTAAACGCACAAAATTGATTGGTGAGCTTATATCTCATGAAAACTCTCCAAGGCTGTTCCTTTTCAGAGCCAACTGTTTGGCACATCGTGTTGTAAAAAAATCGTGTTTAATAATAATAATAATAATAATAATAATAATATGTCATTTGTATAGCGCCGTGCTACAGGGGCGCTAATTATATTTGTATACTAAGTATTTACCTCAAACATGCCATAGAATTCTTTAGCGTTTAAGGACAAACTAGATTCAAGACAGAGATTTGGCAAATGTTTTTATGTTTTCATTACGTTTATTTCAATTCTTGAGATCATCATTAAAATAAAATTAAAATTCTGGAAAAAAAAAACAAAAAAAAAACCCCAGAAATTCTCGATTGATGCCCAAAGGCAGTGGAATAACAGGAAATGCTTGAGAAAACATCAGATTAACTTACGAAGCAATTGGAACTTAAATTTCTGAGATCGCGACACTTCATTACCCTCTTTTGGTTGTTGTCATTTCTGCTGGTAGATCAACAAATAATACAAATGCAGACAAATTGAAGGATGTCCTTACGAGCTTACAGCGTTAACTGGGATGCAATTAAAACACTCATAAGGTCTGTGCCGACAGGTTAAACATGTTAAATGTTGTGGGAAGGGGTACAAACAACTCGAATAAGGAGACCAAAGCGGCGTTGAATTCGTACCTGAGTTGCATCGATCAACTGAAAGAAGCGCTATTGATTTGAAGACCGAGCAGCAAAACTATGAATTTTCAGGAGAAACTTCTCTTTCATTGAATCTTGCTATTTGTTTGTGCATTTGCTTTGATTGTTTGAAAATACAATGAACAAGAAGGGCTTCTCAGTCGATGTTTTATCACAAAAACATGAAGTTTTTCTGTATTTTCAACAACAACAAAATTTTGCTTCTGAAATTTCCTTTGTAGCATTTCACAAAACACAGAGTAAATGCAAAGTTTCTTTTTTATTTTAACTTATTTTTCCGCTAAAAGCGACACAAAGTATATAATTTGTTAAGATTTGGCAGGGGTGTCCACGTTGAGGGGGAATCACCTTTGGCTAAAATCTTCGTCACAACGTTGTGCTAAATACGCCAAACGTCAAAATACACCAAATGTCCACAACATTTACTCCGTGACTAAATTAGCTTGACCTTAAGTTTTAAATATTTTTCCTATTCCAGCAAATTAAAAAAATGTGCTCCTTCCCACAAAACCTTCTTTAAAAGAAAACTATCCACGAATACGTATTTTGTAAGCTATTATGTGCTAATGAAATACAAGAATAAAGAGGTTGTCGTGGCCAGTTGCATTGTTACTTCCGAATTATTCCTCTTCTTGCATTGTGTCTTTTTCAGTAATTTATTAGCAGTATATTCTGCTACCAAAGAGCAGAAGTTTGGATAAAACAAATATGGATAGAGAAATATGGATAAAATGAATTCACTAAATACTTAGAGAAAATAATTTAAGTGGAATTCTGATAAAAAGTCGAGAAATTCGCCCCGAGAGATGGCTTAGGTTGATGACACCTTTCAAATCTTTTCTGAAGGAATATGCCATTGAGGAAGCCATTCAAGCGATAGTTTTATTGCCAGCTTCCCGAGACGTCAAGTTTTTTATGCAAATGAAATTTAATTCAAAGCTCACCCAACAACGAAGTATAGCAACTTTAATTCAAAATATCGCATAAATATACAAATAAATACGAATTTAATTTGAAATTATATTCCAACTTGTTAAGCTGACTGCAATAACTTTCCTACAATTGTTTAAATCTCAATGTATTACGAATGTTCAACAGAAAGACCTTTCATAAACACTTACAAGAATTTATGCTTCCACAAATTGAGCAGAGTAAATTGAGTCCTTTTTCAAATCTTTAGAAGTTATTTTGTAGAATCTATTTCTTTCAATGATTTTAACATCGGATGTTGTTCTATCAATATGGAGTTGTTCTTAGAGTTATTATTGATTTAATTAAATTTAATCAACTCTAAAAAAACTTTCAAATAAATCATGGAGATGGAAGGAAAGAACAAAGGGTTTTCCTCTCCAGCAACATTTCATATCGCAAGAGAAATGTTTTTTTATGGATGGAAACTTAGCAAAAATCTTGCAATTGAAGAACGCATGAAAGATGAGCAAGAGCCATCAGAGTGGCAGCAGTTGTATCGTGGACAAATAAAAGCTAATTATTGCCTGTAATGGTTCGGTGGAACACCACTTAATGCTGTGTAGTTTCGTAGTGTTTTGTTGCCACGGATGGTCGTTTTCGGATGCATTCCGTTGCTATGGATCGAGTGCTCGGTTGCTAGGAATGCCCGTATTTTTTATTAATCTATGCAGTCAGATAAGCTTATAAGCTCCTGAGAGCGTTGCATGCCTATGCACTCCTAGAGGACAATATCGTATCACTTGTAGACAAAAAAAAAATGATTTCCGCGGGTGATGTATGTGCTTCGGTGCGGTGCAAATTGTTCATGTCACGATAATTCGTTTGCAATTTCGCTACCTGGGCTTTGGTAGTGGTTGTGGACCTTTCTCTTCGTTACCCTTAAAATTATCCCTTAACAGTTTCATTTCCAATAAATTTGGTCTCGTGCAGTTTATTACAGCGTTTTCTTGTAAGTTGCAGCCTATAACCCGATTGATGGGCAAGTTTCTGCCTACTGTGATGGTTTGGCAATAATTATATTTAAAGAAGGAAGTCAGTTAATTTGGGTTGTGCCACCCAATAATTATTATAATAAGACCAACGTCAGACTATATTCTATATTAGACTAACCCATTTATCACATTAGGCTGATAATTACTCAAGGATGCGTGATAATTGGAAGGGGAATATTTGAAGACGTGTTATAATCTTATAAAATCTACCTTTTACTGTCAAAGTCAGCTTCGAGTTAGGCACGTTGTTACGCGATATTCATACTTATTAAGTCAGCTTATTAAGTCGAAAACAGCATCTTTAGTTTAGAATCCTTCATGCTTTGACGTCTGTTAATATCGAAACTCATAATTGACACACATTACTAATTACTAAAAATAATAATAATAATAATAATAATAATAATTGATTTAATAATATGGCTAATAAATGTTTATATAATTACGTAGCTTTTAATAGTTTTTATAATAACACGCTTCTTTTAGCAAAGTACGTTTACTGGAAGTTAGCAGAGCGATTTATTCCGTGATTATGTGAGAATCTTGACACCAAAATGGCTCAAATTTGAGACCTTAATTGAAAATCTGTAGAAAATGGACCGACGTATTTAGTACAGTTCTGATGGAAGTCTAAAAATAGAAATGACGTAATGTTTCATTATCCTTTAGAAATCCATTCCATCTTATCTGAATGGTCGTTTTAGGAATCTGAAGTTTTATTTTTGAGAATTGAATTAAATATCAAATCTTTCTTTCGTACATTACTTCGTTATTCCAATATTTCTTCAGTTCACTTCTTTTAAATGAAAGCCATTGGTTTATTTAACAGTAAAATTCAAGATAATATAAGGTCGGCATCATTTAATAGCATTTATTTTGCAATTAATCAACGGGATAACATAAAAATTTGAAAAATTGTAAATCGTCAGCTAGGATTGAATCTGCTGGACGAGCGGAAACTGCTGCTGTGACTTATGCATTCATCGATTGAATGTCACTCACATCGGCCACGTCGAGAGCAAGGATTTGAACGTGAATGAGACACGCTATCCCTTCGTGGGAGGGGGTTTTCCGTGCCGTGTTCGCATTTTTGCAGTTTCGTTGGATCCTTTCGAAACTATATTTCTTCGCCTTGCTCGTGTTTTGGACGAGAAATTATTTGACTTGTCGGCGGTAGAAATCGAATGAAATTTTAACGCTTTGCACGAAATAAATCAAGCACATCCCTCGGCGCAAACCTCGCGAGGCAGCGATGCGTGACAGAGCCATCAGAGCGAGACGTCGGTGCCATTGGAAAGGCTTTTAAAATGGGTCCTGAATTTATTGCTCTCGGTCGTTCAAAGCAAATGTTGCCAAGGACGCTAGCTGTCGAGTGCAATAAAAAGCTGGCCTATTGCATGCCGCTAGGTTTTTATAGCGTGCCAAGTGATGCGAGACGCAAATCCGTCCCGGTTCATTGAGCCGGTCGATTGGCAGCCGGTGTTGCTTAATTGCGTCGGTGTGCTCTCTTGCGTGACCCCGGTGATGGGTGGATGAAACTGACGTTGGAAAATGGAAAATGTCCGCTTGGATCTCATTCCTGGAAAGAAATATTCGCATCTGAAGACCCTTCAGTTGCTCCTCAAATTAGGTTTTATGGGGTTTCCCATAAATGGGATTCGTGTTTCCTTAAATTTTTAAAGAGCTCGGCACACGCAAGCATCGAGCTGTGAATAATTCAAGTTCAACAAAACAATGCAGCATCTCGGACAGACATACGGACAAACGAGAAGGCAGTTTTTGTTGGAATTCCATCTTTATTTTCCTTCCAATTTTAATTCATTTACCGTTTTTTAAACCTTCGAACAACAAATAGAATGATTCAGTCTATGGGACATTAAACATGCATGGATACGTTCAAAAGACGTTTTGCATGGAGTTGGCTTCAAAAACAAACAGTTGAATAAGACGCATAAAACCGCGGATCGTCTGTCAGCGATTGCAAAAAAAAAAATCGTAAAATCGACAAATCACGCGCTAGTACGACAAAAAACCCAACGTTTTTTGATTTCAAAGGGAACGAAATGGGGAGCTTTGAAAACAATCAGCTTTGATTTCGTGCCTTTCGAAAGTTCTGGAATAAATTCTGGATAGGAGATGGAAATCTTGGGTGAGGAAGACGAAGTGAAGACCTCGGATGAAATGTTCCGTGATGCGATTTCAAACCTTTTTCCAAGCAGAAGTGATTGCAGTCATTAGCAAGACAAACCTTCATTCGCGCTAGACCCGCTGGTGATGATAATGATGTCGATGAATTTTTCACGAGCCAAGCAAAGCGCTGTCGGCGTTGAAATTAAGAAAAACCATCAAAATTTCCAAGAGAAAGTCTTCCATCAATTTGTGGTCTCCATCCCGTCTTGAAGTCACACTGAGCCCGATGATCGGAAACCACGAGTTCCACGTGGAAATACCCGGAGCGTGTCCTTTAAATCGCAATCAGGGACTGCTAACGATTGGCATCGCAACTACGATGGAACGATGGGAACAGACGATGACCTCGTAGTTTCACTTTCATCTTGCAGGATTGAAGAACACTTGATCGAATGCATAGCAAGAATCGCATTTTTTAGGCGCATTTCCCATGTAGTTTGAGATTTTCAACTATTCGGAAAAAAGTTCCACGAAAACAATTTCAAATAAAAACAATAACAATGGTTTGTAATAAAAGTCATTCACCGATAACAACAATAATGATATTAATAATAACTGAATTAGTAATAATAACAACAAAAATAATAATAATAATAATAATAATAATAATAATAATAATAATAATAATAATAATAATAATAATAAAAGTGGTCATGGTAACGAAACATTAAGACGCTTGACTAGAAGAAATGAAGAATGCAGACAAGAATTTATAGAAAACATGAACTCCGACGACAAACGCCCTCACTTGGCGAGTAAATAAAAACGTCTGTAGAGCACGTTGCATTTTCCCGCCAAACTGAAAAAAACCACGTGGAAATAAAACATGCCAGTCTTACGCTCGGAGCGATTTAAGAGAATTTATGTACACGTGGTCAATGCAGGTGACGTCGTTCACCTGTTGATGAACTGATGGTGAGGATAACGGGCGACGGAAGAATTGCTGTAAATGTCTGAAAAGGACTGGCCTACTTTGTCGTAGGTCGGATCAGAATTCTGGAGTCGGTCCTTGATGAGATGAGCGGGTAGTCTCGGCGTGGTGTTGATGAGAGGACCGGTGGGTGTCAAAGGGGCCGGATGGAGTGGACCGTCGATGTAGCGGGCCTTCTGTCGTCTCGACTTGATGACCGTGTTTCTGATGAAGAGGAGGCAGAGGACCAGAGCCACGGTGAGCAGATGGGTAGCCACTACTGCCACCACCAACTCTGCCAAGCTGAAGATGCCTTCTTTGGGCTGACGATGGATATCCGTCGGTTCCTTTACTTGGAATGATTCATCGTTTCGGGAAGATGGAGTCGTGGATGAAAAGTCATCGACCGGCATCCCCTTGTGGATCAAATCGTCCTCCGCATCTCTGTGCCTCGTCGCTCCTCCTATCACGAAAGGCTTTTGGGGATTGAAAGCCGAGTTATCGGCGTGGTGTCTGTGATGGGCGTGATGATTGTGATGGTGCGGCCTTTCGGAGCGGTTCGGCCAGGCGACCTTGATGATGAGCGTGACGTTGCCCATGTGATTGTTGGCCACGCAGACGTAGTCGCCCGTCAGCAGAGGGGCCTCTTTGACGTTTGAGGACAGAGACAATGGCTCGGTGAGATGCTCCGACAATTTTAAGTTCAGATGTGCCTCGTTCAGGTTCGACTCGTCGAATGTCGATTGCTGGGAGTAGACGGTAGCAGAAGAAGAACTGGAAACTGATGAAAACATGCTCGTCGATTTGGAAGCGGGATCCTTGGGAAGGTACTTGAAGGTGCGCCCCGAGGGCAAAATCCAGAAGAGGGTGGGGACCGGATCACCGCTGGCGGAGCACTTGAGATTGGCGTGGTCGGTCTCGAACAAGGCCTCGATATTCTTGAAGGCCGGTGCTTGACATACGAAATGAGTCTTGGTCAGATTTTCGAAACTCTGGTTCTTCATCTTCAGAGGATATTTGCAAGAAGGGGGTTCGGCTCCTTTGAAAACGTTTGGATCAGAATCGTAAAAGTCCTTGAGCCACGCAGTGTCGCACTTGCATCTGAGAGGATTGGCTCCGAGCCTAAATAAATTTTTATTAAATTAATGTTTCAAACTCCTGACAAAAAAAAAACTCAAAAAAAAAACATGTTGCAAATAACGATCGTGATTTCGTTTCAAGGGGAAAATTTTGATCGATTTTTGGCCATTTAAACTTCTCATGTTTGTTATTGATCTGCCCTCCACGGCTGATATTGATTCATGTCCGCTGAGTCAGCCTCTCCAGAAAAGAGCATTACTCTTGCCTTTCAATGCTCCCTCCTGACCGATTCTAAACCGCTTTTAAGGTTTAATATTTAACTTTATTAAAACTGATGTCTCGTTATTTATTTTACCTGTTATTTATCAGAGCCAAGTTCAACTTATAAAACAGCGATAATCTCAAAAGTTCATATCAAAGCGCGCTTCTGCGTGGAATAACAAATATTCTTCGTTGCCCGATCTACTCGATTTCATTCTAAACTTCTTTCACGAAATGAAATCGAAGCTCGACATTTACATGAAAGTCGATTTAAAAAACAGAAACAATTGACTACTGTGAAGAATGAGTTCATTAAGTACATGGAGCGGGGCGGTACCAACTGACAGGGAATAAATAATTATCAACAGGGCCTTAAGAGGATGAAGCCAAAAATCGCATAATTTCAGGGCAGCTCTCAAAAGATGAACAGGGAAATGATTTATCCGTCGATGTTGCTTGCATGGAAGCGCCTTCCTAACCAACTGACAAATGCCTGCAATAAATTACGTGCAGAATATTTCAGGCCCTGGTACTACGTTCAAACAATTAAGAAGATTCCTTAGAGTTGAGGATGTATCTGAAACGTTACATCCAGAAACATTACTTACAACATTATTCCACTTGTATGTAAAATTACATTGGCTTGGAGTTTTTCAAAACTCAATACCTGCTAAGTGCTACTGAACGTAATGAAACATTCAGATTTTTGTGCAAATTTCTCCCTATTCATCAATTTAAGCGATATTCCTGAAAATTTTTCAATTTTTCTCCTCGAAATTTTTTCTCGTAGCAAATTTTTTGCAACAAATTGGTTCACGAGTGACATTAACGTACGTGTTGAGACTTTGTAGTCAGCGTGGAGCGCCTTGGATTTTGATGAACAAAAATTGGAAAAGTACAGGTGGAAATAATGAGTGCATTCCTCGAACGAAAGACTTCATAGACGTTCGTGACAGGAAATTCCAAAAGAAACTAGGACAAGAAAAAAATCCTGGATGGTTTACATGAAAGCACAGAACAGGAACTTCTATCTTATGATTCCTCCCATTTTTACGGTTTCCATACTTCCCTATCCTCCGATATTTGCCAGACATTTTCCAAGCATTCATAAATTATGTGTTAACCAAATATGGCGGACGTACGCTATCTCCACCATCGACACCTTAATCCTCAGATTGTCACTGGATGTTTGCGATGTGACTAATCTTGCTCAAACAGAATTTCTTTCTCCGTTGATTCCATTCCAACTTTTTTCGGTAATCGTCTGAACTGACATGATCCTGTCTTCAGGGATGAGGAGTTAATAATAAAAATAATAATATGAATAATAAATAATAATGGCAATATTGTTATTATTATAATAATGATAGATAATAGAAAGATTATTATTGCTATTATTATTATTGTTGTTATTATTAAAAAGTGATAATTTTGCAAGGGGTGGAAAAATTACGTCGCTCAAAAATGATACATATATCAGGATCAATCAAGAGTCAACTGCACTTGTACGAATCTTCGCTACACGTAATTCTCTACCGCTGTATTTTGCTGCTATTATGTACTTATATTGTACGACATTTAGGGGGTTGGTACTAAATTGAAATATGAGACTTTCTTCAACAACAAAAAATCACAGCAAATTCATTATCCAGGATATCAATGAATCAAAGCATAGCCTTTACACACTCTCACTCAGTATCTCACCTTTACCCTTTCGTTAAAGTCTCTAAAAAAAAATGAATCAACGCCAAGGTAACATCTGTCGCCATGCTTTTCGAAATGCGGGACACTTGCTTTGTCCAAGCAAGAATCAGACCTGGAAGGTTGGGATTATTGGAGCTCAGAAGGTGAGAGCTCATCATTAGAAGCAACTGAATGATGGTGGAACTCTGATAAAGATAAGCTTTTCTTCGATACTCTGAAAGCATAATTCACTGCAGAAAGATTAACTGGAATATGAAACAAGCGGAAAGTTTCCGTGACTCGTCCGATGGATTCGTATTTCAGTCCTTTTCCTGAGGAATGGGAATTGGATATTGGATAATGACCACTCTGGAACACCTCCAAGGCATAAGTTGTAAAAAGGATAACGTCCCAAATGATCTCCAGATATCATTCAAAAACCTGATCGAGTGCTGTATCTTCATGTGCCTGGATCACATTTGGGTCAGGTTTGTCCAGTTAAGGACGTCCCAAGAGAGCGACATGACCTCATTCGATAGTTGAAAGGGAAGTTAACCGAGATACCAGGATATCAAATCAAGCTCGAGCCACAAATTACTATTGATAGGAATTCAACATAATGGTAAGAAACATGGAGAATTGAATGCGGTGATGAAATTGAAATTTAGATATTAAAACGAAATCTTTGGTTTGGATATCGATGCCGATACAAACACATTTTCATTCTAAACATCAAAGAAATTGAATACTTTCAAGAGTTTAATTTCTCAATTTCGTTTTACCGAGAATACGAGCATCATGATCTATTCGAGGTAACATTATCCCCTCATTTCGTCAGTTGTTGGGCGATGAGGAATGTCATAACAACGTTCACAAACATCAACAACCTGGGTCCGACCTACCGACCGACCTTGTAGGAATTTTCAATCAACTTGATGAATAAAAGCGATTTGCAAGCCATCATTAAAATTGCATACTCCGAGTGGACGACATAGCAACAGACATCGTAACTCAGGAGTGATTTAGATTCACTTGGCAGGAAAGAAGGGATTCTGAACGTGTTCTCAGTTCTGCCACAAGCCAACTTCTCTATTTTTATCTCCTTCTCGTCCCAATAAATCTTCGCTTTTGGTAAATTGAATTAATTTATAAACATTAAATATTTCGTTATTTTCATCTGCTTCTGATATTTGAGAAATTGAGTACATTAGCGCTTAAATCGTTAAATTCGAAACTATGAACTGCAAGTTTAAATGGATTTCCTCCTGAAATGGAACTTAATTTAAAATGAAGTTTAATATCTTTCTATTCACATCCATTCCTTTTTGCAAGAATTTAAGACTCTCAATCGGTTCAAGAGATTCAGCACTGGATTACGAGTGCAAGAATTTTTTTCTTTTTTCGTGAGAGTAGAAAATAAAGAAGAAGATTATTTACTTAAAATTTACTTACTAATTCCCTGACTGCTAAATTGAAAAGAAAACAGTTGTCAGAAGGATGGATAATAGAATAAAAGAATTGTAAAAAGAAAAGAAATGTTCAAGAAGTACTCCAATCAAACCTAAAGGGACATCGAGGCAGAGCTAAAAGGACGGAGAAAGCGGCAAGGCGAAGTCATCTCTGGAAATCCTCAATTGATGGAGGGAGGCAGGAAGGAATCGATGCAAGGAACTTATAAACTTAATGAGACATTTTTCTTTATCTTCTCCGGTAGTCGGCTGCACTCATAAGCACTAATTGAGCTGATTAACTGGCCTCATTAATTGCAACCACAAACAATAGCACGCGGAGCTGGAGAGGTCAACCTATTCTGCCCGAGGCAAGCGATGGAATCGTAGCTCGCCAGAAGTAGTCCATCGACAGAAGAGCACTCCATCATTACTCTACACTCAATGATTGCTTGTCAAATGCGAATTGCAAGGCGCCATAGAAAGGACGTTGCAGACGTTTGTGGCTCCCAGCGCTTGCCTTCTAGCTCCCGAGGACAGCAAGCGACTCCAATAAATCGCATCTTCCAAAATTGCATTTTCATCCAATAAGGGAAGGAATTTCAGAAGTATTTTTTCTTATATTTCAAAGAAAAGGATTATTACGAATAGGAAGGGGGCTTGAAGTACGTTCATCCGCGATAATGGATTCATCTACAATAATTCATTCATTCACTGGAATGCAAGCCTTCCGGAGGCATCAAATAACCTCGGAACGAGATGCGTGAGTAACATTCCTCATCTGCCGCGTCACTGTCGCAGAATGCCCGACCTTTGACCTGCCACGTCCGAGGTCACGCGAGGGGAGTCTGCTTGAAACGAGAGAAACACTCGAATGCATTGATGCCTCGCGATTCTTGGAAATGAATGATTCCACTGTTCACATGCTTTCATCATTTTTTTCCATTCGAGTTTAACGAACGTCTTCAGTTAATTGGACTTCATAATTGAAGACCAATTTCTTAATTACGCTAATAATTATGCTGCATTTATCCTTGGAATAATTCGTGCTCGAGGTTTAAGCTAATAAGACCGGAAAAGATGACATGCAAATATTTGAACGAGCGTCACGTATTTGAGTGCATTTAATCAACTCTCGCTCGGTTATTTGTTTGAAGAAATAGCTATTAATAATTGTTTTAATTAGTTCAACATATTCTTGCAAGTTCAAATTAGAATGGAAAATCTAAATATTTACTTCGAAATAATTTCTAAAGCGCTGCAATCGCTATGAACAAACATTGCACAAGCGGTTCATTCATTCATCCATCTACGCATGCAGATATCCATCCATCCATTCATCCATCCATCCATCCATCCATCGAGGTCTGCTCTCTTAATTGTTTAACCTTTGACCCTAGCCCCAATTTATCAAGAGCAGCAACTCGCGTCTGAAGAATGGCCATTTTATTGCATTTCCTCCCCGGGTGTCCAAACAAGCATGACTTGAGTTTATGGAAATGTTTTTAATGTATTTATTAAAAATTGCGATAATAATAATAATAATAATAATAATAATAATAATAATAATAATAATAATAATAATAGTTACCATTAATTCCACGCAACACTAGGGCTCCATTTAAAAGCACTCCATCTTGCAGTTGCTTATTGGTTTCAATTCATTATGGAAATGGTTAAAATGAATAACATTGTTCATTAACGACGTTTACTTAATTTAATAAGAACTTGAACTTCACTTATTTAGATTTAATTACACGGTTTAATTTTAATTTTAATTAACAATCGAACTTCTTTCCCTGAGTTTCTAACGATGAATGTTCAAAACGACTTGAAAAACAGTTGGGAAATGGCCATTTTGGAATTCATAAATATTTGGTTTCAACTTATAATTGACTGCAGAACAATGTATGAAGGTTTTCTTCATAAAACTTTCTTCAGATTGGGACTTCAAATGCATCTTAATGACAAAGACGGATTCTCAAATTTCACGTGAGTTTTTTTTTTCCAAAAGAATTTATGATTCCTGTTCTTCCTAATGCCTTAGACATTAGACATCAGATTACATGCCATAAATGCTATTAAAATAATATTAATTGTCATAATAGTTACAATTACATATTTATAATACTATTAACGTTAATATGATTTATTGTTGTTGTTAATTTTACCGAAATAAATCGTTAATTTGCATTAAAAGAAAAAAAGAAAGAAAATAGGAAGAAAGAAGGATTGAAATGAAAAGTTCAAAGAACTCCGCGAAGAACACCTGGACGGATCCTCGTGAATCCAAAGTGGAAAAGAATCCACAGCAGGGAGCGAATGTTAATTATTTCCCATGTTGTAATTTATTTCCACTAAAAGCTTCCAGAAACCACTGTTGGTGCAGCGCGTAGATTTGCCTGGAAATTGTTATTTATCGTCTCAAAACGTCTTTACGTTTTTCGCGACATTTAAAATAAATTTTATTTAAAATCCCCTTTTCACAGAGATCAAGAAAGATGGAAAATTTTTATTTCCAATATTTTGCTTTATATTCGTAGAAATGCAACACGATTTGCATGTAAAGTGCCGTGCAAAACGAACAATATCCGACGAGGGAATATAGCGAGGATAAATCAGGATAGGTGCGCTGCCCGTGGCGCGAACAGAATATGCAATGAAAATGGAACCAAGGATATCCACCGCCACCCTCCCAATAAAAGTCCAGAACGTAAAACACTTCGCGATTGATAGCAATCTGTTATCTTAAAATAATCTTTGAATAATAATTGCCTGCTGCTTATAAAAAATCTGTAATCGGCCAATAACACCTCAGTAAACTTTGTTAGCCGACTATTGCTATCGTTTGAGGCAAGAAATTCATAAATAAAATGTTTTGCAATTGTTTTGTTTTTTTTTTTCATTATGCTTTTTAAAAAATATTTCTCTTCTGACATGTTTTATGAAAGAATGTCACCAGTCAATGTTAGATTTTGAACAGAACGTTGTCGCCGATCTGCAGAGGGAGAGCACAATATAGAGCATCTCATACCTGCACCTTTCCATTAGTAACTTTTAATACAAGAGGACGTGTAGTTGAAAATAGATTTCCTAGGTTCAGAATATTTTACTTTCAGAAAAGTTAAAACAAAAAAATACTTCAAGGATTTCAATTCCATATTTTAAAAACTCGACAGGTTAATTTTGGATTCGTTCTAAATTTAACCTGAGGTGTAGGAGTGTCGAGAACGTGGACTTGAGTTGTTCGTCGAAGGTTTCGATGAGATTTCCATTCAGCCAGAGATTCTTGAGACTGCTTTTCAGAGGATCGAGGATGTCAGGGGAGATCCTGGTCAGGGAGCAGTTGTGCAGATGAAGTCCGTTTGTCTCCAGGCCCACGAAGGACCTGGGAGTGAGTTGCAACATGTGGTTGTTGTTCAGGAAAAGGTGCTTCAACGTCAGACCCTGGAAGGTGTTCTCGTGGATGTGCGTCAGTTTGTTTTCGCTCAAGTCCAACCATTCCAGGTTGATCAAATCGCTGAAAGCTCCGACTTCGATTTCCTCGATTCCGCAGTCGCTGATGTAGAGATGTTCCAAGCTGCTAAAAGAGCTCAGGTTGGTCCTTTGCAGGATTCTGCTCCTGAAGTTGTTCCCGTTCAGATTTAGCTGCTGGGTTCCCGTCGGAAGGGTGTCCGGAATGATGTGGAGTCCCTTCTTGGAGCAGTAAACGTAGTTGTTGACGGGGTTGCAAAAGCATTTCTTGGGGCATCCCTCGACGCCCGCTTGGGTCGGTCGAAAGGATGAAGTAAAGGATAGGAACAGAACAATCGCGGGAAGGTTAATCAAGTCCATCGCCTTTATTTTCAGGAGGAGTTTTAAAGAAAAAAAATATAATATTTAATATATCGTCTAATTATTGCATTAATTTATTGTGAGGAGATAATATTTAATGAGGCGAGTAATAAAACCATTTTTTATTTCAAACGAAAATTTTAAAAATTTGCAAATCAAACAATTTTTTTCTCCTCCAAAAAAAATAAATGAAAGAGTTCAATGGTCATCGTATTTCAACTGGAAATGAATCCACGTGTTTCCCCATCAGACGATCCTGAACAAATAGTTGTGGATTGAATTCCTTCCCCTTGAACAAACAAACCTTCGGTGGACATGCGACACCAACCCATTCTGAAGTTCAGCAAACAGACCCATCACATCCGTCCATCCGTTGGCCATCCATCCATCCACCCATATCCACCCACCCACCCACCCACCCACCCACCCACCCACCCACCCACCCATCCATCCATCCATCCATCCATCCATCCATCCATCCATCCATCCATCCATCCATCCATCCATCCATCCATCCATCCATCCATCCATCCATCCATCCATCCATCCATCCATCCATCCATCCATCCATCCATCCATCCATCCATCCATCCATCCATCCATCCATCCATCCATCCATCCATCCATCCATCCATCCATCCATCCATCCATCCATCCATCCATCCATCCATCCATCCATCCATCCATCCATCCATCCATCCATCCATCCATCCATCCATCCATCCATCCATCCATCCATCCATCCATCCATCCATCCATCCATCCATCCATCCATCCATCCATCCATCCATCCATCCATCCATCCATCCATCCATCCATCCATCCATCCATCCATCCATCCATCCATCCATCCATCCATCCATCCATCCATCCATCCATCCATCCATCCATCCATCCATCCATCCATCCATCCATCCATCCATCCATCCATCCATCCATCCATCCATCCATCCATCCATCCATCCATCCATCCATCCATCCATCCATCCATCCATCCATCCATCCATCCATCCATCCATCCATCCATCCATCCATCCATCCATCCATCCATCCATCCATCCATCCATCCATCCATCCATCCATCCATCCATCCATCCATCCATCCATCCATCCATCCATCCATAACTGACAATAATTCTTCCTTCCAGAATAAAAAAAATTCACAGTTGCTAAGGAATGTCAGGAAAGGCGCTGCCGTGAAACACATCAAACGGCGATCATCTACGTTGACATCACCATCAGCATCATCATCGTCGACATCATCACCATTCCCGTCACAAGGTCAGCAATCATCGTCGTCGTCGTTCTCGTCATCATCATCACCACCATCATCGTCATCATCATCACCACCACCACCATCATCATCGGCTTCACCATAGTGGAATGAGTACTTTTCTCCTCAAGAGACAATAATGCTGGCGTGTCTCAAAGTAATTACAACGACACAAGTAGAGACAATAGAAAATAGTAAAAATACAAAATGTTTCGCATTCTCAAGCCTCGTTGATGTTTCATAAGCTGTTGTTGTTGTTGTTGTCGTCGTTGTTGTTGTCGTTGTTGTTGTTGTTGTTGATGTTGTTGTTGATGCAATAATTGAAGGAGTAGCCACTCGGATAATCAAATGTAATCAGTTTTTTTTTAGAATTTTTCTTTGACACAAAAACATTGCTTAGGTTCCTTTTAGGCAGCCTTTATGTTATTACATCAACAATCCATCCATCAAACATTTCACAAAGCGAAACAAAATTCAAAAAAATAATAATTTTGTGAGAATAAATGAATTAATACGTAATTAATAAAAATTAATTAACAAGTAATTAATAAGTAATTAATACAGACATAAACGGAAGTGTTTCAAGATGAGAAATAAAAATCTCGTGTCTGCACACGTCTTGAGGGATGACGACGTCGACGATGAGGATGATGATGACGATGAGGATGATGATGACGATGATGATGGCGATGATGATGCATACAACGATGGATCGATGTGAGATCCATTATAATAAGCAGGTGCAACATGTTTACCTCCCTAGCAGTTCATTAGATTCTCGTGCGTTAAAAAATATCGCAACTTAACTTATTTAACAACTTTTAACTTTTGTTACTGGAACCGATTGATTTGCCCTGTTTTCACTAAGCAGCGTTTCAACCACGTGCTGCAATCAACAACATAAACGGCAACAACAACAACGACGACGACGACAACTACGATTAACAAGTTCAACCTCTAAGTTCCATCACGACCCACTTCCATCAAAAAGTCCCTTCAGAAGTGGATGTCGTAGCAAAAGTGACAAACACTTCGTAAAGCAACAAAGAACTTTGATGAACTCACAAGACACGCGTTAAAATGTTGTCCCCCAACAAAGCACAGATTAGCAGCGGTTCCTCTGGGACAAGACAGATGGCGCGTTAATAGACAAATACATTTCCTCGGGCACATGCAATTTGCAGGGGTCGTCTCTAAAACTCGACAGAATAAGCAACGACCAACTCCTGACAACAGCAACATCGACGTCAACAACAACTACAACAACAGCTAAAGTATCTCTGACTAATCACATCGAAGGTTTCAGATTCGCTATACCATCTCGAGTGATGTTTTGACTCTGCTTCGCACCTTGGAACGATTCCAAAGTGTTTACTTCAAAACCACTGAGAAACGCACGTACGTGGTACGAACAGATCTGATTGTTTTTTTTGTCGTTACCAACGAAGACCAATTGCAAAGTAATTAATTGAAGAGAAACTTGAAATACTTTTCCATTTTCCCAACAGCGAGTTATTTACAGAAAAAAGCGTATTTTCAGCTTCGTTATTGAGTGCACTTATAACGATCCAGCTGTCACTCCCGTTGCCATCGTCCTATTCTTCCTCTCCTCGCATCATCTCCTCTAAACTACTACTAGTATCACCGCTGTCACCATCATCGTCGTCGTCATCATCATCATCGATCTCGATGTGGTCGGATTCATAGCTGCACGAGACCTTGCCTTCATCGATCACACAATCGTCACATTTCATCTTCATCTCCATCATCGTCGTCATCATCATCATCACCATTGTCATCATCACCATCACCAACGTCGTCACCATCATCATCATCATTGTGATAGTCATCATCGTCTTGGAGGTTGTTTCACGGAGGAATAATTCTTAGGAGGAGAAAATTGGATAATACAAGAGTGTCCAAAAGCATTACATCAACTTCATAGCTAATAATTTCGCATTCCAGGCTGATGTTTTGAAATGGAAAAGATCGTTCGGCTGTGGATGGATGGATGGATGGACGGACGGACGGATGGATGGATGGATGGACGGACTGATGGATGGATGAATGAGGGCACTTGTACAGTTGATATCGTCCGCTGTTGAAATCAATTTCATGGCAAACAAAAAGCTCCTCTTGTGAGTGCTAAATTATTGATGGAATCACCAAGGTCACTCATTAGCACGAGAATAATTACTTTTTAATGCCTTTCATTTCCGTTCGTTCATTCGTTTTCTGCACCACGTGATTTAAGCAAGCAGAACCCCAAATGGTAATTTCAAACCAATTGCCGACTCCGTAGCGGTGCCACATCCTGTCATATTCCTTCTTTATCTCCACAATTAGACGCCATTTTTAGAAAACAAATACAAAAATGTTGAGAAATAAAAATGCGAGGCGTGAGAAAGAAATTATTAATTCATAATTATTTCCTACAAAAACTCTCCCGTCTTTGTTGTCTCGGGTTCCCATGGGGATCGAAAGACTTTGAAGGCATCGATTGTTGGAGTATTTATTGTTATTTATTGCGCTAACTCACAAAAATATGTTAAATAATTTAATTAATTGAAATAAATATTTTCAATCACGTAGTTAATATTTATTCCACAGCATCCGTTCATTCCAAGTGCAGTTGCTGGTTAAAAAACGAAAGTTGAAACCACCCAACCATGCAAACAAATCTTAATCTAAACTTAATTTATTCAAATTAAGATGAAAAATCTGTTTTTCATAAATTCTTGAAGAAGCCATAGTAACGAATTCACAACTAGCTGTGAACCACGTCCACGTATATTGGCATTTCCTACACTCGTAAACGTTCTCCTGGCTTAAGATGGAAAAAGCCACCATCGCCAATGTCGTCGTCGTCGTCATCAAAAGCATTGTCGTGAACATCGTCATTATTATCATCACCACCACCGTCTTCGACGAAATATCGTCATCATCATCGTGATAGACGTCATCGTCATCATTATCATGACCGCGGGCATTTGCAATCATCATCATCTTGACTTACGATGCTTTCAGACACCTGCATGTCTTTCCATCATGCGCTTTCGAAACCGACGGCAACTTCGATAATGATGATGATGACGACGATGATGATGACGACGACGACGACGATGGTGATGGCGACCTCGATGACGTCGATGGTTGTTGTGACGACGATGACAACAGGAAGTTGAGACCATACAAGTTGTGGTGCCCTTGATAACGATCCAACGCACCAAGTGACTGTGACGTCACGTGACGATGCAGGCATCCACCAATTAAAACTTTCAACACTCATTAATAGGCCCCTATCACGTCCGCCATCACAATCATCCTTGCCAAGACGACTAAGAACAATTCGTCGTTGTCATCCTCGTGGTCATCATCATCATCATCATCGTTGACGTCGCCATCGTCGTCGTCGTCGTCGTCATCAGGATGGTATCCATGGGAACGATCACCGCATCTATTGTTGAGCCATTAAGTCGAGGTAATATTGCGATGAAAATAATTAATACTCTATCGACATCATCCAAGCACAGGTGCATGCATCCGTGATGATGCGAGTGACTGAATGATTTAATATTCATGCAAGAATGGATTGATATTCACGCTTGAATGAACTTATATTTGTGGCTGAAAGAATTGATGTTCATGCATAAATGGATTGATATTTGTGCATGAATGAATTGAAATCCATGCATGAGCGAATAGCTAAATCGTGCATGAACACATTTGCTGAATTGTTAGACACGTCCGAAAGCTAATGAAATTAGCGCTGAGATATTTCCGTCCGAGCTTACGTCTGTTTCGTCGAGTGAGTGAGTGAGTGAGTGAGTGAGTGAGTGAGTGAGTGAGTGAGTGAGTGAGTGAGTGAGTGAGTGAGTGAGTGAGTGAGTGAGTGAGTGAGTGAGTGAGTGAGTGAGTGAGTGAGTGAGTGAGTGAGTGAGTGAGTGAGTGAGTGAGTGAGTGAGTGAGTGAGTGTGATTGACGTCACAATCAATTTAATGAAAGTTATTCTTACGTGTTAAGGTGGTATGCCTTGGAAGCCTGTCGGGCATGGAAGAGGATCCCCATCTACTCATCAAGGAGGATTTTAACTCGAGAAATGTCAATGATGGCGATGACATGGTGGTGACAATTTGACACATCATAATCCCCCGTCGATTGCACATCCTTCATCAATCCATCCTTCCATCGAAAATACCGAACATTTATTATGAAATCTACTCAAGTATTAAATAATATCTAAGCGATCGGCATAATTATCGTGATAACATTATTACGATCATAATTTCAATGAAGGAAAGAACATTTTAATTCGTCGCTGGAATAAAATTAAAATTGCATTCCGAGATTTTCATCTTCGTTTTCATGGCTTCAATAGATGAGAAGATCTGCTGACCCGAGGTGGAATAAAAACGCCCCTACTTCCGCCATCTTTCTTTCACGACCTTTGGAACCCCTTTGTCTCGAGAAATCTGATTACGTTCGACATAATCTCCAAAATTCCTCGCAAGGTGGCGTCCCTCCTTTTCATATTTTAAAAGTGTCTCCGACCTTTTGACCTCGTGAGGTTGCGACGCCAAAGGTCGTTTCCATGGCAGCTTCGATTCGAGGCTTTGAATGGCCTGGACGCGTTTCTAATTAATCGAAAAGTTAATCGCGCAACATCAAAGACTCTGCTGATTTCTTATGCGGAAGGTAGGAAGAATGGATGGTTGGATGGATGGATGGATGGATGGATGGATGGATGGATGGATGGATGGATGGATGGATGGATGGATGGATGGATGGATGGATGGATGAATGGATGGATGGACGGATGGATGGAAGGACGGACGGACGGTTGGTAGGTTAGTAAAGGAAGCGTACAATGGAACGCATTGAGGTGCACACTCAGCAGTAGGGAGGCATACGACGAAATAAAATGCGGGAAGTGTGCAAAGAAGAAAAAATGGAGGAGAATTAAGAAATGTGAGCAGCTTTTTTATTTCTTCGGCAAATTTATTTTCATAATTAATTTCTATTTTTGCTCCATTTTCATGCCTAGAATTGTCGTCAAATCTGCCCAAAAGGAGAAAAGGCACGTACAATCCAATTGGGAAGTTGGGGCCCACAATTCACCCCCAATAAAGCCACCCCGCACCTTCTCAGCGCCATCTATTGAACACCAAAACTCCGGAGTTCATCCATACAGAAAGTGACCCTCGCGTGTTCTTTTCGCTTGAGAAGGACTCAACTTGGAAAGTCCACCATGAACCTAGTTTTGTCTG
Organism: Hirudinaria manillensis; assembly: GCA_034509925.1. NCBI lineage: Eukaryota > Metazoa > Annelida > Clitellata > Hirudinida > Hirudinidae > Hirudinaria > Hirudinaria manillensis. The sequence goes on along the minus strand of CM067535.1, from coordinate 5,206,815 downwards.
ATTAAATTCGCAAAAATGGGTTTAATTAAAATTTTAATTATTAAACCATCGATTATTCAATTCCTGGAAAGCAATAGGTTTCCCGCCAATCCAATCTCGTCTGCTTCGCGTGTAACTTTTGAACGCCACGATACCCACTTATGTGGCGCTTAATTAAATTCACATGGAAATTCGAAACCCCAGCCTCTGATTCGTGGAACCGCGTCACGTGAGGACACGAAACAAAAGAATAATATGCACTTAATGACGTCACAAATACCTCTCATTAGTCTCACCTTGAACGAGTTTTTAAGGAGGGAGATCTGGAGATTATAAAAAGTAGTTGATGTATGGCCAGCTGGTTTAATGAGCTGCTTAATAGGTGCGGTACGATGGACGGACGGACGGATGGATTGATGGATGGACGGACGGACGGATGGATGGTCGGACGGAGGGACGGGTGGATGGATGGATGGATTGATGGATGGATGGTCGGACGGATGGGTGAATGGTCGGACGGAGGGACGGATTGATGGATGGATGGATGGATGGATGGATGGATGGATGGATGGATGGATGGATGGATGGATGGATGGATGGATAGATTAAAGGATGAGCGAATTAACGGTTTGGTCGATTAGTATGTGGAATAAAAAGAGAGCAGCAGGTCTACCATTATTGGCGCTGGTGATGGTTTGTGTCGCGGGCAGAAAAACATGGACCCGCGAATGCAACTTAAAGTTGAAGGTCTAAAATGACTGACACGTGTGCGGTTAGGAAAAGAAAATAAATTGTGGAAAAACAAAGAAGTTTTGCTTTCAAGTTGAGAAATGTTGGATGCAATTGAAGGATTCTTTGTGCTCGAAACAATCGGTGCTCAGAAAGTGTCCAATTTAGGTTAATCACCAACACATTTTGAACGCGATTCGTTTCTTCGACCAAGTTAAAATGATTGGTATTGCGGCTGTTGTTGTTGCTACTGCTGTTGATGTTGCTGGTGTTGTTGATGTTGTTGATTTTGTTGGTGTTGTTGGTGTTGTTGCTATTGTTGCTGTTGCTGCTACTGTTGTTGAAACATCGACTCAACAGCCTTTAACAGCGGCAACTCAACACGTTGAAATTGCAACAGTTCGATTTCCAACAGTCAGCAGTCTTTGAAGGTCACAGAAACTTCGCAATGTTTCCATGCTTTGTTCGTGTAAAAACCATCAGTTTTTAGCCCAAAAAGAATGTATAAATGCCGACACATCCTTAGGGTAAATATTCATAATATCAAGTATTCATAATATTAATTATTCATAATATCAATTATGAATAATATTAATCATTCATAATAATAATAATTATTCATAATTTCCTAAACAGAAGGTGAACAGCAGCGGGCAGAACGTGTAGTTTCAGTTGTTAGGAACCTTCAATGCAGATTGCTTCCTTCACAACCGAAGATCATCAATCAAGCGGAACGACTGACAGATTGCTGGATGAATGAACCGCTTGGTTAAAAAAAAAAGAGAAAAGGTTTTTATTTTTATTTTTTTTTAAAGACTCAACTTTGTCTAAACTGAGATTCTTATGTTTTCAGAAACTTGTTAATTTCCAACGTATTAAACCGTTTGTGATGGTCGGTTATGATAACGATTTCCAGCGCACTGGATGTGGAATGTGACAGTTGAGCAATTTGTAAATAGTATTATTATTATTATTACTATTATTATTATTATTATTATTACTATTACTATTATTATTATAGAAAAAAAATACAACAAAGAAAAAAATGGATTAATTAAAACTGAAAAACTCGAAAGTATTTCTGATTATATCGAAATAAAGAATGGAATTTCACGTAGAAAGTTATCAACAGGCTTCGTGCCATTATTCGTGCACTTAATTATGACATTATAATTATCTCATTTTAATTTTAAATCCTCGTAAATCTGAAGTCAATAATTAAAAATATTTTAACTTTAAAAAGGTTAACACGACAAACAGTTTTGCATGAAAAATATTTTTTCAAAACGATTTCCTACCTTTTTTTTGATATTAATGGAGCAATGAAAAAAATAAAAAAAGCCCAAGTCCATCCATAACAAAGTTATCTCAGACACGCTTGGCTTGCAAGTTCCGACACGCTTCAACGCTTTTAATTCCGGCATTTCAGAGGATAAACGTAGAACAGCAAATCCATGGGCGAAAGAATTTTCCTTCTTAACTATTTACAATTAATATTAATTTAATAATAATTAAATATTAATTAAATATTAATTTTCAATTTTTTGTGCTTATTTATTCGATTTAAAGAAAAAACAGTTAATTATTTAAAATTAATAACTTAAAAACTAAACATTAATATCAAGAAATAAATAGTCAAAATGTTTCACGAGATTTATTTCATCAAATTGGAATTCGTAAAAAATTGTAAAAATTGTTGGTAGACAAATACAACAAATCAAAATTAATACCAACTAAAAGATAGCTGTCAAGAGATTTAAAATGAATAATAATAATAATAATAATAATAATAATAATAATAATAATAATAATTACGTGATTATATGTTTGCAATAGTTTTTATTACAAAATTTGCTGAATGTCCATTTCCGTCGGTTTCATGTCCGAGTTGATGTTTTGTATTGTTTCCGACAAAACAAAACGAATACAATTTGAGAGACAAAGCACCTACGTTTATGAATGAATATTTAAGTTTTTTATTTTTTAATTTATGCTGAATGCATAATTAATTAGGACATTCTAAAGTTGCTGTAAATTGGACGCAAACTTAAAAACAGGTTTTTAAGCTCTGAAATTTTGAAAAATCTGAAATTATATGGGTCTTTTTTGTTATGCTCTTGATGATAGTGATGATGATGACGACGACGATGATGATGATGACGATGATAATGATGATGATGACGACGACGACGATGATGATGATGATTATGACGGTGGCGAAGACGACGATGATGATGAGGATTATGATGACGTAAGGCTGGAAAATGTTCGATTCATTTTATCTCCAATTTATTGGGCTTATTTCAGCATTTTATACTTAAATTCAGAAAATGAATTGAACATATATTCTTTTATTCGTTTTAAGATCGTTTATTCTAATAAATAATTGGAACAATTTCTTTGATTTACTTAATATAAATCTTCTTAATAATCGTTGAGATGGATTTACAAACGTTTAAAGTCAATAAATTTGTTGATTTTATAAAAATATAAAGATCTGAATTCGACGAAATTTTAGGAAAATATTAAAAATTTTTAATAATTAAAAATAAATTCAACTTTTGTTTTCATTTCGATTGCAAAGTCTGACTTTGAACCTAAAATTAACTCCAAAACGTCCGGCAAAACAAATTCCTTCGTTCAAAATATTTCTTCCCGCCAGTTAACAAAACACCTGCCCTTCAAATGCTCATCCGTGACTTGTAATAGCAACAACAACAACAACAACAATGATAATTGATCATGTTATTGCTGGAATGATAGTGATAATGGCGGTGGTTATAATGATGATGATGATGATGATGCCGTAATATTACTATAATCATATGTAATTGCTATCAAGATATTTGGCATAAAAGGAAGATTTAAAGCAAAAAAAATAAAATAAAAAAAAGCAAAAACCCCAAAGAAACTCACCTCCCCAAAGTCGTGGCAAATTAAATTCCATGAAAATGAAGTTCAGTTTTCGAAGCACCGCTTACAACGTAAGCCTTCATCAACATCTTCAACTTCAACGAAGAAAGTAAAAACGTTTGCCTGCCAAGTCGGATGGACACAGCACACCTTAACACACAACAGTACATCTCAACCTACAACAACAACATGCAACAGCATCTTCTCAACACACAGCAACATACGACACCATCTCAACATCATCTCAACATTCGATAACACTCGACGACTTCTCTAACATCGTTCAGCCAGCCCTGCTAAGACCCATCTGAGGCCAGCCTCGGAGAGATCGAGGTTTTTATGCGTTTAGGGACGTGTGAAGTCTCTCTCCGTGCGCGAACATCGACGAAAGTCTCGTGCGAAAGATCGGCTGGCGACAATGAATACGCGGAGAGAAACACGAAATGAGAAATGTTTTATTGCAAACAGTCATCGGAAAGAATTTATATTTCACTCCCATAGCATTAATCGTCATAAAATCTGCTTCGTAGGGACACGTTTCCAAGAGTCAATGACTTCCGGTCGTTAAGGAGAGAATTTATTATCGAATTCACTTTTACACTTCCATCTGAGCGCACGACATCCGATCCGGAGGTGAGAAGGGCTTTTTATTCGCACTTTTATGCCCTGTTCGAACTGACAGTTAAAACACCGAGTAGAATTACTTTCCACCACATGTTTTCAAATAATCCGCAGATCGATACCATCCGAACGTCCATTCATCGGTCCATTCATCGGTCCATTCAACCGGCCATTCATCCGTCCATCCATCCATCCATCCATCCATTCATTCATCCGTCCGACCATCCTTTCATCCGTCCATCCATCTGTAAACCCGTTAATCCACTCAGAGTCGTACACTCAACTTTACTTGCACGGCTAGCTCGCTGCTATATTTGGATTCTCATGAATAATTCATGGACTTCCCAATATCCATGTTTTACTTCATCGTACTTTAATGGTATGAGTTCATGTAGTTAGGAATATTACACAATTGAGTCATTTAATAATAATAATAATAATAATAATAATAATAATAATAATATATATATATATAAATTATTAATAGTTTTATTTTTGAAGATTTTATAACCTCTAATCTCAATTAAGGACATTGCTTTAGGTAAACATTTCGTTAAAAACTTTTCAGAAAATTTTAGAATAAAACATCATCATCATCACCATCATCATCGTCGTCATCATCATCATCGTCATCATCATCATCATCGTCATCATTAGTAAGTACGTCGTCGACATTATAGTTATTGTTGTTTTGGCGCAAGGGTGTAATTTTGGCAATAATTACACATCATGAAATATTTAAAATAACTTATTTAAATAACCATCCCGGTGTTGTTGTTGTTGCTGCTGCAGTTGTTGTTGTTGTGTTGTTGTTGAGTTGTTGTTACTGTTTCTGGTTTCACTTTATTTTCCGGAGATAAATTAAATTATTCCAACATCCTAAGCAAAACTAACGTCCGGGTCATGATGATGGCGACGATGACGACGACGACGACGATGATGTCGTCTATGATGGCGATAGCTTGCAATTGAAAAGAAAGAAATGAATGACAACGATTGAAACAATGAAACGATGAATCTCATAAACCAGCGTCCATCACTTAAGCTCTCGCGTTTTAACTTTCAGTCTGTCGAAGTGATGGATCGGGCTTTTAAGTATTTCCAAGTTATTTATTATTATTTTCTGCTTAATTGCATCGTAAATATGCAATTCGATGACTGTCTAGGATTTTATATCTTTCTGCTGTTTTGGACAAAAACATTACCGAATCGATTAATCATTTTCGTCATCATCGTCGTCGTCCTCATCATCCTCATCGTCGTCATCATCATCATTATCATCGTCGTCGTCGTCATCATCATCGTTAGCCCCACATGCGTCCTCAACGTCGTGATACTCACCGATAGATGCAACAATCGATCCAGTTTGTAGTTGATGGGGACATTCCAATGAATTAATTAAGAATTCTGCAAGAGGTACATTTATATTACAACCAGTTATTATAACAAAGTTGATAACTATTTATTACAAAGCATTCCACAAATTAATTCATCCTGCCATTCAACTCCCCTCTCTCTCTCTTTCTCTCTCACTCTATCTCCGTTTATTTATTTATTTAATTAATTAATTAATTTTATTTTTTTACTGATCAATCCTGCTAATTTTGATCAACAATGTTGTTGCTATGAAATCCGTTGTTGTTGTTGTTGTTGTTGTTGTTGATAATGATTTGTTGTGGTTGTTGTTGTTGTTGATAATGATTTGTTGTGGTTGTTGTTGTCATCGTCGTCGTCGTCGTCATTTCAAGCATTGATGACGTCATAGGTGCAGAATATTGGTTCCATAATTTTTTTTATTTTCTTTCATTTTCTGCTCGTAGGACGTTTTTATACCACCCACCACGTCAAATGCTCCACATTTCGTCTTCTATATTTATCACCTGCTGCTTAATATTCATTATCCCCTAATTAATATTCATGTCCGTGTTTCGTCGTTTGTTGCCCGGGACCACACAAGCCAGCCACATTAATTATCTCACTGCCAATGGATCGTAATGAGACTGCAAACCGTCATCATCATCGTCGTCATCATCGTCATCATCGTCGTCATCGTCGTCGTCATCGTCGCCGATTCTTTTCCATCCTTTGTTAACATTATTAAGACTTTAAATACTTTTGTAGGATTTATTGTCTAACGTCACAATGTGTCACGTGACGTTCACGAATGATATTTTCGAGTAAAATTTAAAAAATTCAATTGCAAATGTCATGACGTACGTACGTTGCCGGATTTTTTTGGAAAGTTTTGGACGAAGGAAATTTTAATAAACTAATTAAACATAAGAAATATTCGTACGATGACTCAATCCTAAACCTAACCCTAACCCTAACCCTCGACTCAATCTCACTGAATATTATAACGATATCCTAGCTATTTAAAATATATTTCCGAATAATTTTTTTATTTTTTTTATTTCGCGCTTGAAACAAAAGAGGAAGGAATGATAAAAGTTTGAAAGTGATGAATGACTTGCGACCGTCATTTGACCTGATTACAAAAGTGATTCCCTTCCATGGCCTGACTCTGGAAGGGACTTGTGATCAATAAAATAGGAAATCAGACCCAAGTCCATCGGAGTCTCCAAGGATTCGGGGCACCGGTGCGAATGGCACATTCCATCTATCCGTCCCTCCCTCCCTCCCTCCGTCCCTCCCTCCCTCCCTCCCTCCATCCATCCCTCCCTCCATCCATCCATCCATCCATCCATCCATCCATCCATCCATCCATCCATCCATCCATCCATCCATCCATCCATCCATCCATCCATCCATCCATCCATCCATCCATCCATCCATCCATCCATCCATCCATCCATCCATCCATCCATCCATCCATCCATCCATCCATCCATCCATCCATCCATCCATCCATC